>JAOZGT010000016.1:2217107-2699607 GCA_035578325.1 Coelinius sp. EB29 | reverse complement strand
CGACAAAAAATGTGTCTTTTGACATGAACAACATTTTTTGTTTAAAACTTTGTTTCCTATCTCTAACCGTTTTTGTGAGAGGGCGTTTTAAACAATAAAATTGTTATAAACAAATAGACGGCCCGTGCTTTTGCAAAACGGTTATCATATTCGTGATGAGCGACCCCGAAAACGTAAAATCCAATCATAAAACTGACTGGGGAAACAAGAAAATGTCAATGGACATGAAATGGCCCTGGCGTATGGACTAGCGGGGGGGGGGGGAGGGAGGGGGGTGAGCGACGCGCAGACTGGAATGGAGGGGGGTATCGCCTGAAAAGACGACGTCTCCTTGCTAGTTTTCTGGCAACGCGCCATTAGGTGTTTCACATTAAAAAAAAAGTAGTTTTCAATATGAAGATAATGATCCATTATGCCCCATTATTTTCTGAAATGTTTGAAAAATTATTTTCATTTATTCTGGGGCATTACAAATATTCTACTAGAAATTGTTTGACGTTTAATCAACAACAAACAAAAGGTAATTCTCCAATTTTCATAATTCACTCGAGATATAATACTGAATTAACTAATAAACACAATAATAAAGATTTGGCGTAATCATAATTGCCATGAGTTGACTGTGGGATACAGAATTACGATAGTCATAATGATGATGATAATGATGATGATGATGAGGAGTATGACAATGACCGGTAGCATTATCGCCTTCGGGTGAGGGTATTATACACACAGGGACAAAATACAAGAGGTAAAAATTATTATTTTTTGTATGAGAAAAATTCTCTCCCTTTCACTGTCAATCATACCAACGATAAAAGATTCTCAAGTTTTTTTTTTTTAGTTTTCTTTCATTAAACCCAGTAAAAGCCTAGTTACGAGGGAATAAATTGACGGAGAAGCGATGAACCAGCTTATAGTTTTCAGTGAGCTAGGCTTTTTTCATTTTTGTTTTTTGTTGTTCCTTTATAGGGTTTTAGTATACTGATAGGAGGTCAGGAGCAGCGTTGATATTGCCCGGTAGAAGGCACCATTCAGTGTAAGAGGGGGCTTATACGTGACGTTGCTTCTGGGTGGTAATTAGTTCCAATCCCAGTTACAGCGTCATATATCTTGACAATAATTTTTACACGACTCGCTCATCGTCTTGGCGGCCTCTTGTATTTATTATGTTTTATGTCACTCTGCAATTTTTTTTCTCAATCCTAACAATTTTTCAAAAATAAGTTTTCTGTACTATTTTTGAGGATTTGATGAAAAATCACAAAAAAAAAAATCAAGTGAAGAAAATCTGACTGAGGAGATTATTTTAAGATTTAATTTAGATTTTCTTGCCACCCCGATCGAGATAGATTAATATATTTCCTTAGATTAATGCATCTTAGCGGATATCCGGTAATCATTTGGAAAATGAATTTCTTTCCATCTTTCATATAAATTTTCATTCCCACCGATTTTCATTATTTCCATCTTTTCATTTCCACTGATTGAATGACGCTGGTATAACAATGACACACAGTATCTTTTCACTAGAATTTGTCTTGTGGTGTTGGGAATAAAGACCTACCTGAATTTTATGGAAGAGAAAAAAAAGGGCATGAATAGGGTAGAAACGACGGGGTGTGAACTACTAAAAATGAGAATGCAAGTGATCGGATAGAATTTCCCAATTTTATACAATAATTCTCCCGGTGTCTTAAAAACTATCAGAACCATTACCACTCATTGTTTCGTTTCCATAAAGGATATGTGAGAATTTCCGCATATTCATCTGATTAATCTGAAGACCACCTAGGGCGCGTATTTCAAAAGTTGAATTCTATATTAAAATAAAAGGAAAAAAAATTGAGTACGTAGAAATCAAGCGCGCTAGAAGTGAAACTTCATAGCTTCATGTATATATGCTATAATGATTTTAAATTCAAATTGTTCATTTATTATATTATCACGTAAAGTGGAGAATGATGAAATGATGATCGTCAAACTTTATTTATTAATGATGACGATGATAATTGTGGAATAGGTTTGATTAAGAAATCATTATGATTGAATATTCATTTAGTTTATTTCAAATTTTTTATCACGTAAAAAAAAAAAATTTTATCACGTAAACTTTGCCGATATTCTCTACAATTTTCTGCATTTATTTTAGGCACAATTGACACTTGATATTGAAAAAATAAACGCAAACTCTGTATGTCACAAGGCACGCTATACTAGAGACACTACTCAATGCCTATTGAATCAAAGATGCCCCATTGTACCGGTGGATGGCTCCGTCAGCATCAAATCTGTCGAAATTGTCGTTACATATTCCTACTCCAAACGTTGCATCCCCACACCCTGTTTTCGTTACATAGATTAAGTTCACTACCGTGCAATACGAAGTTTCACTTCAAAAACAATACAAAAATCAAACCTTTCTTTGATGAATTTTTTCACCTTCTTTTGAATTTTATTTCATTGCTACATCAATGAATCAACATTAAACCGAGTACGAGAAGCTAGTAAAGAGCAAAGATGGGAAGATGATAATACTGACAGTTAGTCAACGGTTGTTAGGAATCACGATGGTGAATATTGGATATCCAGTATGGGATATGATAAAAATTTATTAAGTTGTAAATTAAAAAGTTCGCGCGACTCTTATTTCCTTATGAGCAATCAATGCGTGATTATACGAGCAAGTGCGCGTGTAGTAGCTAGATAAATACCCATCGTGGTGATGAACGCTTAATGATCAGTAGAAAGGATTGATGTACAGGTTGTGAAATGTCTCGTGATAATTGATGAATTTATACTCTTGCTTAGAATTTCCGTGATTTTTTGAAAATGTATATATCATGTGATATTTTATTGAAAATAACTGAAAAAAATTCGCAAAATGTCCAGTTGTAATCTCAATGGATCTATCAAGATCAGTTTATCTCTCTTAAACCTGTACAACTTGATTGGTTATTAAAACGTTTGTGGAAGATTCGTTAATGGAAAAGAAGAGGGCGCGGCTCGTATATCATGTACCATATCGATAGACATTTCATCTTGTACATTGTATTCCCTTCATCATCAAAAATATATTACTACTACTATTATTATTCTACTTGACTAAATATATATAATTAACAGAGAAGGCAAATTCTCTTCTTCTTATACAAAAATTTGATGATAATAATCATAGAAAATGGCTAGAACCTACGCCACCTCTATGTTGAACCTCCATTTTTATAAATAATGAATACAAACAAAAATAGCAACAAACGTTTGTATATCATGGGGTTGTATTCACATTATTCACATTTTTGAATCGTCTGAATAAGAAAACTTGTAATTTCATGCTTCCGTTTTATTCATACAAACTCAAATGCAAAAGAGAAAAGCGTATACACTCAATTGTTCAATGTGGTCTTCAGGTGTACACTTGAATGGCAGGAATAAGAAAACAATGATGGTGCCACCTATACTTCCGTTTGCGCAATTTCCTTCCGGTTTTTATATGCACCCTTTTTGCTGAATTTCTAGAGTATTACTTTATAAATTCGAAAGAAAATTATTTATACTTTTTTTCCCTTATAAAAATATTCATAATGATGATAATCACATGATTATAAAAAAAAAAAATTAAGAAAAATATTAAATCGACTGAACCTGACAATGTCAGTGACATCAATTTATTTCCCAGTCTTTCGATATTCTTTTGTATTACATTAAGAATATCCAGTTAGTATTTGTCCATTTGAGCAGTACTTTTAATATAAAATACAACACAACGACTTGGGCATTTAACTTATGATCTCTAGTGTGTGTCATGCTATCATTGTGAATAGAAATGTCTGGATACCAGGGGCGCTTGGGCATTAGAAATCTTTGTTCAGATAGCCATGGAACAGTAAATACTCTCAGTGTATATGACTGAGTATGAGAGCTCGATTGAACGAGCTAATGCATTTCCTGGATCATTGCCAAGGTGAAATAATCATTGTTGGATTGGCTGAACAGCTTTCATATGCATATTTATGGTTTACAACATATTTTATTTTTTATCATTTTTGTGATAATAATTATGAATATTTGATTGTTGCATTCTGCTAGTTCTCCTCATCTATAAAATCGTTTGAATAACTCAAAAATTGGGATATTATTCGTGCTAGGACTCAAGAGATTATCAAATTTTTGCAGGGCAAACGCCAAAAGAGTTTCGGGAACAATGACACACGGACAAATTGCAGGCTCAAGGCGCCCTCAAATACCTCTTCTTACCTCTTCTGTTGTCCTTAGGGGATATGCAGTTATCATCAGCTCTCTTTAACTCATTCTTCGGTCTGTGTGCAGTTCTAAGAAAATGCATCGCGAGCGACAAAATAGGATACCGAACAAAAAGTTATAATAGGTATCACCGAAATAATTTTTCCAAGTCTCGTGACGCCCACATTCCCCAAATCACTCCAACTGCATCTGAAGTTTCGAATTAGGAAGGGAAATCAATCCATCAATACTGCACTTAAAATTCTCAGAAATTATTAGAATTTTTCATTTCAACATAAGAATGATTGAACCTAATTCACCATTTGAAACAAAGTTGATGAAACTAATTTATTTTATTCATCTCATCTCTTCCAAGAACTTGAAATACCTGGAAAATACGCTAAAATCAATAGTTCCATGTGTGAAATGTGCACAACTATTTTCTGGTCATCAAGCGAAACGACTAGACTAGAATAAATTAGCATAACTCGAGGCGTTACCTCCCGGCATAGGCACTAGGATTCCACTTGTTGCCACGCGATTTTTAAGAGAATCCTTTCGGCGCAATAAAACAATTTTGTAATTTTTTTTTTTTATTTTTCATTTTTTCATCTGTATTGGCGATGTTGAAAATTGCCCGGGTGAAATTTAGAAGCGTGCGCTCGCGCGCGCGCCCGCACACACGGAGGAGAAATACAACTCTCCTTCCCCTCCACCCGGGGGTCCATCTGAAGATTATTGTCTCGTGCCTCACGAGAGAGAGAGGGGCCGACGAACAGCGCGGGGCAAACGATCAAGTCGATGCCACCATTCTACTCTCTCCTATCTTACTATATAAATGACTAAAAAATGAATTGATGGTTAGGCGAGAAGAGATAATAACAGACGCTGTGGGGTGGCTCCGGTCTCTTTTCACTCATTCTATAATTTTTTTTTTGCATACGTGGAATTATTTTTCTTGCTTTTTTTTTGTTTTTTCATTTACATGTACAGTTTACTGTTTTATCGTTATTTTCCTGTACAAAACAGGTACTTACCCCCCCCCCCCCCTCCCTTTCCACCCCTCACGGTGTCATCTGTTGGTTCATTATGTTCTACAGGACAATGATAAATAACGAATGAATGGGGGAAAAATTGGAGAAATGGTAGTCCTGGAATAACTGTAACAAGTTCTTTAATAATAAAATAAAGGTTTTGATGTGAGGTGGTTATACATGAAGACGTCATCGGACGCCCACGCCATATACAGTGTGTATACATACGTGTGTTTACGCTGGAGCTACAACTTACTGTGTAGAGGATGGGGGCGATTTATCATTGTGGGGGAAGATCGAGGACGAGTTATTGACTCGTTTGATTCCTCGGTTACGCCCCGCGATCTCGACCCTTGGACCATTTATCTCGGGGGTTTGTTTTTTTTTCTCTTTTAGTGTTATTATTATCGCGGGTAGTTTGCTTGGTTTTATTTTGACTTATTCTTCCGGTGTGGTACTGTATTATGCCGATATAAGCGGTTGAGGTATTGTGATGATGAGTTTTTCATATTTATGAGGGTTGAATTGAGGGTTTTTGGAAATTTGTATTTTTGTTTTTGATGTGTAAACATCTTATCGCTCGCCCCTACCACACTCTGGCTTGGAGTGATTTGGTCTAAATGCGACGGAAGTCTGTAACCGGACATGACGTCGAACTGGGCTGCTCTCTCAACACAGTTCCTCGGGTGGCCGGCCGATGTCGCTAGTGGGGATTACAGACCCGTACAGCGGCGATGAGATGTTTACACATAGACCTCGAGTACTATATGGCTCGCTGGTTTTTTTTAAATTTTTATTTACTAAAAAAAAAGGGAAAAATATCACTTGTAATTAATTAATCATGGTCAACTTTTATGTTCAAGTTTTTTTTTTGTCCAACACTCGCTGCGTGTGACACTCGAAAAATTTGTTGAGTTGCGCAGCCATGGCTGCGTGCGGCACTCACGGCGTGTGACACTCTGGAGTATCACTCGCTCGGTGCCAATAGCCACAGCCTTTTTTTTTATAATTAATCAAATGTTTTCATGAGCATGATCGATGTCTCCAAATATCCAACTATGTATTTTTGGAATTTTTGAACATTTGAATTTTCATTTCCTGAAATGACATGTGCTCCTAATTTTTCCACGGATCATTGATATTATTGTGGATTTACAATGTTTGTAATATTTCATATGCGATAAATTGCAGTGTTCGTTATTAAAATTTGTGGATCACCATATAAAGCACCCTGCGGCAATCTCTCAATTGTATTGAGTTGATTTACGACTTTTAAACCATCAACTGATGGCAAATAATTAAATTGAATAGAAATAAAAATTGATAATGTTGGTAAGAAATAATACATTTGTATAACTGTTTGTATTCTTACTCACACAGTTGTGTTTAGAATTAGAGATGATTGAGTTTGTTATTGCTTTTTATTTACATTTCCACTCGGTTGAAGCGCTTTATCAGTCGAGCCTAGTCCAGCCTCACGGCAGTAATCAGACTCCTGTTATTATTCTAGTGGCTCCTCTTTGATCAGAATTTGATACATATTAGATTTGGTTAATTTGCCGATGGTCTTATTCACTTGGATTGATTATTCTCGATAGATTGTGATATTAATCACATGATTCAAGGGATAATTAATGAGTGAAACATCTGGTTAGGATATTTATTACAAAGTCTCTTGATTATACGAGTTGACTTATTTTTATAAACTAATATAGACAGTTAAATTAATTTTTTTAGTAGCAAAAGCTAAAAGTAGGACAATTTTATACGGTAAATTTTCTAGTGAATGGCGAATTAACGAATGCTCGTTATATACCTACGGATTTCAACGAAATTAAAAAATAAATTCTACAATTTTCTCGCAAGGGATGACAACGCAAAAAACCATTGGAGACTCTTTTGCTTGTCATCTCGAATGATTCAGATGTGCGCTATATTATATTCGCTTGAGCACGCGTGCACTCAATTCTGTCGGTGTTTAGTGCCACTTTCTGTCAGTTCAAATGTATTGCTTGGATGAAGGGGAAAGGGAAGTCAAAGAGTGCATTATTTGCTTCGCGTACCGTTAAATCAGTACCAATCTACAATGGAATGCACGACACAACATCATCAAGTGTGCCCCCAACAAAATCCAAAGGATGAGATATGGATTTTCTTTTAATTTAATTTTTTTTCAATTGGAAAGAATTATGACACACAATGCAGACATTTTTCGTCATTTATAACTTATTAATTATTCATCATTTATAAAAATAAAAAAAATGAAAAAAATGAAATTTCACTGAAATTTCATTCCCCACAATAAAAAAGAGAAATCATGTTAAATAGACTGCCCGCAATTTTTGGAATTACTGCCTATCAGGGTACCTAATTTAAGCTCACGTTATCAGGTGCCTTTTCATTTACCTCTAGCATCTTCTGGTTTAACAATGGCTTTGCCTCTTTATCGCACTTGTAATGCAATCAATCAGTTGATAATTTTCAGTGAGGGCAGTAGTGTGGACATCATATCCTCTCCTATCTGGGATATTATTCGCTATGCTCACAAATTTGTAAAGTCATTGAGGCCCTAATTGTGCAATTGAGGAAATAATTATGTGTAATTTTTATAGATTATAATTTTTGTAAATCATTCCGTTTACATTCTTCTTGTGTTTATCTTATGTGTCACCTACATTTTGGATTTTGAATTGGCACAATATTATTAGTTTTATTATTTAAATTCTCAAATTGTAAGAATTAACTGACCCTATAATTGGAGTACTTCTGTTGAGTCTATGTACAAATAAATGAATAAATAAATAAATCCGATTTTTCATTAAATTGAATATTGTTATTATCATCGGATTACACAATAAAGCGGTAGTCACAGTCTACATTATTATGGTCAAAATTGTCATAATGACCCAACAAGTATAATAAAACACAAGCCATAATATCCGTATCTTCTTCATGTTCTTGACCCTGTTGAAGTCTCATCATATTGCTCTATGGGTGGTAAATCATTGACTGAAGTGACAATGTCATTCACCAGGGTGATACACATAATCCTACTTGCTAGGTACATTAGCTGCAATTACCATTATCTTGGTGATTATGACGATTGTTGCGGTGGCCAAGTATAAATCACTGGCTCATGGTGAGTTAGGTGTCTAGTCATTCATGATACAATTGCACCACAACGTGAAGATTCTCTCTCAACAATGAGGGAGAATACTAGGAAGTCAAATCTTCTGGATATGATGAGTTGAGACTTCCGGAGATTATAATCTCTCTTTGGTTACGGCCGATGATGTATCCGTATCTTATGCTATTTATTTTCATATTTTCACGAGTTTAAATAAGAGTCACCGTTAGACTAGCGGAAATGTGATTTCAAATAAGTTGAGTCAGGGTGGAAAGATACGTTGTATTTTTATTATTTATGGTTAAAAATGATTTTTCATTGATGATGAAAAAAAAATTGCAAAGAGGCAGAGATTTAATAAAAATTGTCATTGTGTATATGCAATTGAGATTACAAACAGGGGTTATTCCACTGGTGTTAAAGAGATAGGGTTGAGAAGCAAGTGCGTTACCTGGTATCAATTTGTCCCAAGCTGGTTAGGGAGGTAGGTCTTGGTGAAGGTTGGGCGCACACCACACAATCGAAGAGGTCTTTGTGCATAAGCCGCTATCCGGCATTCTATCAAACTCGCATGGGTCCAATGTATATACCATCTCACAGGAAGATCAATTTACCTTATGCTTTCGTGAGAGCTCGTGAAAGATACCAATTACCATGCTTGCGCGATTTTCTTAAGGTTGGATAATTGGATGTGACTCTGCGTAGCTGTTGAATAGTTTGAGCATTGACCTTTAATTATTAGGTTGATTTTTTCTTTCTCTCTTACCCTCCCTCCACACCCTTTCAATGTTTACATTTTTTTATTGTGATATTTTCATACTTCACTGATGGGGAAAATTATAGGTATAGGATTTTGAGGTTCTAGGTGGTTATTTTTCGGAGAAGTTTAGGGAGAAGTCACCCGTGGGGCTTTGAGAGTTGAGACACTCGAGCATTTGGATACTCATGCCCTATAGGTCACATTCTTCGTCAATATACATACCTCTGCAAAATGGGAATTGTATCTTTCATTGGTCCGGTGGGTCCGGTAGTACATTCATTTCGTCTGTAATTTCTTTTATATCCACTTTGTCTTGAACTTTTCATCCAATTTTTTGATATTTTTAAAATATTTTATATGGGCCAAGTTGTCCATCAATCAGAGTGATTTCAATAATTGCCGACTGATATTTTAAGTATCCATCAAAATTTTTTTTATATTCAAATTTAATAACATGATATCGAGATTTCATCCAAAGGATTTTTTTCGTTCTTCTATTTTCTATTCAGAGAGAGGATTGGGATAGACGTGAAAAGGGTTTTTAATTTACTTTGGAATAAAAACAGAATTTTTTGTGATAATTTTTTTTGTTTATTACATTTTTTTTTCTCCATTAACATTGCACATTCGCACTTAAATACATTTGGTCTCGACAATTGATAAATTCTTAGAAATAATCGTTAAGGAACAATTTAATTTTTCTAATGATGTATTTTTATTCTTGTTTTTGTTTGCCACAGGTATGTTGATAAAAAGTAATTGTAATGTGGTCACGGGGTGCGAAATATTCAGGCGATTGGGATGCGCCGTGAACGGCCAGCATGTTACGCTTTCGTCAGGGTGTAGGGTAAGACGAATGACGTTGATACAATAAAACACACTTGCCGGCTGTCCAGTTTGTCCTGGGGGACCCTAACATACATATATATACGATGAGTTAGCAAATGGAGATGTTACCACTGTGAACGATTAGTGACTCGTGATGTGCATCTCCTCTGATGCTTATTGGCGGCCGCACAAGGAGTTATTTCGCTCTTGAAATTTTTTTGTACCCCCTCCCCCTCCCCCTCCTCCCTATCGAATGACAGAATATTTAGTACATCAACACCCCATTGTCATTAAATTTTTTTTTCATTCAACTCCTATCAGACTTTCAGGCTTTTAAATATAATTCAAAACTAATATTTACAAATGGTGAATTGAAGAGAAGTAATACGTTATTTAAAGAAAAAAAAAAAAAACAAACGTTAAAGTTGATGGTTTTACCACTGGGGTTAAAATTCCTTAATCATCTATCATCCCGTCAGGCTAGAAAGATTTCAATTTGCTCTCTTTTTGTACAAACACCATCTACACATTTGCCCATCTTTTCTCGCGCACAAAATTGTATTTAATTGTGATTGACTGCCAAGTGAATGTGGGACTGTGGCATTCATGCTATTTACGTTGAATATTTTTTTTCACAAGCATTTGCATTCAATTCAAAATAATGATTATCATTCAAATACACTCTTATGGCCAAATGAACAGGTTTATCTTGAAGATAAATAATGAAAAATCTTATTTACAAAGTTAACTATGATTTTAATTTAATTGTTTGAAAAAATAATTGATTATTTACATGAGGATAATTGAAAAAAAGAGTTTAAAAAATAATTATTTACATTAATGTTCGTCTATACCTTCAGGATACAATCAACAATCAGATTAATATCACAATTAATGATTAAATCAGTAATTAGACATTATCATTCTCGTTGAAGTAATTCATAGAGTGCAGCAATGTAGGTTTGTGCCATTTGTAGTGTTTCAAATTTACTGAGTTTCCTGTCATTACCAAGACTTGGTACGACATCTCTCAGTCTGTCGAATGCATCGTTGAGGCTATTCATACGTCTTCTCTCCCTGGCATTGGCTGCCAATCTTCGTTTCTTTATCACTTCAACACCCGGTACTCCACTCTTTATTTTCTGAATATTGTCCTTGGTCTTTTGTACCTCGTAGACAT
The DNA here is from genome assembly GCA_035578325.1 of Coelinius sp. EB29. Lineage (NCBI taxonomy): Eukaryota > Metazoa > Arthropoda > Insecta > Hymenoptera > Braconidae > Coelinius > Coelinius sp. EB29. The sequence continues at coordinate 2,688,436 of JAOZGT010000016.1, read as the reverse complement.
CATCTTTGATTGTAGAATTTTCCATATCACGTCTATATCTCATTTGCATGTGACCATTGCATCTACTTCTCATCATGTCCAAGTCACTTCGTTGCTCATAAATTCCGCTGATATAAGGTGAATCAGTCTTTTCACCATAATCACTCATTCCCTCAATTTTATTGTCCTGTTGATAAATTAAAGTCTTCATGATTCCATCAGGTGTTTGAACATCATTAATACACTTATGATTGAAATGTCCAACATTTTTTATGTTATTTGTATAATCAGTCTCGTAATTATCATCAAAAATTGTTCTAAAATTCAATCGTTCATCAACTTCATGGCACTTGGTTGCTTCACGATTATATCCCTCGTAAAATTCAGCAAAATTGAAGGTATTTGGTGTCATATTTGAGAATATTGCGCCAGATACAGTTGATGTATCTAGATTACGATAATCTTGAGTACTATGGCTATCAATGGAGCTTACACTGCCACAACTGCTCCCCCGTGATCTAGGTGGTTGGGGATAAGACTCTTGAGTCTGCCAATAGCTTCGTGGATTTGATTCAGGACTGCTGGCTGAACCGTAGCCCTCGGAATCAAGAATATCGTATTGCTGGGGTAAATACACGTAGCTCGTCATTTTTCGTATCACTTTATTTATCGACAATTTATTAAAAATATTTATTTGCACAAATTGTCATAACACGTGACTTTTATTCAATAAATGAATTTTCTTTGACTGCTGGATTTATTGAATCAAATAAACTGTCAATTGATAATTGAATGCTCACAGAACCAATAGACTCTGGAGAATCAACTCCTATGTCGTTGTTGATGCAAGTGAATCGTTGCGTAAACTGACGATGTCTTGGCCCTTGCAACAATCTCGTGGTCTGGACCACGCTGTTTTCTCAAGTCCCCTTGGTGGTGGGGGGGGGGGGGGGAGAGGCTGGGGCCTGGCAAATGTGAAATAGTGGGGGATGAAAAGCCGACGGGCCTCGTGTGTCTTCCCCTACTTGTTTCTCCTTATGCGCCCGAGCGCCTTCTTTGTGGGGACCGCAACGCCAGACACGCCCCTCCTTCTTCTTCTTCTTCTTCATCCTCTTGTTGTTTCTTTGATATTTATCTTTGTCTTTCACCTCTTTTACCGCATCGCTGCATGCTCAATTGATTGCTTTGCTGGGGGCTCAGTCGTGGAGAATTGTGCGTGGAAGCTTGTTTGTAATGTGTCTGTATTTAGGTGTTGGGTAGGATTTGTTGCGATGGGTGTATCAAAGATTGTCAGACTGATTGAAATCAATAAGGTGTTGATATTTATCAGTAGAAAATACAATTTGTGTTGATTATGGTTGAGCAAAATTTGATATTATACAGTGAGGAGTTTTTTTTTTCAGGCAGCATAACTTACTCTCAATTCACATCATTAATGAATATCAGAACCATGATGATATTTATGACTGGGTTATTCGTCTCAGGATATATAATAATGTATTTGCATATAACTTTTTTATCTTCGCTCTCCCATTCTCCTTCACCATCTTCATTCTCCCGGCATTTAGCTTGATGACGTACCATCAGAATGGATAAATCTAAAACCCAGGCATTGGTAGAAAAAGCGTGGACTGTCCGATTACTGGTGATTTATCTAGGATATTGATGATTGAGTGTAGCAATATATGAGCATATTGAGATTTTGTCTACCATTAGGGCTTTCACAATTGTTTCTACTCTTATGAATCAAAAATATCTTCTAAATTCAAGATGAATTATTTATACATTAGGCATAATGATATCAATTAGATCAATCTTCATTATATTGTGATTCAGTCATCATTCGTGACTTTTTACTGTGCCAATAATTCATTCAGACAGTTGAGTAGTGATTTGTGCCACTAGTTTACGGGCTGCAAAGAGCCTTCGACCCTAAATTACGAAAGCCAACCATCTCTCTTTCATTTGGTCTAAACCTGAATGGATTCTTTGCTCCTTCTTCTCATTCTTCTTTTTTATTTTCCTTTCTTTTTTCGTCTCGTGGTACTTTACGACATTTTAAACGCCTTTGGGGTCAGAAACTTGTGGACAAATTTGACTGTTTTATGAGGTTCAACCAATTTTACGAGAATATCTTCATTTTTTGTTCTTCATCCTTCCATCTTTCAGGATACTACGGTATTTAATATTCTTTTTTTTGGAGCACTAGCGTATTATGTAGAGCGCGGTACGCGCGCCTCAGCCTTCACCGTATGGGACGTATCTACCTAGGTTTGCTGAGAATTTTCATCGGAATAAGAACTATATGAATGACACTTTTAGAAAATTTTAATCAGAAAAAAATTTTTTTAATTGAAATGAAAATCAATGGATGGATTTATCTCTTCATTTATTTATGTAATTATTTATTCAAATTCTTCAAAAATTATTTTCATAAGCATATGCAATATCCAGCATATATAATATACACAATATACCTCTATGTAAATAGCCAAGTTATGCTGCCAAAAACAGTGACAAAAGAACGTTACATGAGCAGGTTTTTAAAAAGGATTCCAACAATTTATCAAGTTAGTTGAATTTTTATTGAAGAATGAATTTATAAAGTTATGAAATGACTATAGGTAGACATTTATTGATTTATAATTTGGAAGCAGCTCAGTTCTGTCGTGAGATGATTTTGAAGCATCAAGGGTTACAAAACCAGTCATGGTTCGTTATAACTTTTATTGAACAATCATAAGCATATTCACTGGATTACCAGAGACGATGGGTTGCTAAGCCGATTTCCAAATTATTTTTCAACTCGCAAAATATGATTGTGCCTGGCCCCCTTTTTACCCATAACTGGAAAAAGGCAGAGAAAACTCATTCGGCGGGTTCTGTCTTTCGAAAAATTGGAGCCGAGGGCGTGTACCTTGTCTTCAGTCGAGTTTTCTCCCTTTTTCAGTGTGTATTCTCTCTAATTTTTTTCCTCGCCCTATGGTCACGGATTGAGAAGACCGAAACGGCGCCTGGATACAAGTCAAAAGGCGGTAACTCTGGAATCTCATTATCCTTTTACTAATGTGCAACAAATAAGCTGGGTCCTCTTGTGTTGATCATCACACGGTTTGTATTGTATAAACAGTGGAAAAAATACATATTAGATGCGTGAATATGCAATTTTTTATTATTATTATAATTGAATCTGTGATGCAGATATTTATAGAATATCCTCGTCATTGAAATTACCTTGCCTCCATTGTTAATAATCAATCAATTGATGGGTAATGATCAATTTATCACTGGCGATTTATATCGAAAGTGCAAATTGATTATTATCTACTCGTTGAATGCTTCAAGGGACAATCACTCATGTGATTTACACTCCCTCATCACATTTTTTCATATGAATAATTATTACGAAAAAAAAAACTATCCATTTTACCCTATTAATTGTCAAAAGAGAGAGAGAGAGAGAGGTGAAAATTTTTAAAACCAAAGATTTTTTTCTGAATTGAGAATAGGAATTTCTCATTTTAAATTCATTAATTTTTTTTTGTTCTCATCTCTGCCGAGACTTTTATTTTTCACATTCGCTAAATCAAACTTGTAACTTGACAGAGATCAATAGGTTAAGCCCTAAAATATATAAAAGAAAGGAATATATCGCGCTTGGTCCATTGCAGTCACACCCAAGGTGATTTAATTACAGGTTATAACCTTCGTCCCACCTCAAAGCCGCATATTTGTGGTGGAAAAGAACTCTTCGGGTGGGTTTATTGCTTTTTCCCGATTTGGCCTATTTTTCTCACCTATTGCGGACAGAGTAGGTGTGTCTCATTGTTACAATAGTTTACACTTTGAGGTTATGATAAATGACTCTGTGGGGAATAAATGTGATGGTGTCAATTTTGATGGTCGTCAGTATAGGAGAAGAATAAATTGCAATGGAAGTATTTTTTTTCATCTTCAAATTCCTCGAGATCAAAATGAATTGTTATCAATTACAACATCCGATACATAATATGATCATCATGATTATCTTGATTATGAATATACAACTAAAATAAAGTAAAACCATGAGTAACGTCATATCCATTTGCATCTACGAGCTGAATCAATACACACGAGAAATAAGATGAACTTATTATATACATGAGGTACTGAGGATAGTTTGCAAGTATGACTAAGCTCACCAGGAGCCTTCGGAATCATTAACCCATGTATTCTCCACGAGTTACACGATGATGTGCTGTGACATACCTCGTATATATCCTCAAGTTTTATCCCACATTAACGTTACCCACAATTTTTCCCCATCCATTTGAAATGATGTCTAATCACATGGGTTATTGAGAATATATCTAGCCCCTCTCGTTCTGCATCTATACGCCTGCCTCGTCATCATCAAATATTAAATGATGATCAACAGGTAGACGAAGAGAGTTTCCATGTACGGTATCAGAGTGGAAAAATAAAAACCATTGAAAAGTCACTCTCGAGTGAATGATAATTCAAAAGTTAATGTGTGTTATTCATAATTATTTATTACATAGGTACTCAACTTTAATTAAACTTTAATTTTTTTATGAAAAAATGAGTTGATGGTGAAAATATTATAGTTATTTTCTAAATAATTGAAAAAAAATTAATTCTACAGATGTTACATTTATCACTGAGGCATTTGATGATCGTCATTAAGTAGCCTACCCTTTTTCTCAACTCGGGGCACGTGCCCCACAGAACCGGTGTTACCATCCTATAATAATAATGAAAATATGTTGATATTATTTTTTCTTTTTCACTTTATACGAAGAGAATAGCTTTGATAAAATAAATGGCTCCTGGTAATTTTGAGGAAACGAATGTTCTTTACATTATAATGTTGAGCAAGGTGGACCCACCAATGTGTGAAGACAGACGACTGATTAATTGGTATGATTGTGCGTCAGTTCAAGAGACCGTGACGCACTGCGCGTTATGTATTCAAACAGTGTAATGTCTCGGTATTTATGGAAAAAAAATCGTTGAGTTTTATTGGAGGATAATTATGATTAGATGTTATAATGAGTTTATTGATTAATTCCTGATACCAATTGAAATCAGGTGATGAATGAGGCGTGTCGATCATTATCACAACTCATCGGGTAGGTATTGATCACATTGTTGAGGGGAAATGGGCTCATTTGAGAGCCATTAGCCATGGATCAATAAATTTTCGATGGAATCGAGTCATTGTAATCGTTTGAAGAGGGGAGGGAACTTTCATCGAGTTATTTAGGGTGTAATCATATGGTTTATTGATAATATATTAAGGTCGAGTGAATTGGGTATTTTTGGATGGAGGGAAAATGATTTTATTTAATGTTTAACGATCAGAAGTAGGCCTATTTTGCCCTGATCTTGCCTGAATGACTTCAAGAGAAGAATAAAAGACAATTGGTAGGTATGGCATGGGGTTGTTACGCTCGGTGTAACATTCTTGCTAAGTACGAGGTTTTTTTTTTGGCGGGAGATTGTTATGATACTGTGGCATGCGACTGAGTTGGGGTTGTCGGGGACTAGTCCAACGGTCAAAATGTAAATACAGGACTTGCACTGACTTTTTAATGTGAGAGTCATATAAATAAAGAAGAAAAAATATTTACAATTTATGAGATTATCGATTTTTTATGAAGAAGTGATTTAAAAAAATTGATTTAAATTTATAAAAATATGTATATTTATAACTCTCATTATATCAAAGAATTCTGTTTTTTACTCAATCCTTCGATCCTGGAAAAAAAATTGATTCTAGTATTTTTATATACTTGATTCTAGTATATTCTATTTCAATGATAGATTAAATACTTTACATGAGGTTTCAATTTGAGTGTTTTTTTTTTTTAATTCAGGCTTCCAAACCCCAGAGAGGGTTTATTCAGCATAATTCGAATGTATAAATAGAGCATTGTCGTACTGGTCCTGACGGGTAAAAGTATGTAACATTCCTTCACTTGTTATAATCAATTTATTTTTTTTACTCTCCTTTACTAAATACCTTTACCAAATGTTTTGGATTTTTTCCCTGTCTGTATCTGTCTCTATTGAAATAGAATATACTAGAATCAAGGATGTGAAAATATTTGATTCTAGTATTTTTTTTACTAAAGTCAAGTATATTTATACTAGAATCAAGTATATTAAAATATTAGCATCAAGTATTTTTTTCCATGTATAGTGCTACAAGTATACTGTAAGGGTACTTGACACGCTGTATGGTACATCAAACTCTGAGCATGAAACATATAAATGAGTAAATGCACACTGAGGACAGACAGTTACTTGGTATGTAACCGTTACTGCACCACTCAGTGTCCAATGGCTTTTGAATTCTCTACAGTTTATGGTTAAAGTGGGTATAAATTAATCATTCTTATTTGCGCTCAATTCTATGCTGTTATTATATCAAATTTTCATAAAAAAAAATATTTTCTATACTCGACAATAATGCGATAATATCAACAAAAGAATAAATTCCATATGTTAATTATAAATTATTGAACAATTTATAAAGCATAGCCAATATCAGTCAGACTGTACTAACAATTGTAATGTAAAGTCGCGTGCCGTTTCGCTTCCCTGGATCCTCCAACGATTCAACACATGACATGAACACAACATGTACAAGAATTACCCGATGCTTTCCTTCATCGGTGTAAAACCCTCAGCCAACTATAAAACAGGCCATTTGTATTTGTTGGCCACGCGACTGCCACGCGAAAGCAATTTCAAACCCCAATGACCATCATATACGAATACATGTACATAATGTTTTTAAATTTCTCTTCACTTCCTTCAACGAGAAGTATAAAGGGAAAGAGAAAAATAAAAATATTGTACATTCCAATAGAATCCCAGCAATCTAAACAGCTACCTGAAGAAAGCGCCTCAGCGATGCCCTTCAAAAGGTCGACTGGTGTTATTATAATGATTCACAAAGAGAGGTAGCGTTCGGGTAGATATATTGATGTGAAAGACATCGACAGCCAATACCCTCATAAATTCCTTGACTTGGACTAATGGAACTTTCTTGTCGATCCAATTGACTCTAGTTATTTCTATTGACTTGTCCTCATCAGTATTCAAATCATCAGGTTTTCATAATTAATTCCATTTACAAAATTAATCATCTTCTTTTTTTTTTGGCACAGTTGGAGTTAACAATCTCCTCAACTCCACAGACAAATTTACAAATTGAGTATCTCGATGACGCACGTGTGGAAATTTTCGTTGTTCAAGGGGGGAGAGGTAGTTGAATAGAAATACACACCTACCCCTGTATTCAATTCCACCACAAGGCACCGAATTGTGCCACATGGCACGAGTCGCTACGCCCCTTGGTAAGGTATCGTTCGTGCCATCTCCCACGAGGATAACAAAAAATAAAAAATAAAGGGGGAAGGATAGAGATACTCAGAGCGGCCCGTGTCATCTGTTGCTCACCGTCCCGCCTAGGTATTGATGCGTAGCGTGTTTACTGGATTCATGTTCATTTTTTTCGAGTCTATGATCAATGAAAAAAAAAAAAAATGATACAGATGAAGAAAAAAAGGAATTTCATCAGATTCAATATTGAAATATTTCGTAAGCCGGGGCAAAATGGGTCGTTTTCCTATGAATACAATTTCTTCATCTTTTTTTTTCATTTATTTATTGGAAAAAAATAAGATATCCTCGTGTATATTAGGGACGTCATCTGTTACCAATAATACAATAGTATCCACAAGTTGCATGTTCTTTTCTTGGGGCTCCATGATCATACGTGTCATTCATATGAATTCAATGATGGAATGCGATTGAGCGTTATTCAGAAGTATCAATTGGTATAGAGCACTGTTCACCTGTTTCATGGATCTTCTACCATATGGGCACGTGCTACATAATTTTCGTGAATGTACATTTTCAAAGGGATATCCGTTCCATAAATTTTCCTGATAATATTATTATCTTTAAAAGTATTTGGCTACTTGTTGTTGCTTGATTTTCTGACTTGATACTAACGACAAATTATGACCTAACATAAATTGATTGTTCTCCTGTTAACTTTAGAGTAGCTCTGCTTCCAAAGATGGTTATCGGTGATTGGAAATCGATGGACCATCTTCGACGTTTTTTGAGGCTCTAGAAAGGTTTTTTTTATGGACAGACCATATATAAAAAGAGAAGAAAAAAAAAACGGAAAGGAAAGGTAAAAACAAGTAGGCGGCAGCAACATGCGGCTATAGTTTTGTAACTACAGATTTGTGGTTGTGGAGTTTGTTAATTTTATGTGCGCGTTTTTTTTCGCCATCAATCAATTGATGGAGCGCTTCCGAATGGTCCTTTCAATCCTTTTCGCGTATTATTATAGTGAATGTTTCGAATTTTATATCTCGAAAGTTGAATATCTCCGGAACCACCTATCCGATTGAGCTGATTTTAAATACCAAACATTACGATCATGAGAGTCACCTTCATGCAAAATTTTAAGTTGGTATCTCCATTTTTTCAAAAGTTGGCGTGCTTACAAAAATTGTCAGTGAAAAACAGAAAAATAGCTATATCTCGAAATTTTTGTATCAACGGGTATACATATTTTGATTGATTAAGATAGAAGACATCGAGACGAAGGTTTTGAAAAAGAAAAAATTAATCGATTGAGTCGTTTTCGAGATATTCGATAAAATCGATTTACATACACAAATCGGGCTATTTGTTCACGAGAAATCGTTAACGAAAAATTTTGCCACATACAGCAAACATACATACGCACACACACACACACACACACACACACACACACACACACACACACACACACACACACACACACACACACACACACACACACACACACACACACACACACACACACACACACACACACACACACACACACACACACACACACACACACACACACACACACACACACACACACACACACACAGACATTTATTTGAAAATGGTCCAAAACGATTGTGGAGACCTTGAAACGTGAAGATATGTTGAAAAATCCATTTATGTCACTTGGGCCCGCCCTAACCTCGTTCTTTTCAGCCCTAGGGCGATAGGTAGCAGTTAGCGGGCCTAGGGCTGCTACATATCGCCCTCGGGCTTCTCAGAACTCGGTTGGACAGGTCTCGTAACATAAAATAGCGTATGTTACACGGCCCGATAAGTATTTTTACAACAAATGAGATCATATATGACATATATTTGTCGCAAAAATACTTATCGGCCCTTGTAACATAATCTACTATTTCGATTTTCGGGGTGATTACAATAACTTTCCTATCCGGGAAGTTAAAAATGGGTCGATGACAATACTTCCATTCGGAAGCAAAAATGAGTCTATGAATGGATTGATCCTTCGGTCATAGAAGGGTGTCAGGTGGTGGCAAAAAATCGTATAAAGATATTTACTTATGTTTTCATAGTGTTCACACCATAAGGGTAGCGAGATAACTCTTTCTGACTACCTGAGCTACTGCTTTCAATTTTTTACCAAAGGATTTTATCAGAAGGTGGGAAAAGATGAAAAAAAAAATAGAATTGAGTTATTTTCTGTTGTATCATCGCTGGTAGGCGGAAAAAATAGACTTGGAAAAAATAGACTCTGAAAAAATAGCCCAGGAAAAAATAGCCAATGGAAAAAATAGACCAGGCCAAAATAATTCCACACACCCAAAACGTGTTACAAGGCCCCCAAATTTATGGGCCCTTTTTTCCGGGTCTATTTTTTCCAAGTTTATTTTTTCCATTGGCTATTTTTTCCGATCTATTTTTTCCGAGTCTATTTTTTCATTGGTTATTTTTTCCTAAATTCTTTTAGGATATCCAGTATATATTAGAGATATGGTATTCTGGTTATAGGTTGTATTGTAAAAAATTACTCTGACTTAAAGGCAAAATGTCGTCAATATTCAATTAATTGATTTTAAGTGCAACCATCAATAATGGGGTAAAATTGTTCCCCTCTCCTTTAAAAATATTTGGAATTGTTTTTTGTAATTTTTTTTCCATTATTTTTATTGTCCAATGCTCAGAATGATAATATGCACTCTCAGCATTTGATGGCGTCCATTTTGTCCCAAATTCCCCCAAAAATACAAGTATGAACTATTCTGTTGCATGGACCATTTTGCCCCATTATATCATCAATGCAAAGGAAATTGATTATTAAAAGCTAGTATATATAATTGAAAATGGAAGATGCAAAATTGGATACATGACCTTTTTAGTTTTAGATGAATAAATTTAATGATTTTCTTAAAAACAAAAGGTCTTATATTCATTTATGCCTTGGATTTAAGACTTTTTCACTTTTAGTGAGATTCATTTTTTGAATTACTAACAACAGAAGGTCGTATGTGCTAGGAAATACGACCTTTTGGCAGAGGAGTCCCTGTTTTGGCATATACGACTTTTTGGTTTTAGTCACACGATATCTGTTGAGAAATTAACAGTTTCAACAATTTTGTATATATTTTTCCAGAGAAAAAAAGGCAATTTATTTTGTGATACAGTGGGCGTATCCACACTATGGTCAACCCAAATAACGCCTGAAATCGATTCACAGGATCGATTCTTTTGAAGAAGCTAATCAGTCAAACCCCTTTTGACCCAAGTGACTACTCAGTCAATTTGCCATGTCACCGTTTTTTTCCCTTCCATCAGTATCTTTTTCTTTTTTTTGTTCAGATATAGAATTGGAATTTCCAGCATGTTGTAAATTTTTATGAATACATTTATATGGAAATGCTTTCTTTTTGTAACGAACATCCTACATCTTTGAATTGTAACCTGCGGTTTGTAGTTTTTCACGCCGGATCTCGTGGCTTACCAGCATGCGTTACAGTAATATATTTCTTTTTGAATGTGAGAGGAAGGAAGGAAGTTGGAAACAAGGTTTCCAAGAGGAAATGGACTTACCGACAGTTCTTACGATTTAATTTGAAAAAAAATTAATTTATTTTATAATTTTTGGAAAAAACAATTATTTTACAATATTGAGTGTCATTTTATTATTTACAATCACATTTAATTGGTGAATGGAACATATTGAAAAAAATATTCATGCTATGAAAATATCAGGCTAATCATTTAGATTGAATAATTATGGTAAATATACAGTCTTTGACTAGAGCAGAACAAACAAAGTAATGTTTAATATTATGAAATAACAATAGCAAAATTACAAACTTGAATACAATTCTATATGATTTATCAAACTAATATTGACATAGGCACTCATTCTTACTAAAAATATAATTAATTATTATTTAATCGAGTCTATCAAGAATTAAATTCTCAAAATATCGGACAATTACCGCACACAATCTTTGGTCTCTTAGCTGTCTCGTATTTTATATATGAAATATTTCATATTTTCAATAATAATGATACTAAAAAATATATTTATAAGAATATAATCATGCTAATCATGAGAAAAATGTACTTATTGTTTTCAGTTTTCACTGTTATGACGCTCCAACAAATCACAAAGTGCAGTGATATAAGTTTGTGCCATTTGAAGTGTCTCAAACTTGCTGAGTTTATGATCAGCTCCAAGACTCGGTACAACTTCCCTCAATTTGTCAAATGCATCGTTCAAACCATTCATTCTTCGGCGTTCCCGCGCATTTGCTGCAAGTCTTCGACGTTTTAGAACACCCGGTGATGGTGGAACGTCGCGGGATCTTCGTCTGCCTCGTCTTGGACTCGATGTTGGTGAGTTGTGAACCTATTAATTTTCATAATAATTCATCATTGATGCTCATTAAAAATTTATAATATTCAATTATTAGGTATTCTTACCGGTGTAGTTTCAGCGGGATCCCAATAATTTTTTCTCGAATTACCAATGACATCTTGATTCTTGTCATGTTTCATTTGATATTCAATCTCCTGGGGTGATACCACGTAGCTGTATACGGGAGTTTGATAATCCATTGAATTCTCTTCTACAGAGCTATGTGAGGTAAATCTTTAAATTAAAGATGAAAAAAATAATAATAATTCAAGTGGATTTCATTAAAAATATGATTCTCATCAATTATGTCTTACCTCTGAGGTGTAACTGGTGTTAAAAGTCCATAAGGCTCTCTCTCATAATTATCTGGAATTCTCGAGTACTCGTGACAATTGTCACCAGTGTAACTGTCATTACACTCCACTGTTCTTCTGGGTGTCATCATGATATCCGGAGTATTATGATCATTGTAGTTAACCGATATATGATCATAATCTGGCGAATTGTAGGGGGATGGATATAGTGGTTCGTAGGGCCTTCCTGCTGTTGAATATGCTGGTATCAGCATCTCTGATGATGATGACTGGTACATGGTGGACATATTCGACAACAGTGCCATCATTTAAATTATCAGGCTTATAAATATTTTCACGAAACTCTCACAGTTGTACTTGAACTATTAAATTCATTTGTCCTCAAATAGATGATGAAAATATAGCGAAAGACATCATATTTCACTTTTCTTAAACACTAAACTGATCTTTTTGGTACCATTGGATTGTTGTGGACAAGTCAAGAGTCTCGTCCTTACTGTGTAGTGGCTCGTGTTTAAATGTAGCACGTGCCGGGGCGTTTTTTTTTTTTCCAAATGCATCAACATATGGTACCACCTCATTTATGAGGCTCATCCCTAGATAACGTACACCTGGTGGGTGCCATTGGTCTGGTATTCTGGCGCTAAGGGAACACTGTCTCTTCTCTCCCCCTACTTATTTCAACCACTGGACATATCTCCATCCCTCTTTAAGGCATCGACGTGCGGCTCGTTTCGCATACCTGCACATGCATACGGTTCCGGACACGGGAGATGTGGAGTTGAAAAAAGAGAGAGAGAGAGTAGTGAATTGAAAGGGAGAGGGGAACGATGAGGTGAAATTTAAAGGGGTTGATACACAATTCGAATCTTGAGTAGAAGGGGCGAGATGACGTATACCAGCTGATGGAATGATAAATGCATTGTAATGAGGTTTATGTATGATTTTTGCATCTTCGAGGGATTATCATAATCATATCATCATTTCCATGAGTTCTGGAAAAATTGAGAATATTTTTTTTTCATTAAGGAATAATTGTTTTTAGAATTAAAGATTGGTAAATTTTTTTTTGAAAGTTGAGAAACTGGAAATCAGATGATGATACGTAGGATAAGTTCAGTTATGCCGGACGCTTGCGGCGAATGAATAGAAATTAATTTTCAATTTTCAATTTCCCGCCTTTGATATACAATTTCCCTACCGTGGCACTTTACCGCGCTTTCACCGGTATATGGTACTTTGTTGGAACGACAGATGCTTTTACAATGGAGCCTACCGCGCAGTAATGACACCAAGAACAACGGCATCAGTCGTATATTGCAAGTCAAGGCGAAAGGTTCTGAGTGGCACGCGACCCCAACTCAGCACCAAAAAAATTACCGGATTGGGAAAGGGGGAAGAATCTAAGAGATCATATCAAAATAGTATCTAGTCCTTACGCCTACGACACTCCTGTATACATACTTATTATGGGTTTTATGATTTTCGGATCGCTGATCACGAATCTGCCGATTACTTTCTGAAAAAATGAGCGGTTCAATTGTTATTAACAATTTCAATTGTTCAAAACGCTCCCTTTCTAAAACTATGGTAGATAGGTAAAAAAAATTTAAATTCAAAAATGTTGCTAACATTGAGTAGAACAACTTTTGTATCTAGAAAAATTTTGATAGTTTACCAGATATATGCGACAGAATAATCGCACAATTGATTGATTGATTGATATTTATTACTGTACATTATATTGTATAAAAACTATGATACAAGTTCATATAGCAATCAGAGTAGAGCAAAAGTAAGTAAGCAGATAGTCATTATAAGTAATACAAAGCAAGTTTCTATCGAGCTAGTGGACTCTTAATAAGCAAGATGTGGGTATGATAAAGGAGGATGAGAGAGAGAAAGAGGGAGAGAGAAACAGGATTCAAAAAGAGGATGAAGGACTGAGGACTGAGACTACGGATTTTCGCCAAAATATGCACGACGGAGATCCTCTCGAGTCCGCTGTCCCCTACTCTTCCGCGACCCCTTGTCCTCTACTCTCACCGCGAGGCGATGGGACAAGGGCTCCTGATGGTGCAATTTTTCCATCCCGTATATCTTCTAAACTAATTGAGTGACCGAAAATTTTCATGACACAAAATTTTTTCTACTCAATGTTAGCAACATTTTTGAATTTGAGTTTTTTTTATTTATCTACCATAGTTTTTGAGATAGAGCGTTTCCAACAATTGAAATTATTAATAACAATTGAACCACGAATTTTTTCAAAAAAGTGACCGACAGATTCGTGATCAGCGACCCAAAAATCATAAAATCTGACTGGTATACAGGAGGACCATAGTACGTATAAGGACTAATCTCTATGATTGTCTATGAGCTCTTCATAAATTCACTTATTGAAGTGCCTCAACATAACTTTATCAATGTTAACAAATGTTTGACCATAAATATGGACAAAAGCATTACGTAAACTATTTATGGATGAATTTTTTGAACAATTGATGCAAACATTGGAAAGTGATTATAGAGTCGCATTTCTCTGGAAACATTCAATTCAAATTCATAATTTTATGAGCTAATGTACTCATGCAGGGACAACGAGAATACTGCCATTTCATATTCGATAAGCCAATACTTCTCTTCAGTTGGTCAATTATCGACTGCCGATAACTCATTTTTCGCGCTCTACTAAAAATATTGGGCTGTATTGTCCATTTGACCAGGAATCGATTGAGTCAGAATGAGATTGTACACATCGAATTATCTACAGACTCTTTTTACATCTGCCTGGGCAAATAAAGGGCGTATGTCACACATGATACGTTCACTTGCAACAAGGGCTAGAAAAGAGTCCATTGTAGTGTAGTGGCTGGATGGTTTATCTAATTCTGCCAGTCGCTGGGGACAGAAATGGCAAATATAGGCTGCAAAGCCCTCTTTGGAGGATATAGGGGATGAAGTTGCTGCCCCACGCAGGAAATCATAACTAAAGCTAGCATCACGGACACCAAACCGTGCAAAGTGGTACTATGAGGAAGGTCCTATAAGCCCGGCACAAGCCGAGGACCTTATTTGGGTTGGATTCGTAGGGGCAGTGGTTGGGTTTACCCGGCAAGCTGCGCTTGTACGGGTTGCAATGCCATTCCGGTGGACATGCTGGCCACATGTCCACTAAGGGATCGCGGGAAGTAGAGGCCTGCAGATGGCCTGAGTGCTAGGTGGCGTACACATTAGACTCTTTTTACACGAAGAGGAAAGTGCGAAAACTCATTTTGCACACGCATAAATGAGCGCTGTGAGGTTTTGCACACAACAAGAAATGCACAAAGTTGAATTACCCACGTTAGATGTGCTTTCTCCCCCCCCCCCCTGCCACCCCCTCCCCATCGCCCCTCACCTATCATCTTCAGGGGGGGGGGGGAGGGGGAGCATACTTAACGTGTGTAATTCCAAAAAATACAGCCCTTCGCTGTATTCTTTGGTAATTCAACGTTGTGCATTTCTTGTTATGTGCAAAACTTGACGGTGCTCATGTAAGCATGTGCAAAATGAATTTTCGCACTTTCCTTTTTGTGTGAAAAGAGTCTGTAGATAATTCGACGTGTACAATCCCATTCTGACTCAATTGATTCCTGGTCATGGACAATACAGCCAAAATATTGAATCATGTTATGTAATAATTGCACATGTGAATACGTTGAATTTACATGTCCATTTAAATGATTAATTACTAATAATCACATACGAGAATGACTCGTTGATAATCAGGTCATCATTTGACTCTTCGACCCTGTCCAAGTATACGTCTGCCAAAACATGGGATATATGAAAATTTATCAAATTGAATTCTCATGTTCACCTACATCACATTTTATTGCTCAATAAAAACACAGAATTATGAAAATATTTCTATGTACAGAAGTATCGCAAATGCTAAACTCGATATGAGTATTACGGCAGCAGAAAATACGGCGAAACAATTTTTCTTATGTTTTGTTGATTTTGGAGTAAGCAGAAAATCTTTTCGTACCTGAAATGAGATTTATCATCATTAATTGACCATTGATATCAATTAATCAATAATCCATTATTAATACTCATAATTAAATACCGTAATTTCTAGTATTTGTGCCTTCCTCACTAATTCATCAAGCCTCTCACCTCTATCAATGAGTCTCTGTACAGAATCAAGTAATATCGTTCGAATATCCTGAAGTTCTTGATGAACTTTTGGTGTAACATTGACAATATTATCATATTCGTAATCTTCCTGTATTAAAAAAAAAAAACTGATAAAATCACATGAAACCTTCTGTCACCAAAATTACCATAATTTTTCCCAAAGGAAGAGAGAGATCAGCCGACGAACTATTTGGCAATTCCGTTGACAAATCCGCTAGAATAGGTAGCTCGCGATAAACACATCGTACGTGATTGAGAAATTCCTGCGCTTCAAATGCAATTTGTGAAGCTCCCACTGGAGAGCCTTCCATTGGTGTTATACAAGCATACCACAATTCCCCAAAGAGTAAGTGTACAGTGAATCTACCGAGCAATAAATAAAATGATCAATCATTATCAGGAAAGAATATAGATACCAACGTACTTATCACGAGTTATGCTTATTCTATCCTCCTCGATGCTCGTTAAATCTTGCATTGCACTAATCACAATATTTCTATAATGATGTGTACCATGACGTGGATGACATGCTATAATATGCCTGTGTTGTTTATTCGAATAAACTATCACTGTATAAAGAACCTTCGTTGTCATTTTCAAGTACCTAATAATCAGATTTAACTTTTGCTTTACAGTCTTGACGATTGTTGATCGCCTGAAATATTTTAACTAACTGACTGAGATTCTATAAACAATTTCCACTGAAATGGCTTGCGTTACACTAATGATCTGCCCTGTTTCTTCCATTATCATGCTGGATAATGAGAGGAACGGTGATATGAAAGAAAGGGGTGAATCAATTCACGGCTCAATCCCTCTCGTGTTCATTCAATGGTCTGATAAAACATATCGATTTATGTGTAATAAGTCACTAAAATAGGGATTAAGTTTTTTAAATAGAAAACTGGAATTACGAAGAATTTTCCTTGTGTTCAAATAGTATTTTATCAATTCAATTGAAAACATTAATCATTTTTACCCTACTTCCTGTTGGGGTTTCTGGTATAATTGAAAAATAATATTTAAGCTCTTTCATTTCCCTAAAAGTATTACAAGAAAGCATATAGAGAAATGATTAATGAATATTGTCATAAGTACCTATACTGTGTCTAAATTGAAAGTGGAGGAACTGTAGCGTTCATGCCCATTCACGAGAGTGGAATGGGAGGTGTAGAGTATTTGGGAGAAGGGGAAATGTAAGGTTCTTCTTTGAAGAAAAACTCGTTATGGTATCTGTGGTGGAGCTTCAGATAATGTAGTGTCTGATGGTGTTGATTGAATGAAAATATCTCGTCATCGATTGTTCAGAATTGAATCCATTATTCATTGAATTTAATCGTACATTTTACGGAGTATATATTGAAGATTACCAAGTTTTAATTGATATCGTTGAAATCCGGCCACACCCGTATATTGTCCATAATTTCTGGGTTTTTTTTCTCGTGTCAATATGCCACAATACAAGCTAATCTACTTCAATGTAATGGGTTTGGGTGAGCCTATACGATTCCTCTTGAGTTATGGTGGTAATGAGTTTGAAGACATTCGTATAATGAATCGTGAAAATGAATGGCCCAAGATGAAACAAAGTAAACAATCTTCTTATTGTCTATTGATATCAAATTTTATTCTTTCAACTATTGTTGTTGTTACATCATCTTTGATTGAATGAAGGTACACCATTTGGTCAATTACCTGTGTTGGAAATCGATGGTAAGCCCTATTCTCAGACACTACCAATTTGTCGACATCTCGCCAAACAGCTGAACTTGGTTGGTAAGACTGATCTGAATTCATTGCAAATTGATGCTGTAGCAGCTGCTCTTCATGACTTGAGAAAACGTTTGTAGCCACTGGTTGTTATCTCTTTTCAATCTAATTAATGACCATAAAAATAATGGGAAGGATTTCAGAGGTTGCTATGTTTTACCGCGAGGAAGATCCCGTATTTCAGGTAAAGAAGAAGGAACAAACAGTGAAAAATGTTGTTCCATTTTATTTAAATAAATTGGAACAACTAGTGAAAAATAACGGTGGTTACTTCCATGGGGGTGAGGTAAGGCATATAATCTTTAGAGTCTCACTGTTAAATGAAATTGAAAAAAAAACGAAAACGAAGTTTTCTTTTAAAAAAACGCCAAGTAACCATTTTTACGCGTATTTGATTATCTTCTGGGCATTTGAAAAAAAAAAAACAAATGGACTAAAAAGCGCCAAGTCAGATATACTTACGAGAAAAAAATTAGTAGAGTCAGGACCAAGGGACTTGGCGCGGTTTTTTTCTATTGTCAAAATCACTGCTGAGCATCATTCGATCAATTCAATTTTAGCAGTACTTACTGAGAGCCTCGTCGTCTTCATCTTGTCAACCGCGCCAAGTACCTTGGTCCTGCCTCTACTAATTTTTTTCTCGTAAGTATATCTGACTTGGCGCTTTTTAGTCCATTTGTTTTTCTTTTTTCAAATGCCCAGAAGATAATCAAATACGCGTAAAAATGGTTACTTGGCGTTTTTTTAAAAGAAAACTTCGTTTTCCTTTTTTTTTCAAGATTTCAGTAGTTTTTTCAAAATGAGTCCATAAGGAGAATCCTTTCTTCCGTACTGCTCTTCGGCAAAGCGCGAATTATTACGGAAAAATGTTGCCTGGGCCGTCGTTATGAGGTTAGAAGATTTTTTACTCATGGGGAGTTGGTGGGCCGCGCTGGAGAGGAAAATATTTTTTTTTTGTCTCATACGATTTTTGTGAATTTTCGAGAAGTCTGCGTTGTTTATTTTTGTATTTCCGTATAAATACTCATCGGAAAAATGAATCAATAGATTATGAGTTTTTGCAATCGTTTTATCATTTTAATCCTTTTAATTGAAAAAAATTGGTTCTAGGAGTTTATTTCCCCAACAAAAATTTCCCGGAGAAAATTTCCCGGAAAAAAATTCCCCGGAAAAAAATTTCACCGCAAACCCCGGGACTATAACGGCGGGAGCAGCTTATCATCAAAATGTGTGTTGTTCCCCTCCCTCACCCCCCCCCCCCCCGGCGGCCACCCCAAACGTCTGTACAAATCTGTTGTCCGGAAAAAATTTTTCCAGGGGAATTTTTCTCACGGAAATTTTTTCCAGGGGAAATTTGTTCCAGGAAAAATTTTTTCCAGGGGAAATTTTTTCCGGGGAAATTCTGGCGGGGGAATTTCTTCCGGGAAATTTTTGTTGGGGAAATAAACTCCGGTCACCAAAAAAATTATCCTAAAATTGTAATTTCGTATTCATTATTTTGCGATTATTTCGAGAACTAGTGGTTTCACATGAAAATGTTAACAGACCTTTTTTGTTTAAATTTCATTCTCTACAAAAAAGGTCTTTTGAGATTTTTCTTTAAATTCAATTTTTGCTGAGATATTTGTTAAATAATAAATGAAAAACCCAACAAAAAAATTATAAAATGTATTCATCTTTATTACAATGACAAAAATACAAAATACAAAATTGAAAAATAATTAGTCATCACTCATCTTCACTCCTCTCTCCCCTACAATCCTCGAAACTCTTAGAAAATATCAATTTATCTCCTAAAAATCCATAAACCTATCAATAATCCATTTATCATCATCGAATCAAATTAAAACTGATTAACTAAACTACTGCGTATCAATGACCCTATCAATATGTCCCTTCAACATCTGCAGTTGCCTGAGAGCCTCAGCATCCAACTGAGGAATATTAGAGGAAACCCCTCTCGAGTGTGAATTTGATCTTCTATCACTCGATGCACTCGATTTTTGGACTCTCCCAGTTGTTCTGGATGATGATTTTGAATTTCTGGGCTTTTGGGTCATTGATGTGACCTTGTCAGCCCTTGAGACCCTCTCCTGACCAATCCCACTTTCTGTAACATATCCATCGTCCACAGAAGCTGCTGTGCGTCTCTTCAGAGATTTTGAATTCTTGACTGTTGAGGGGGGAATTAAGGGTGGAATGTCTTCACTGGTTGATGAGACATCGTCGTAGTCCTGGTCCTGATCCTCCAGGAATCTTGATAGAACTCCAAGTGTCAATTTATAAGCCTCTGGGGGAATTTTAGAGAGTTACTCATTTGGTTTGAAAAACTTTTGAACATCATGTCGAAGTCTGAGTCCATTTTACGAAGACGAGCTTTTGCTTGACGTTGATTGAAAGTCTTTTATCAGCATGTCACTCTCCTCATGGGTGGAGAGGGATGAGTTGCGTTTACGAGGCTGCTTGTACGGGGCATGATGATGGTGTTGGTGGTGGTGATGATAGAGATGTTGATGAGGTTCTGAAAGATTTTCAAAGCAGTTAGATGGGTTCCTTCAGTTTGGGGGGAGATTATCTGGAGAAGAAGGGGGTTTAGGGGGATATAAAAAAGGACCTTTTTTGTAGAAAATTTTGTAGGCTACAAAAAAGGTCTTCTAAGATTTTCGGATTAAGTCACTCGATTAGGAGATAAATTAATAATTAAGTGAGAGTAATTTAGGAATTGGTCCTGTTGGAATTCTCTCTGATTAATTATTGAATTATCTGGGAAACGTGAGGTTCTAAGAGAATTTATCAAAAGACATTTTTTGTGGGAAATTTTGTCAGCATCAAAAAAGGTCTTTTGATATTTTCTCCTAAAATGAATAATTCCAGAGTTAAATGCATTATTGAGGAAGATTTAACGGTTGAGGTTAATTATTTTATGATTTTAATCAGTAATTCGTGATTTTTGAGTGGATTTACCTTCGAGTCGGTGTGAGAATGTGTCAATAGCTGGCGTTTGGTGTCATCCGTCAAGCATTCGACATTTTTGAGGCCCAGATATCTTTTTTATCCAATTAGTTAATTGTTTAAATACAGTCGAAGATTATTTGACGAGTGTTTACATCTTTGTTTCGAATAACCAATTATTCCTGAACAATTAAAATAAACCACTAATTAATTATTTTCTCTCTTTCATTTTCGTCACTTTTGTAACGATTATCTGAGAAACTGAGGATTTTAAGAGAAAATATCAAGAGACCTTTTTTGTAGGAAATTTTGTAGGCTACAAAAAAGGTATTTTGAGATTTTTGGATTAAGTCACTCGTTTAGGAGATAAATTGAGATAATTAAGTGAGAGTAATTTAGGAATTGATCCTTTTGGAGTTCTCTCTGATTAATTATTGAATTATCTGAGAAACGTGAGGTTCTAAGAGAATTTATCAAAAGACATTTTTTATGGGAAATTTTGTCAGCCTCAAAAAAGGTCTTTTGATATTTTCTCCTAAAATGAATAATTCCAGAGTTAAATACATTATTGAGGAAGATTTCACGGTTGAGATTAATTATTTTATGATTTGGATTAGCAATTAGTGATTTTTGAGTGGATTTACCTTCGAGTCGGCGTGAGAATGTGTCAATGGCTGGCGTTTGGTATCATCCTTCAAGCATTCGACCTCTTTGAGGGCCAGATATTTTTTTTATCCAATTATTTAATAAATATAGTCGAGGATTATTCGATTGAGGCCCAGATATCTTCCTTATCCAATTATTAAATTGTTTAAATACACTCGAGGATTATTCAATGAGTGTTTACCTGTTTATTTTAAATAATAGCAAATTATTCCTGAACAATCATTAAAATAAACCACTAATTAATGATTTTCTCTCTTAATTTTCGTCACTTTTGTAACGATTATTTGATAAACTGAGGATTTTAAGAGAAAATGTCAAGAGACCTTTTTTGTAGGAAATTTCATAATCTACAGGAAAGGTCTCTTGAAATTTTCGCTTCAGATGATCCATTACAGAGATAATTCGATTATTAATACAGTAGTTACCTTTTTGGATGGTATTTCAGCCTGTGAATGGCACGTAGAAATTCCAGTGATCCAGTGATTTGTAAATCAATTCCTCTGGCTTACGTGTATCAATTCAAAGCACATATCCATCCTCTTAACCCATAGCAACTTCATAAGAATTTACTGAATTCTAGGCAACTGCTGTTGTATTATAACACTCACCGTTTGATTGACAAATTGACAAGTAAATTACAACAACAAGGGAAAATAACCTCAATATCACTCGTCACTCAGCGCATGCGCAGCGCTGTATTTTCAACGCAAACATTTTTGGCTAATTCCACGCCACTACCAACTTGCAAGCTTGATTCTGAGACGAAATAATCTCAATTGATTATTTTCGAGAAATCCGCGTTGTTTATTTTTGTATCTCCGTAAATACTCATCGGAAAAATATGATAAATATATTAATCGCAAGATGATAGGCGATTTATATAATGAAAGTGACGTTAGTTTCCGCGTAATCAGTGCCATTCTCATTTTATGGAGATATTAATATACGGAGGTAGTGGAGGGGGTAGTTGTCTCGTGTATAGATACGCGGTAGCTGTCGGCCACTTTTATTTGAGTCGAGTCGAGTTAAGTCGAGCGGGAA
Source organism: Coelinius sp. EB29 (assembly GCA_035578325.1). Classification (NCBI taxonomy): domain Eukaryota; kingdom Metazoa; phylum Arthropoda; class Insecta; order Hymenoptera; family Braconidae; genus Coelinius; species Coelinius sp. EB29. Next base: position 2,665,768 of record JAOZGT010000016.1, on the reverse strand, counting down.
ATTTAAAAAATGGTTACTTGGCCGATACGCTACCGCGTATCTCGATTGGATTTTGAAATTCAACAATGTTTAATTTTCCACAGTTGAGTTACGCTGATATTTTCTTCACCGCCATCCACGATTCTCTGTCAAATGCCTGCAGCATTGACATCACAGAGAATCGACCTCATCTCAGAGCTATGAGAGATAAAGTATTAATGATCCCAAAACTAAAAGAGTGGGTGGAAAAACGACCAAAGTTGGAGTTTCAAACTGTGGAATAAATAAAGGAACTACCAAAAAAAATAGGAAGTACTAGGAAGTACTTTATAATTCGCATTTCAAATCATCCTATCAGCATCAACAGCTCGATTATGTTTTTCGAACAAAGGGCTGAAACTGGAAATATATCTTGATATTTTTAACTTGCCCAATAAATGCAACTATTTTCTTATGCTACTACATATTCTTCGATAATAGAAACCACGTCGAAGTTTTAACAAGTGAATTATAGCACATTTTTTCACTAACTATGCATACAGAATGTACGGAGAAAAAAATCTCTTGAAAATTAGGATACCTTCTCACCAACGCATGGAAATAACATGAGGAACCAAAAAAAAAATAGAGGGAGACAGCGAAAAAGTAATATCCCGTTCGTATGTGGTTCACTAATTTTTGAGAGTCCTGTACTACTCCTCCATGCGTTTTCCATAATTTCTCATGTGACTCTTCCAAAAAATTGGGTAGACAAAATTCTATTTCTAACTTCCCGGCTAGGGAAGTTATTGTAATGCCCCCAAAAATGAAAATTCGATTTTTCACCATATTTCCACGTTTCAAGGTCTTTCTAATTTTTTTCGATGGTTTTAATCAAAATGTCTGTGGATGTGTGTGTGTGTCTGTGTCTGTGGATGTGGATGTGGATGTGTGTGTGCGTGCGTGCGTGTGTGTGTGTGTGTGTGTGTGTGTGTGTGTGTGTGTGTGTGTGTGTGTGTGTGTGTGTGTGTGTGTGTGTGTGTGTGTGTGTGTGTGTGTGTGTGTGTGTGTGTGTGTGTGTGTGTGTGTGTGTGTGTGTGTGTGTGTGTGTGTGTGTGTGCGTGTGTGTGTGTGCGTGTGTTACTCTGTATGTATGTGGCCAAAATTTTGGTCAATGATTTCTCATGAACGGATGGTCAGATTTAACTTTTTTTTAGTCAATACGTTTTCATGTAATTTAGACCGGATTAGATTTTGGCTGATATCGGTTCAATGGTTTTTATTGTTATGCACACCTGGGTTCGGAAATCGCCATTTTTTTGCAGATTATGATTCTCCACCTATTCCTCCATAACATACTAAAAAATGAAGTTGATTCATAGTTCCATTCTTTTTTTTATAACACTTTGAAGTTTTAGATGTAAGACATAATGTATAAAAATGCTAAGAGTCTATCAAGACTACCTATCAAGACTCTCTATATACCTATGGTCTTGATAGGTAGTCTTAATAGGAGGTCTTGATAGGTAATCTTGATAGGTAGTCTTGATAGGTAGTCTTGATAGATATATAGTCTTGATAGGTAGTCTTGGTATGTAGAAATGAATTGAATTCAAAAGATATGTCGAAATTTTTACATAGACCTTTTGTTAGCCCCTCATTCTGTTATATACAAAAAGGATTCTGAAAAAATACAACCCATTTGCCTTAGTTCCTCTCTTTATGTATTTTATCCGAATAATTTTAATGCAAAACAATGTGTTGATTAATTGATTTGATCTTGAAATAAAAAAATTAATAAAAATTCACACAAGTTCCCTATTCTGATTCAGACACAGCAAGAGTTTTCACTCGAGTTTTTACTCTTTGATAAGTCCAATTTTTTCCCAAACTCCTTGCTCATTTCCATCTCGCATTCTAAGTTTTCTCGATTGGACTCAGCATCCAGTGACGAGGTCTCGGAACAGATTGATTCTTTAATCTTTATTGCAGCAGAGTTCAACACCTTCTGGGTCTCTTCATAAAGATGTAAGAAAGGGTTTATTGTCGTTATCAGACCCATGTGTTCATGACCAGAGAGGGCATGCTAGAAGAGACGGGTGAGATTAGATCCCTGGAAGAAACCAATGTGGTTGTGAATTTTTTCCATCATTTGATCCTCGTGGATGGCCTTCAGGCAACGATTAAGGTTTACGAGATTTATTTCATTTCATTGTCTCAAAAAGGAAACCCTGGGATTTTTATTCCGTATAATTTAATTAATAATGACAAACAATGCAACTTCATTGGTTTTATCATGGAAAATTGTTTAAAAACGATAAGTAATACAATTTAATTATTCTCATCATCAAAAATCCTTTAATAAACTATCAATAATTTTATTCTCCCATTCAAATTATTAAAAATGCAAATAGTTCATGTTGAATCGCTGGGAATTCATAAACAAGTGGTACATTGCTTTATTTATTCTCTAAGCATTGATTCTAAACACAAAAAAAATAAGGGACCCGAGGGTCTAAGGCCCTAAGAACTGAAGGGCTTGAAGGCTTAGGGGTCTAAAACCCAATATTATATTGGTTTAAACTGACTAATTTAAGAACGAAATACACTAAGTCCTGATTAAATTCCAATTAAGTTTTGATTAAACCCTGTCTAAGTCTTGATTAAATCTAAACTAAATGCCAATTAAATCCCGAGTAAACCCTCACTATATTCCAACTAAGCCCAATTTCAATGAATGTTTTGCAGTTTATTTGAAGCTATATAACTGAATAATCTAAGAACAAAATACGCTAACCCCACCATCTTCGAACTCGGTCTAGAGGACATCAAAAAAAATATTTTAATGCGTCATTGAATGGATTGAAATCATTAATTTATGAGTGATCGTCGAAAATTTGATTTTCAAAACTTTGAGGTTTAAAGCTTTAAGGATCCAAAACTATAACAGACCAAGTCCCGATTAAATTCCAACTAAGCCTTGATTAAACCCCGACTAAGTTCCGATTAAATTCCAACTAGATGTCGATTAAATCCCGACTGAACCCTCATTATATTCCAACTAGGCCCTAATTTCAATGATTTTTTTGAAGTTTATGTGAAGCTATAACTGAATACTTCAAGATCGAAATATACTAACCCCACCATCTTCGAACTCGATCAAGGAAACATCGAAAGGAATATTTTGATCTATTATTGAATCGATTAAAATGATTAATTTTTGAGCTATTGTCGAAAAATCAATTTTTTGAAAAATTTCAATATTAAAAAAATTACATTATGGATCAAGTTTCAATTGGTGTTGTTGAACAGCGCTTATAAATGTGTACATTCAACAAAAAAAAACAGAGCGTAGAAGCTACGCGACAGAAGTGAAACTTCATGGAAGACGATGTCGTCGCCCCCCCCCCCCCCCGCCGCCGCCACAACGGGGAACATCGTTGTGCTGTGCGCATACCAATTCACGGCACTGCCCCCTCCCCGATGGTGTCGGTCTTGCGTTACATACGGATTTTCGTGTATTTCATTTCACACCCAACGCGCCTATAGAAGTTTCACTTCAAAAATTATGGAATTCGATGCGTTCGTCATGGAGAAATTCTTAATGAAAACCTTAAAGGGACTGATCACATACATACATACATACATACATACATACATACATACATACGGACATGGTCTAAAAATCACATTTTTCGACTAATTAGACCCTAATTAGTCGACCTAACACAAAAAATCCGAAACTTAAATTTTGAGGATTACAATGCTTCCATTCGGAAGCAAAAAATGATTAATTAATGAATTTTTTTTATTTCTTTTCTGGTTATTCGTCTTCCAGCTTCCACTTGTACAGAGAAATATATGCAGATGGCGAATTGCTCAACTTGTGGAATTTTCAACGTCGTATCCGAGGCAGAGAGGTGTCAAGGAGGTATCGAACGACTCACGGACTTGCTTTCATCGACTGCACCACTTCCAAGCGATGGCGTGCTCGGAGTAAATGCCTCCTACGAACCTACGATGGTGGCGTAACGTTTTAAAGTGAGTGGGTAAGTTATATATGATATTCCTATGTAGCACTAGCATTTTTCCATGACTACGAGGATGTTATTTCTTTGCTTAGTATTTTTCAATGTTTCATTTGCGTTTCCTAATGTTTTTTGCGAATTTTGAGTAGCAAGGTGGCTATCATTGAGATATCAGACGCGAAAGAATTGAAGAGACAAAATTTTTGGTGGGCCGGTACCTTCTCCCAGCCAAAATGGCCAATTTGGACATTTTCTCTAATTCAACTCTTTTCTACTTTTTTCCGCGAGTTCTAAGTAGCCGGCCACCGATTATGAAGATATAAAACGAGAAAGAATTGAAAAGGCAAAATTTTGGATTGGCCGGGTGCTCTGGTACCGACCAGAGGTGAGCCTTCTTCCAGCCGAAATGGCCAATTTTGACATTTTCTCTAATTCAACTCCTTTCTACTTTTTCCTGCGAGTTCTGAGTAGCCGGGCAGCGATTTTGAAGATATCAAACGAGAAATAATTGGTGTTAGAAATCTTACCCAAAATTGAGGGTTCTACGGTCCGTACCGACGGCCATATTCAAATTTAACCCGAGCATCACCGAATCTCTCCGAGGGGGCCATTGTGCCTCTAATTTTTCTGTTAGTACGTAGCATCGCAACGTATCGTATCGTATCTTTTACTTACCATTGAAAATCATCTTTAGTGTTTTATTATCAGTAAATTCACCCTGAAAGTTAGCAAATCAACTCAGTGAACTATATCGAACATTATCAGTGAACTTTATCAGTGAAACTTATCTAATCTGTACATCAACTTATTTATTGTGTTAAATATATATTGACTTGGCTTCGGCCTAAAATTCTCTGTGTTCACATTGTGTTTCCTCTAAAAACTTTTCCTCCACCCACCTCTCGACCACCCTGATCCTCACCAAAAATCACCCACATTTTTAACATTGGTCCTTCGAGCCGGATTTGAGAGGTTAACAAGTGGTGTAGTGAATTGGGAGTTAACATTTGTGCATTGGAAAATCAACGTGTGTGTGTATCGGACAGTTATCGTGAGTGAGAACTTAGTGAATAAATTCAGGGGAAAATCAACATTAATTGACTTGGGTGCGTGAGTGCAATAAACATTTATCGCGTGTGAATAAATAATCCACGTGTTGGGGACGCAAAAGTGCCACGCCTTAATTCGGGGTTTCAAGGGTAAGCCCACGGACAGTTAGCAGCAAAACCCTATTGTGAATATTTGGTGCTGTGATTCCGGGAATTGTTTACATTTCGCCGGGTCACTTATAAATCACGTGCACAGTCGGCTTAAGGCACGTGCACAGTATCGGAGATCAACGAGAAAATCATCGGAAGTGCTCGGACGACGTCGTGGTTAGGCGCCAGTGTACTGCTTCTGACTATACGGCGCGTTGCCAGGTCACTCACCCCACACAGCTGAGAGTATATCCCTCTTTCTCTGTTGCGCTAGTGCTGTCTCACTCGCACTCGCACTATCAACGGGACACTCATCATGGAGGGAGACGAAGTGGAACTCTCCGAGGAGGAGGCACTCCTACGTGCAGCAAATCTTACCATGACTGGGGATTTTAAGGTACCTTTTGGCCACGAGACTGAAGATCGTCTCAAGGATGAAGCCAGTGGGGGCTTCTCTGGTCACAATTTGGAAAATCAACAGGGTAATGTCACTGGCACCATCAAAAAACGCCCAATTTGCCCAATTCGTTCTGCATTTGATCTCAAAATCAGAGCACAAATGACGAAACTCAACACCTTGCAAAATGCAGCGGGGCAAATCAACGAGGAGAATATCCGAAACTTCTCAGTGGAGGACATTGAGGCACATCAACGTGTGGTGGACACATTTTGGGAGAGTTTCTCTAACTATCATGAGAAGGTTCTCCAGGAGGTAGGAGAGGAGGATCTCGGTCATCCCTACTTCATGCAGGATGTGTATGATCAGGGACTCAACGCCTATTCACAGGCCACCAAGGAGCTGGGGAAGCTCAAGTCATTGTTAAAGGCAGCAAAATCACCAGAGGTCACATCAGGGGGAGCTGGTCAATCATCAAACACGCTACCTCGTCTGCCACTGCCAGAGTTCTGGGGAAAGTACTCGGAGTGGAAGACTTTCGTGGACACATTCAACTCTATGGTTGGACCTCAACACCCAGACGTAGAGAGAATGATACGTCTGAAGGCATGTCTCAAGGGGGATGCCTTGAAGCTAATCAACAATATCCCCATCACCGGTGACAATTTTGCCATTGCATGGCAGAAATTGGTTCAACGCTACGAGAATAAGAGACTTATCATGGCAGCTCATCTCAACAGGATACTTAAATTGGCACCCATGCAACATAAGTCAGCAAAGGGACTATCAATAATTGTCAGTACCACCACTACGGCCTTGGAGGCACTGGAGGCGCTGGGGGCGCCAGTCCAGCATTGGGACATCATCATTGCTCACCTCATAAGGAAAGTCATCGATGAATCAACGAGAGAAGCTTGGGAGGTGGAACTTGGAGCACAAACTGAACCACCTGTGCTCAAGAATTTTCTCGACTTTTTTAGAGCAAGGACTCGAGCATTGGAGAATGTGGAAGGCGGTGAGCACAACGGCGAGCAGCAATCAACGAAAACTCAACCAGCCAAGGCTAAGAAGGTGGTTAGAGTTCATCAAGGCACATCATCGGAGAGACCAACACCTTCAGAGGTTGTAGAGCCAACGAAAGCAAAGGTGAAGGTTTGCTCACTCTGCTCAGGACCTCACTTCGTGGGACCTGAGTGTTCAGAATTTATGACTATCCCACCAGCAGCAAGGAAGAAGCACTTGGCAGAAAAATCACTCTGCTACAACTGCATGGGGCCTCATCGAGTGAACAAGTGTCTCAGTGAGAAGAGGTGCAGAACATGCAAGGGACTGCATCACACCCTCATTCATCTGGTCAGCAACTCATCGGGAAATCAGCAGGCAATTCAGCACGAGAGTGGCGAGTCCAGACCCTCGGGAGAGACAACATCAAGCAGTGGTTGAGTACTAAATTCAATCTTCCATCTGCTTGACACTCATCTGACCTCTGTTGACAGGAAATAACGGTTCGAGTAAATCAACAACGCATATCATCTTTGGAAAGTCTGTCAGTGGAGAGTCTGGTCCATCATCAAAAATCAACACAGCATCTCAGTTGAAATCATCTTTCCTGAAATCATCTCATCAGAATACTCAACGACACTCACCTCAAGAAAATCCACAATCAGAACCGTACCACGGTGATCACATTGGAGGTCATCGTCAATCAGAAACGTACCAATTGGGTTCCAATGGCCAGATAAATACACGGCCAATTGGAGATCAACGTCAATCAGAAAAGTATCATGCCAATCATCCTGGAGATCATCGTCAATCAGACCCTTACAACGTCGATCGACGAGAGTATCTCAGTGTCAACGAACTTCAACAATCATCATCATCGTCAGCCAACAAGTTAATAATACTTGCAACGGCTCGAGTCAACGTAATCAAAGCTTCTGGCTTCATGGTAGAAGCTCGAGTACTCATCGATCAGGGTTCCCAGGCATCACTAGTCTCGGAGCGTCTGATTCACCAACTGAAGGTTCAACGTCAATCATCTTCAGTGAGAATCTTTGGTATCGGAGATGTAGACACAGGGAGTACGCGTGGAATCGCTACCTTCGACATACAATCGAGGTACGATTCAGCTGCTCACGTCACCATTACTGCCCACATCATGAATAAACTGACGGCGAAGATACCACCGTTCAGTTGCCACTCAACAGTAGTAAATCAGCTACAGGATCTGCAACTGGCTGATCCACAATTTAATGTACCTGGGTACGTTGACATCATCATCGGAGCTGACAGTTATGGTCAGGTTATTGGAGAGAAAATCATCAGGTTCAAGGACAATCAACTCATCGCTCAGAGTACCAAGTTGGGTTGGGTAGTCTCTGGGCCCATGTGCTGCACTGATTGCGGGCCAAAATCATCTCATTTGGTCGCAAAGCAGACGGTTAATCAACAACTCCTGGAGCTACTGAAGAGATTCTGGGTTCAGGAGGAACTGCCAATTCAATCCTCATCGAGTCTGTCTCCTGATGAACAGGATTGTGAGAAACACTTCGTGGAAACTCATCAAAGGGATTTGACAGGTCGATACATAGTTCGACTTCCATTCAAATCATCAACAGAGGCATTGGGTGAGACCAAATCCACAGCAATTAAAATGCTACAGGGAACCACAAAAAGATTGAGAACTGACGCATCATTTGGTCAGTTGTATCGGGACTTCATCAAGGAGTATGAGGCCTTGGGGCACATGCAACGAGTGCCTTCATCATCACCAGAACCTTCACCAGTTTATTACCTTCCTCATCATGGAGTGTTGAAAGAGGATAGCACTACCACGAAGTTGAGGGTTGTGTTTAATGGATCGAGTCGAAGCTCAACAGGTATCTCGCTCAATGAAATACTTCACCCTGGGCCAACATTGCAAATCAACAGTACCGATGTGCTCATCTGGTTGAGACGACATCGTTGGGTATTTGGGACGGACATTGTGAAAATGTTCCGCCAGATCAAGGTCCATCCAGACGACTGGGACCTTCAACGCATTCTCTGGGTAGATGAGAATGGAGAAACTCTCACCTACCAACTCATCACAGTCACCTACGGTACAACATCTGCACCGTGGTTGTCTCTTCGAGTTCTACAACAATTAGTCGAAGACGAAGGTCATCGTTATCCACTAGCGGTACCTTCAATCACCAAGGGTCGCTACGTAGATGATATCTACGGGGGCGCAGAATCGGAGGAAGAGCTCAACGCCATTGTCGAGGAACTGATCAGCCTCTGCATGGCGGGCGGCTTACCCCTCCAAAAATGGAGCAGCAACTCACCACAACTCTCCAATAAACTGGGCATATCAACGGAGAGGTCATCACCAGTAGAATTCGAGTCATCACCTGTGAAGGTATTGGGTTTATGTTGGCAACCTCAAACCGACACTTTTCATTATAAATCAAGGCACTTCAACTCGAGCACCATCACCAAGCGCACAGTCTTATCAGAGATTGCGCAAATCTATGACCCATTGGGGTTGATTGGGCCAGTCATCATTACTGGCAAGATATTCATTCAAGAACTGTGGCTGCTCAAGGTCAATTGGGATGATCCATTGCCCTTGGAGTACCGCAAACGTTGGCAATTATTCAGGGAACAACTCACTGAACTCAACATGCTATCCATTCCACGGTGGATAAATTTATCGTCAGAAGCATCAACTCTACAATTGCATGGCTTCGCTGACGCATCGAACCTCGCCATGGGGGCTGCAGTTTACCTTCGTACCTCATCACCAGGCTCAGAGTGTACAGTTACACTAGTGTGTGCTAAAACTAGAGTAGCTCCACTGAAGAAGATCACCGTTCCTCGATTGGAACTATCAGCAGCATTGATCCTCACCGAGCTAGTTGCTCATGCGGCTCAAACTTTGGGCAATAAAAATATTGAAACTCATCTTTGGAGCGATTCATCAGTGGCAATCACGTGGATAAAGGGTCACGCATCACGTTGGAAGGACTTTGTGCAGAATCGAGTGGTTAAAATACAAGAAACCTCACCTACTGCACAGTGGAGACACATCAATGGAGTAGAGAATCCAGCTGACTGTGCCTCCAGAGGCATCTCACCAAAGCAATTATCTGAACATCATCTGTGGTGGACAGGGCCGCCATGGCTGGTTTTACCTCAAGAGCAATGGCCCTTATCATCATTTGACGCAGCTGCTGAAGCAGCATTGGAAGAGAGACCATCAACAATCAGAATGCATCCAGTACGTATCAATGAGGTGGACGATGTGTTGAATTGTGCCTCCTCATTAATCAGACTGCTGAGATCCTCAGCAACCATCCGACGAGCTGTCAACAGGTTCGCCAGGAGACCAACACCGAATACACCAGGTATCACCCTCGAAGAAATCGAGGAAGCACGTATCTTTTGGGTTAAACGTACGCAACATCAACATTTTGAGAGAGAAATCAACATCCTCACGACTGGAGGAACATTACCAGTTAATCACCGAATGGCTACCTTTACTCTATTTGTCGATGGAGATGGAATATTACGCCTTGGTGGCAGATTGAAGAATACCACCTTGGATCCTGATGAAATTCACCCGGCCATCTTGCCCAGACACTCAACACTATCATCATTGATTATTGTAGATGCTCATAAACGCAGTCTGCACGGGGGAACTCAACTTACTTTGGCTCATATCCGACAGAAATATTGGATAATCGGAGGACGAGCTCCAGTCACCTCACACATCAGGAAGTGTGTAATTTGTGTCAGATATCGAGCAGAGAGGGCTCAGCAACTTATGGGGCAGCTGCCAGCTCGACGAGTGATACCTGCCAGGCCATTTCTCCATTCTGGGGTAGATTTTGCAGGGCCATTCAATCTACTCAGATGGAGAGGATCAGGAGCAAATGCCAGGATGTATAAGGGATACATCAGTGTGTTTGTCTGCATGGTGACCTCAGCAGTTCACCTGGAGGTGGTGACTGATCTTACAGCAGAGGGATTCATCGCAGCTTTCAAGAGATTCACCGGGAGACGTGGCAAATGTGCTACCATGTCTAGTGACAGAGGATTGAATTTTATCGGAGCTCAACGAGAATTGAGGGAATTATTTGACAGGGCGTCGAGTGAATCCGAGAAAATCAACGCATTACTCACGTCAGATGAAGTGAGATGGAAACTCATCCCCCCACATTCTCCACATATGGGTGGGAAGTGGGAAGCAGCAGTGAAATCTGTGAAATATCACCTACATCGAGCCATTGGATCCTCAACTCTGACTTACGAAGAACTTACAACTCTTCTGAGCCAGATTGAGGCGGTCCTCAACTCCAGACCTCTGTGCCCACTCACCAACGATCCAGAAGACACATCAGCCTTGACACCAGGGCACTTTCTCATCGGTGACAGCCTGACAGCTGTGCCCGAACCATCACTGTTGCAACTCAACTTGGGAAGATTGGATCGATGGCAACTCATCACCAGAAAATTTCAATATTTCTGGGATCGATGGTCAAAGGAATGCCTCCATCGATATCAAGCCATTTATCGATGGCGTCAACCAGGTCAGAATCTCGAACCAGGGGCCCTGGTTCTCATCACTGATGAGGTGCTACCTCCATCAAAGTGGCCACTCGCTAGAGTCATCGCAATTCACCCAGGAAGAGACGAGCTCACCCGAGTCGTTGACCTGAGAGTTGCTAATCCAGAGGGTAGTAGAGCTGCCCACCGCATCACCTCACGAGCAGTGCATCGGCTGGTGCCACTGCCTATCGACGCTGACTGGCTTGAAGGTCAGCCGGAAATTCAACCACCAGGAGGACAACCACCAGGAAACGCTTCGTCATCAGGGGATGACGAGGGCGGGCGGAATGTTAGAAATCTTACCCAAAATTGAGGGTTCTACGGTCCGTACCGACGGCCATATTCAAATTTAACCCGAGCATCACCGAATCTCTCCGAGGGGGCCATTGTGCCTCTAATTTTTCTGTTAGTACGTAGCATCGCAACGTATCGTATCGTATCTTTTACTTACCATTGAAAATCATCTTTAGTGTTTTATTATCAGTAAATTCACCCGGAAAGTTAGCAAATCAACTCAGTGAACTATATCGAACATTATCAGTGAACTTTATCAGTGAAACTTATCTAATCTGTACATCAACATATTTATTGTGTTAAATATATATTGACTTGGCTTCGGCCTAAAATTCTCTGTGTTCACATTGTGTTTCCTCTAAAAACTTTTCCTCCACCCACCTCTCGACCACCCTGATCCTCACCGAAAATCACCCACATTTTTAACAATTGGAAAGACAAGATTTTGGGTAGGCCAGTTTCGGGAGTCAGCCATTCTCCAGCCAAAATGGCCAATTTTGACATTTTCTCTAATTCAATTCTTTTCAATTTTTTTCCGCGAGTTCTGAGTAGCCGGGTACCGATTATGAAGATATCAAACGAGAAAAAATCGAAAAGACGAAATTTTGGATTGGCCGGTACCAGGGGTGAGCCATTCTCTAGCCGAAATGGCCAATTTTAACATTTCCTCTAATTTAACGATTTTTCACTTTTTCTCGCGAGTTCTGAGTAGCTGGGCAGATTATCTCAATAATCTATTATTGAGATATCAAACAAGAAAGAATCGAAAAGAGTAAATTTTGGTCGGGCCGGTTTTAGAGGTCGGCCATTATCTAGACAAAATGGCTAATTTTGACATTTTCCCTAATTTGATGATTTTTTAATTGATGAATACGCATTGGTGCCGTTCATATGATGAATACGCATTCGTACCGTTCATATGATATATGAGCATTCGTACCGTTCATATGATAAATACGCATTCGTACCGTCCATTTGGTGAATGCATAAAAAGTGAGTAATGTTTTTTGGCCATTTGATGGAGCGCTTGTAGAGCGTCTACTTCGGTTTTTTTGCGTTCGTATGGTCCGTCTGATGCGTATAAATCGATTACTGACCATCTGATGGTGTCAGGAAGCGTTGTACATGTATTGGGTCATCCGGAGTCAAAGAGAGTCATTTGGGGTAATTCGGGGTTATTTCTTAATTTGGTCAATTACTGCTTTATTGATCAATTTCAATGAATTCCAAGTGATTACGAGTTGCCTGAACGTGATAAAAGTATTATTCTATTATTCACACGCATTTTTATACCAGTCGGTCATATGGTGGATGTACATGAGTAGCCGGCCATATGATAGGCTCAATATCTCAATAATAGCTGCTCGGCTACTCAGAACTCGCGAGAAAAATTGAAAAATCATTGAATTAGAGAAAATGTCAAAATTGGCCATTTCGACTGGGAGAAGGCTCACTCCTGGTACCAGTCCACCAAAAACCCTGTCTTTTCGATTCTTTCTCGTTTGATATCTTCAAAATAGCTGCCCTGCTACTCAGAACTCGCGGAAAAAAAATAGAAAAGAGTTGAATTAGAGAAAATGTCAAAATTGGCCATTTTGACTGGTGAATGGCTCACCTCTGGTACCGGCCAATTCAAAATTTCGTCTTTTCGATTCTTTCTCGTTTGATATCTTCAAAATAGCTGCCCGGCTACTCAGAACTCGTGAGAAAAATTACCATCAAGTTGCCTGGGGTCTGATTCTGGTTTGTGTTCTGTGTGAAAAAATAAAAGTTATGGTTTCGAGGTGATTCTGGAGTTATGTTTGAATAAATGTTTCAGCATCAATTTCAAATGTTTTCAAGAATAATCCATTATTTAATTAATTATCGAGTGTCAAATGTTATGAAAAAAAATGAATCATTCTTCGAAACATTTGAAATTTCTTCTAAAACATTCATTCAAACATAACTCCAGAATCACCTCGAAACCATAACTTTTTTTTTTTTTACACAAAACACAAACCAGAATCAGACCCCTGAACATGTTAAAACTATTGATATAAGGCGGAGGTCTATACCGCATCGTCATTTACAAAGTAACATTTTATTCCTTCGAAAACTTATCATGGCACATCGATAAATTATCGACGGATGACTACAATCAAACCTAGTTATCATCATGAAGAATAGATGATGCTGACTGCATCAATAAGCAGCTCGTGTTTCTTGTTGACAGCAACTTGAACTTTAGCAATTCGGGTGAGGATCAAACTACCGAAAGGGTCAATTTACCGACAGGGTCAAATTACCGACGTACTCGACCATGTGTCAAAATGATGGTAAATGACATCAAAATGATACGAACTTAACCCCATTATCTTTTTGATGTCAACCTGTTGATTTTCATTGCACAAACACACTCAGAGAAGTTAAATGAGGTGTGAATATTACTCCAAAAATAAATTTTTAAATAATTTTTGAAATAAACTAAAGTTGTGATGTGAGTGAATTGTGGGGGTAAATTCTATGTCTATCACGAGGATATTTGTGCTCAAGAGTGGATTAAATTATGAAAGCGGTCAAAACCCTGCAGAAGTGGTGAATGGCACACTTGAACTACATTCGGGTGTGGAAGTGTTCTCCAACAAGCGATTCAACGCTGTTGTTGTCATCTAGTGCTGCTCAAGGTCATACAGGGCACAAAGAAAGCAGAAATTCTTGGAAAACAAAAAGGAGAAGAATTGAAAACTAAAAACTAATTTGTGACGGGCATTTAGACCCGGTGGAGATCTATGAATGACCAAAGATCCTTCCTGAAGACTCAGAACGCTGTTATAATCTTACAGAAGACCTCTAGGAGATACAGATCCTGTAAATCATATCCCCAAGAGCTCCAAAAAAAAAACAAAAAACACCCATTGTAATTCAGACGTTTCTCGAAAACCAAAAATTTATGGAAATTAAGAGGCCGCGGGAGTAAAAAAAAACTACTAAAATGCGGGGAAAACTTTGCTCCCTAAATTCTCCGCCAAAAAGGCATGGAAAATTATGAAACATACCTTAAAAAATTCGTTAATTTTTTCCTCACCGGGTGAAACGAGATGAGGATGCTCCGAAGAGGATAAATATTTTTTATAAATGTTTAAACACCCGAGGTGACTAACAGGTCCTCGCGCCGCCATCTTGAAGTGAAAGGAGGGGGTATCCAAGCAAGATGGCGGCGCGAGGACCTCCCAGTCACCTCGGATGTTTAAACATTTATAAAAAATATTTATCCTCTTCGGAGCATCCTCATCTCGTTTCACCCGGTGAGGAAAAAATTAACGAATTTTTTAAGGTATGTTTCATAATTCTTTATGCCCTTTTGGTGGAGAATTTAGGGAGCAAAGTTTTCCCCGCATTTTAGTAGTTTTTTTTTTACTCCCGCGGCCTCTTAAAGAAAATAATGTTTGAAATACAGGACAATTTCACAACATAATAAAGTCTTTAATTAACTGTAGAATTTAAAGAGATCAAAGTTTTTCGTTTCCAGATGATTCAGAGTCAATAAATCGTCAGTCTGGACGTCATTCAGAGCTGGTGAAGAGGATTATTCACATTCAATCATCTCTGAGCGGCTGATTGATGCTAAAAAGATGGAAATTGAGAAAAAAATCTTTCTGACGGAGAGAAACTCTACAATTGCCATTCAGAAATAGTCATGGAATTCAGAGAGACTAAAAACGATTTCGAAGATTGCGAAAATGCCATGGAGACATCAATTGTCTTCCAAACCTCGTAGAGACCAATCAAAGCACATAGACATTTGGAAAGTAAACTGAAATTTCGTTTAATGATTCAGATGTGGTATAGCAGTATTGGATTCAATAAAAATACAAGACAAAATGCAATAATTTATCTTCAAGGATGATTTAGGAATGTTCAGGGGACTAGAAAGCGTCGTACAGAATGTTTGGAGATGCGGAAATTTACCATTGATATTCAGAGACTCTGGAGTTGAGCTCAGGCGAGTGAATTTTATGACTGCAGCTTCTTGAATACATGTAAGTATTGCATAAATAAATAAATAAATTGCATTATATTGTTACGTATTTGCTCTCTTTTTCCCTTCTAACCAACTTCATGTACGATCGTCTTATCGATCTTCTTTACTTTTTGTTTTGAGTCTCTTCTTGAACATGTCATTTTTTTATATCTTCTATGTTTATTAATTATTTCGTTCCTAATCCTTTTAATAAAGATTCAACTTATTAAAAGAGACGAGTATTTTACATTGGTGTCAGAAGTGTCGTGATTTTTTTATCCAAACCCACAATGGCTACTCCGGGGGATTTTAACCAAAGAACAATTCACCGCATGAGAAACTTTTTATACCTGGACATTGAGGACATTACTGGAATACAAATAGGCATCCAAGAAGAAGTCAGGTCAGCCGTTGGAGACTTGAAAACAAATTTATCAATTTTTCTTGAACAATATGGACAAACGATGAAGACACAAATTCAGCAAGAAATCAAGAATTTTGTTGAAAGCTGCATCCAACACAACAACGAGAACCTCGACAGATACATGACGAAGAGTTTCACGGAGATGATGACAACCATTAGGACTACACTACAGACAGAATTCTAGTCTGCTATACGCCAGACAATTGAAAATTCAGTAAGGAGAGAAGTACAAAACATGTGAGAAGAGATCATGGAACTTCTAACAGATAAGTCAATTTCTCCTCGCCCTTATCCTACATATACTCAGAATCTTGACCCACATAACCAAACCCTCTCCAATCAACCTCAAACCACACTATTTAATCCTCCTCAACAACCTCATTCTCATTTACCCACATACAAACAAAATCTAGTTAAATTACCTACTTATGATGGTACAACCTCATGGTCTCAACATGAACGACTTTTGGATGTTATTTCCAATGAGGATGGGTGGACAGGCAGAGTAACAGCCTCACATTTGTTATCTTCTCTGCGCGGTAAAGCACAAACAATTCTGGAGTCCCTTCCGGTCTCAGATTTAACAAAGATTGATAAATTAAAAACAGCCCTCAATGACCGTTTTGGAGAACAACAATTTTACCGCGTTTATCATCAACAATTACAAACTCGTGTCCAACAGGAAAATAAAGATCTAAAAACCTTCGCTAAGGAGATAGAAAAATTAACACGACTCGCTTATTACAACACTCCAGAATCTATGAAAGATAGAATCGCATGTGAACATTTCATTAACGGAATAAACAATGATCGGATCGAAACTGATCTACGTTTAAAACATTTTGAAACTCTCAATTCAGCACTTCAACGTGTTTTAGAAGTACACACAGTACATAACATTATTAATAACAAAAAAAGCTGGGGTGGCTGTATCTATCGCGGCACTAGCTAGTGCCGCTGATACACCCCATGAATTTTGCCGTGGACACGTCTATGTAGCCTAGGTAATGGTGTTGAAATCTGAATGAAATGGAAACTGTCAAGTAGAGAGGAAAAAGGGAAATGAAAAATAAATATCTCAATGTAATAAAATTAATCTTTCTAAGAAGTTCCATAATGTTCTGGAACATTCTGGAAACATTAAACGATATTTGGTGAATCGACATGAGTTTCCCAAACGGTGCTCGAATTTTCGAGTAAGTTCCAGAAATTTCTAGAAAGTTCTATAATGTCCTGGAACATTCTGGAAACATTAAACGATATTCGGAGAATTGAAATGAATCTCCCAAACGGTTCTCGAATTTTCGAGAAGATTCTAGAAATTTCTAGAACGTTTCAAAATGTCCTGGAACATTCTGGAAACATTAAATGATATTTGGAGAATCGAAATGAGTTTCCCAAACGGTTCTCGAATTTTCGAGAAGATTCCAGAAATTTCTAGAAAATTCCATAATGTCCTGGAACATTTTGGAAACATTAAACGATATTTAAAGAATTGAAATGAATCTCCTAAACGGTTCTCGAATTTTCGAGAAGATTCTAGAAATTTCTAGAAATGTTGCGGTGTCGGTGTCGGTGTCATGGTGTCGCGGTGTCGGTGTTACGGTGTCGGTGTCGGTGTCGCGGTGTCGGTGTCGCGGTGTTGGTGTCGGTGTCACGGTGTCTCGGTATCGGTGTCATTTTTTTTGTAGAACGGGAAGTAAGACGTGTCCACGTCAAAAAGCAAAATCAAAACCCTAATTTCAATCAAAATAATAATCAATCGGTTAATTATCCTAAAGATCGTTGTAAAAACGACACACCCTTCCCCTCGGAAAATTTTGCCCCAAATCCAAATGAAGAGGATTCACAACAGATGGATCCCATACAGATGGATCCTTTTCATTTAAACTAGATGAAATCAACTTAGAGGAGGTTAGGTTGGCTTCACCGATCTCGAAATCCTGTTACCAAGCGATTTCCTCTGATCCTAAATCAAATCTACATTTATTAGCACATGGAAAAATTAATACTCGCGATTGCTCAATGGACGGGGACTATCCATTTTTAATTAAAGATAAATCAAACGATGTAGTTTTTTTCGGATTCAATAATCCACTCATTCTAGACTGAAAGTCGTTCATATAAACCGTCTAACTCCTTTTAATGAATAACTACTCTACATAAGTATTTGCACATCTTTATTATCCTGATTTTTAGTTGATGGCCACAACTAATCTCAGAAGATTCACTTATTTCAATTATTATCCTCGAGAAGATCTCAATTATTATCCTCGAGAAGATTTATTTATTTCAATCCTCGAGAAGATCTCAATTATTATCCTCGAGAAGATCAGAACTGACATTGTATTACCATGAAATACTTGTCAAGAATTAATACCTGTTACGAAGACTTAGATAGATTATTCCAATAAATTTGAAAATTTAAATACTGCCGTTCCCAACCTTTCTCTTCCAGATTGAATCCTTAATTCCCCACACTACTGGATCTTCAACATCATCTGGATTTGTTTGGGCTATGTTGGAATGAAGAAAAATCTCCTATCAAGATCAAATAAACTATTTCGAGTCGAACCTTCTCTTTTTGTACTTTCCATCTGGGTTTTGGAAAGAGAGTTGGATTAAGGACCCCAGATAATTGAAATATTATTTCAGTTATGAATTAACTGAAATTTCATTACAATTGTCAATTATCTTCCTCTTTATACCAAGGGCAATTTCTCAGGGCTTCCTTGGTACTTAATTCAGTCATTTTCTTTCCAAAAACGGGTTTTAAAATGGCAATTACATCTTCCACGCTGGTAAGTTCTTTATTTTCCAGGAGCTTCCGGGCTGGATGTTTAATTTTTGTGCAGAGGGCACTTATGTAAGCAGCCTGTTTGTCACCGGGAATGGCATGGATTACACTAGCTACTTCATCCTCAAACGTGTCAAAGGATAATTTTTCATATTTACTACCACTAAAATCAGGCACATTCCTGAGGACATGGTCTGCTTGTTGGTATTCACTGAAGCTGTAGCTGAGTTTACCGTTATGGGATTTGCCCGTCAACGTGATATTCGCCGCGTCAGGCATTTTGGATGGAAAAAGTCTGAATTTCTATACCCAACAGTCTCTTTGGAATTACGAAAGAATTCGATCTCACTGATGAAGTACAGGAAAGTTTTCCCTTCCACTCCAGACAAGTGAAAGAGGAAACTCAATGAAAGTGAATTTAGTTAATAAGCAGGAAATGTTAAATAATATGAGAAAGATGTTTACATGAGAATAATTTTAGATGAATCAAGTAAAAAGCGTTGCTTATTAAAAAGGTACAATTGTGGGCTACTAATGAATTTTACTCAGAAGGAGCAATTGTGAATAAGCACGGTAAGACTTTTAATTTTAGATTTATGATAGCGATCCAAGGTGGGACTAGACGTATCCCACCGCTGCCACCAATTTTTGTATGTTATGTCCAAAATAAGGGGTCGGGAAACCCCGTAATTTTAATATGCAAAAATGTGATTGAACTAACAGATACGAAAATGTTTTGAGTCGGAGTGATGCTCATGGACTCGTTCCCGAAGAGGTCTAGATTTTTCTTGGATCAGTCTTACCTTCAGCTTGCTCGGAGTTTATTTTCTCCTCTCTCGTTTTGAGATTCGAGAGGTTATGTTAGGAAAAATAAACGGGTTAAAAATTCGAAATAAAAGTTGTTTAACACAGATTGAATTTTTACACTGTACCTTTTTATATTCTTGATTTAGAGTTTTACAAATGCCAATGTTACTACAAAATTAGTCTGTATTCAGAGTAGATTTGAACTGAGTGCTTTATGAGCGCGAAAGTTTGAATGAATACAGCTTTTACAAAATTCTTAAAATTACTTACAGGTTGTTGAATTTGTTGCTGGACTTTTACAGGCGATACAGCAGTCCTTTAATGATGTTGGTTTTATTTTATTGACGTACTTTAAACGATCAAAAACAGGATTTTATAGAATTGAAATTTATAACAGTGTGGAGACAATGTTTCGCTACTCACACTGGGGGTAAAAACACGGCCTAGTTGGGGTATGAGATACTTCCCCGGTTAGACGAAAATAGGATGGTAAATCGTATCACTTGGTCAAGATAATTAGATGTTGTACCACGGATTTTTAGACTAATTACGCACACGCAAAGTCCAGAGCGTTTGGAGCCACGAATGCTCTTTTGGATATTGGCGCGACGCGATTGTCAGAGTAACCCGACGCAAATGTCGGTGCGTAAGACTCAGATGTTTACAGAAGTTATATTTCAATATAAATAATCGCTTCTGGAAATTTTCCGGAGGACAGGCGGCGATCGAACACGTTTTGGAACCACCAATGATTTACGAGTAATCGAAAATCTTTTCTTTGGAGCCGGGGCTGTGATCCAGAATTTGAATTAACGAGAATTGATTAAGTATAAGAAAGATGTTAAGGGTGGGCTTGTGAAACTGACGGTTTCACAGGTTATTCGCGACTGAGGCTTCTTTCTTCAGAATAGAAGCCGTTAATTTTTGATTTTGGGTGTGGCAGAAATTAGGTGGGGTTGAAATTATTAATGGAGGGGAGAATTTGACGGTGGCGTGATCGATGCACGTCACCTTCAAATTCTGCAGGATAAGGGAAAATTTCTGGTTGCCAGGTCGATCGCCGGATGTCCAAAAAATTCCAGAGCGTTAAAAATGCCATTCTGCATTTTATTGTGGAGTTTATGTTTGATATGAAGGCGAAATAAATATTATTTCGTGTGAAAATATGCATACGAAAAATTTTTAAAATATAATAAAGACGGATATTACAATAAAATACAACATTAAAATTATGTCATAAATGCGACGTTTCGCTAATTATTATAGCTTCATCAGGCACTAGAAAATAAATATATAAACATAAATTCACATTTTATACACTTATCAGTGATTTCTAACCTCATATAACGAATTATTAAAATACTGAAACAGAGCTTAACATAAACAGAAAAAATTATACCTTAACATGATTAATGTCTTGTCTCATTCAAATTAAAACTCTCGAAACGGAGTTCTCCATATGTAACAAGAAACAAATAGCAAAATTTAAGAAACATATTTTTCTCGAATGACAACCACTCAGATACAGTCACACGTCTTTATGGAGAACTCCGTTTCGAGAGTTTTAATTTGAATGAGACAAGACATTAATCATATTAAGGTATAATTTTTTCTGTTTATGTTAAACTCTTTTTCAGTATTTTAATAATTTGTTATATGAGGTTAGAAATCACTGATAAGTGTATAAAATGTGAATTTATGTTTATATATTTATTTTCTAGTGCCTGATGAAGCTATAATAATTAGCGAAACGTCGCATTTATGACATAATTTTAATGTTGTATTTTATTCTCCACCTCCCTTGAATTTTCTTATGATTCTCCACATAGTCCAAACTTCCTCTACGAATTCTGAAAATCCTTCCTGCTAAACTTCTGGGCAGAGCCTTACTAATGATATTAATTTTCTCGTTTGTAAATGGTCCATTTGACAAATTGTTTTGAGCTAGCTTTATCAATTAAAATTGGGAGATTGACAACAGCTATGAATAGAATGACATTAGCTGTGAAATTAGCTGTGGAAAAAAAACGATCAATGTTTTTGCTTTTATACTGAGTGCTGTTTTTCAATTTTGAATTCTCTTTCTGGCATTGAAAAATGAATGAGCGTCAAGAAGTATTGGATTTGTATTGAAACTTTAAATAATGTACCGGGAAGAATCAGTTAATCATTGAGGGTCTTCTTAGTGGTGAAGGTTATGAGGTTTGAGCATTTGGATGCTGGTACTTTGATCAGTCTCATTCATTTAACTGGTTCTGACTGGCGATCTGATGTCGGAACTATCTTGATTAATTCATTGTTATCGGAAAATTTATGATTTTCCTCGAAAAATTCTAATTGTAAGCGTCCTAGACGAGGTGCTTTGGTGGAGATTTGGTGGATGTCTTGTGTAGAGGTGGTAGATACTTGGTGGGTAGTCGAAATCTTTGTCGAGACCATTTGTGATGTAGAGGGAGTGGATACGCGGTAAGCAATTGGCGGCTGGTGTGAATTACTTGATGCATACTGTCCTGAAGTGATTGTTGCTGCTACGTCCTTAGGTTTTTGGATCAACACCTTCTTATTCAATGACACAGATGATAATATTCCTGGTGACATTGTATTTTTAAGTCTGGAAGGGAACGTCGCAGGCCCCCCTGGATATTTGCTGAGGGCTTTAACAGGTGAATAGGCATCGAGTCTAGCATTGAATACACCACCAAGCAGACTGGGGGGTTGAAGATGAGCTTCTGAATGACTCTGAGTGTCCAGAGGGCTGTGATAAACCGTAGAGTCAATGTTCCCTTCGTTCTGTGATTCTCCTGAATGTAATTCCGCTGATGGAGGATCGATGACATTGTAGTGGTCTCTCCCTTTCCCATCACTCTTCACCTGAGAGACTATCAATGATTCACTCAAGTTATCAAAGGGTTCAGTGAGGATATCCGTTTGATCAAAATGCTGGCTCTCCAGTTCGATAAATTCTTCTTCACTGAATAACTCAACTTCATCTTCATCATCACTCTCGTTTGAAGGAATTTCAAACTCGTCAATAATTTTCATTCGTGGAGAACGCTTTTGAATAATTTGATTGACATTTAGTAAAAACTGAGCTGTTGAGAGGACACCAGCATTCAGTTCATCCCATTGCTTTTTCAACTCTGCAATTTGTGATAGTGAACGGGGTGCTGCTACTTTCACGTTGACACCCTTAGCCATCGAGCGAGAATTTCTGAATGACGTAGACATTATTTCCAAAACTTCTTGAAGAAAAGCCCATGCAGTTAGGCTCTTAACGAGTCGATTACGTAATTTTGCATGGTAGGATTCTACAATGTTGTTTATTCTGTGCGTAGTGCGGTATACAGAAATGTCATTCAGCCTGAAAGAATAGATCCAGGTTTCTCTCATATAATTTAGGAAGGAAAACTTTGCAATTTTGGAGTTGAAAATTCTGGAATATCTCTTTGATAAGCTCTTAACAATCTCTTTGAAAGCTGCAGGTATTTTAGCCGTTGGCAGCAAGGCCAACATCTCCTCAATATCAATCTTCCAACAGGGTCATCCTTGATTTTCTTCCAAATTTTCAACTTTTGAGCTCTCTTTTAAAGAGCTTAGATTGGAGGAAATGTTAACATAGATCATTTTTTAGGAGCATATTCAAACTCTTTCTAGATGTATAGTTTTTTTATATTTGAAAAAATTCTGTTTTTTTTTCGATTGATAGGGCAAATCAAACTAGGTTCTATTAACTTTGCGGAAACATGATTGCATTAGTTCAAAAAATTAAACAAAATTCACTCATGCATGAAATTCTATCCACTTAACGACAAAAAAAATTGAAAATAGAAAAAATGTCATTAAATACGCTGGATTCAATTATTAAGAAGTACATTGTGGTATCCAGGTGAGTGACACAGATAAAATGATTTTGTCGTGTCAATTCAGAGTCTGGATTTCTTTCTACTTTGATACGTGTAGAATCTTCAGTAAAACAGTACCTTCTTTTTTTTGTAATGCCTGTGGAGTTAATTTTTTTTTGTTGAGTAAAATGCGACGTTGTTTGGGGAAAGTAAAATTCTATGGGAGGAGTAAAAAAATTCATTTAAATTTGTATGTAGCGATCTGCTAGCATTCCGTTGTTACGGTTTTTGAGACGTTTTTATTTAATTTTAACCAACCTTAAGGGGACCTCAGAGCTGATCGGACCGTAACTAGTTACAACAGGAAGAAACCAAGAGAATAGGGATGTGGATTTCTTCAGTAGTAGGGAACAGGTTGCGTGGGATTAGGTACTAAAGTACGTAAATGGAGCCACAACGTCACAGTGAAGAGAGAAAAAATAACGAAGGCAAAGAGATGAATTTACACACTTTATAAAATTAATTTATTTATCGAGGAAATGAAATACACACACCGTTCAAGATAAAACCGAAAGGAAAAAAGAGAGCGTAGAAGCTACGCGACAGAAGTGAAACTTCATGGAAGACGATGTCGTCGCCCCCCCCCCCCCCTTCCACCACCACAACAGGGAACATCGTTGTGCTGTGCGCATACCAATTCACGGCGCTGCCCCCTCCCCGATGGTGTCGGTCTTCCGTTGCATACGGATTTTCGTGTATTTCATTTCACACCCAACGCGCCTATAGAAGTTTCACTTAAAAAAACAAGCAGGCTGCCGAGGCTATGCGGCTGTAGATGTGCGGCTGTAGAGTCCGTTCATTCTGCGTGTGTTCTTTTTCTTGCCATCAATCAATTGATGGTGTGCTTCCGAATGTTCGTTTGAAAGTTTTCAAAACCGAGTTTTTCGCCACGGTGTGGGCGGGAAGTCAGATTTCCCTTCCGCGTAGCGGGACGGAAGTGTGCACTTTCCGCCCGCCGGGGCGAAAATAGTATATTTCTAACCACGGAATATAAAATAAAGGATCCCTACCCACGTGCTTATCAACCTCGCCTTCGGCTCGGCTGATAATCCTGCTCGTGGGAAGGGATCCCTTATTTTACCTCCCTAGGTTAGAAATATACTATTAATCGATTGAGTCATCCTCGAGATATCGAATAAAGTCTTACATATAAGGTTTACCTACAAAGTTAAATATCTCCGAAACTAAATGATCGATTGAGCTGATTTCAAATAGGAAATATGACAAAAAAACCCTGGGCGGTTGTATCCCCGATACAGCCGTTATTTTTACGTGGATACGTCTATGTTACGTAGCGACTTGGCAAATTATAAGAGTAATATGAATTAAGGTTGTTGCCCCGCGGCTAAAATACTCGACATTTCCTAATGAAATTTTTATCGTAAATAGCTCAAAGGATTACCTATAAAATGAGCACAGACTGATTTGTCTAATTCGCCTCGGTCCTGAGATATGATTTTTTCCTTTTAATATGTCGGTAAAGGCAATTTCACCTTTTTTATTTTTTAAAAAATCAACCACTCGAGAACTTTTAATATAAAAAAAACACAGTGTAGAACTAGTGTCAACCAATTTACCAAAAAAAATCGTGTCGAAAAATCGCTTCATACCCGAGAAATAATTTGACAAAGTCGTGTTTTTTGCCTAAGTGGGCGGGACATTGAATTCCCTACACCCGACGCGGCAGCAATGCAGCTACCGAAGCCATCGAAGAGAGAGACAGACTATGCATGAGAGAGCCTACGCATGGTTGCCACGATCGACATCATTCAGCGTTAGCTGTATGCGCACGTATTGATGCACAGTCTATTCATGTGTGCGTGAGGCGTGTCGGACTGTACTTTGGTAAAAGTTTTCGGTCTAACCCGGGCGCTTTCTTTAGCGGGATACCAGCGCTCAGCGTCAAAAATTTTGACGCTGTACTTCTCGGGGCAACAGCCTTAATGTTTTAAACTGAGTTTATTGAGTATAGGTCGATGATAGGAGAAATATGGTACATAATGAAGTAATTCGACATGCAAATTACACGAAGGGTTGATAGGCAGGTTAGGGAATACTTTATGAATAGCTTTTAACCACTTTTCGCGTTTTTCAACGCGCTTTGGCACTCTAAAAACTGTGCGATTTGTTTCTCTGCAGCGACCGGGAATTTTACAACGCGGAGCCATAACTATATGCGAAAAAGTCTCAAATAAACACTTTCGATGCGTGAGAATTTTCGTCTACATGTATCTCTGCTCCATTCATCATCGTTCAAACCCGAGCTCACGCTTTAAAGGAAGTCGGCAAAGTAGATTCCGCTTTCAGTCGGTAAAGTAGATCCCTGGCTTAGTTCCCTTATGCACCAACAGATGGCGCCACTGAATGTCGTCTGGCGCACAAAATGCTCCAGACCAAAACGAAAACATAGACGTATCCACGTCAACATAGGAGATATCTCCATGTCAAATTTTAACTTGCTATCTAGATTTTTCTGAAAGTTAGGGTGTTTACAAGGACTTATGGTCAAAATCAGAAAAATGGCTATATCTCAAACATTTGCCCTAACGAGTGTACATATTTTAATTAATTGAGATAGAAGACATCGAGACGAAGATTTAAAAAAAAAAAAAAAATCGATCGAGGCGTTTTCGCGATATTGGATAAAATAGGTTTACATTCAAAGTTGAATAGCTCCGAAACTAATCGATCGATTGAGCTGATTTTAAATAGGAAACATTGCCATCATATGAGATACCTTCATGCCAAATTTCAAGTTGATATATTAATTTTTTCGAAAGTTAGCGTGTTTACAAGGACTTTCGGTCAAAACCAGAAAAATGACTATATCTCAAACGTTTGCCCCAACGAGTGTACATATTTTAATTGATTGAGATAGAAGACACCGAGACGAAGATTTTGAAAAAAAAAAAAATTAATCGATCGAATAGTTTTTGAGATATTGGATAAATAGGTTTTCATACAAAGTTGAATATCTCCGAAACTAAACGGTCGATTAAGCTAATTTTTGGTATGAAACATTGCAGTCATAAGAGACACATTCATGCCAAATTTCAAATTAATCGCACGGTTATTTCCAGAATTAGCGTGTTCAGAAGGATTTCCAGTGAAAAAGAGAAAAATAGCCATATCTCAGATACCTAGCATCCAACGGTATACATATTTTAGGTGGATGAGATAGACGGCATCGAGACGAAAATTTTGAAAAAAAAAAAATGCCGATCGGGGGATTCGTTTCCGAGATATTGGCGAAAAACGATTTACAAACAATTCACTATTTCTCAGAAACTAATCGGCCGATCAGGCTGAAATTTGGCACAGAACTAGCTATAACTAATACCAACTAACTGACAAAATTTCAGATGTTTTGGAACAAAGTTTGTCCCTTTAATATTTAATTTACGAAAAAATGACCACCAGGTGGACAGGGGAACATACAGACTTTTTGTCAAAACATCATATTTTTATGTTTTCGACCATTCTACATCATTTCCAGACAAAATTAGAAAATGTGAAAATCGACCGATTGCAAAGCTTCCATTCGGAAGCAAAAATAGGAAGGAATAGAGGAAAATAATAATTAGGTCTAGTTTGATCTCTAAAATTAACTTACAGTAGTTGGTAGGAAAATCTAGGGTGAATCACCCAGGTATGACGACTCTGGAAGCTGGCGGCAGGTACCGATACAGGTGTCTTTTGTAGTAGGGCCGGAGCGCCGGAGGTGTCAGCGGGGTGCAGACCCCAAAGTGTCGGTCGTAGACTGGGTTATGACAGGTGGATGACCTCAGCTGCAGGTTTTTACTTGTGTAGAGTAGAATTACGTCCCCAAGTTTCGATGGCGTGGCGGATGGCCAGCTCGGACTGGATTTTGATGTAGAACCAAATGATTGCGAATATCAGGGTGATGGTCAGCAATGTTCGCATGAGAAACAGCAGGATGAAAATACTGGCGTTTATAATTGCAGAAAGAGCCAGTTCGGGGACGCCTCGTGACAGGTTTTGCTGCAAAACTCTCACAACGGGAGTTGTAGACTTTCTGATACTCGTCGAGGTGTTTTTAGAGCGAATAACCCAAGTGAAACCTCGTTACCAGACTTGGTACTACCGTACCAAGATGTAAACTCTTATGAAGGAGTTGAAGAATTAAATGACTTAGTACTTGACTCTCTTGTACGGAGAGATGTTTTGATTCTGGTGAGTGACGGACAGAGTCACGATGTAATCTGTGCTTGTTGAAAATTTTGACTGACTGGCTAAGGGTTGCGTCCTCCCTTATATATGATTTTAGGTTCTCTCTCTCGGTGCTATGGTAAAAGATAGGATAATCCCTCAATGCGGGTTTTCTTTCTTTAGTAAAGTAATAAAAAAAGGTTCTCCTCAAAATCTTTCCCGTAATTTTTCGTATTTCCATTGGTAACGTGCTACCAGGGTCCGATCTGTTTTACGGAGCCTTATTGCGGCGCGCGCAGGGCACGTTCTCACTCTCTCCGTGCTATGGGCAAAGATAGGATAATCCCTCCATGCGGGTTTTCTCTTTCTAGCAAAGCACTAAAAATAAGGTTCTTTCTTGCTATAATTTCGTATTTCTATTGATCAAGTGTTACCAGGGACCGGACTGACTTCCCTGTCACCCGTGCTGTTAACCAGGAAGTCTCTTTAATTTATGGCCTTTGACCAATTATAATTTCCGGTAATCCCGTAGTATTGTTGAGTTCTGTGAGGTTCATGTGCCGCAATATCAATAGAGTTTCTACACGGTGTTTGTTACACATCAAAGATTCGGTCATGTTGTTTATTGTTGTTAAGCGGGAGGGGGTGGTATTGTCTACCTTTTTGGTCCCAAGGTCCCTTTCTTTTGATTTTCCTGGGAACTTACTCCGTGGGGAACAGCTGTCCGTCTTTGCAAGAGACAGATCCATCCGCGGTTCAATTTTCTTCACCTTACTTGTTCGGTAATTTATTGTAACAAGCATTTCTTCTTGGCGTTTGTTAGATTATATTTTTATGGCTGTTCGGGGAATACACTACCCCGCATATTATTGTGGTTCCCTGTTTCCTTTTTTGGCTCTTTGGGTTTTTCATACTCCTGGAGTTTCCGGTAACGTTTTACGACCGTCTTTCATAGGGTCCAAATGGAGAAAGAGAGAAAAGAAGGGATTGGTTCCACCAATCAGTGTCCCCCAGTTTGTCCTCACAATGTTTGCCTCCATCCTCCCTCCGGATCTCATACCTAGGGTACGTATGTGACATTTTGGCGGGAACGGTTGAATGTGGTGGTGTGAAGGGGAAGGGAGGGGCATTTCCCTTCTTTTGTGATCTGATGTTTCCCCTTAACGCCTTTTTGGTGGAATCCCTGGAGTCCCCCTTCCTCTCCTTACATTACCGTATTGATTTTTCTTTTCCATACCGACATTTCCTTTACTTTTGTTTAATTAACCGCGGGATCCGCGACACCGTCACCCCGCCACTCCCCTCGTCAAAGGGAGGATTCCGATCGATATTCACATGTTTCCGCGCCCAGGTCGATTACGATTCTCATCTATCTTTCATCACGTCTTACCGCTCAACTCATTGTGAGCAAAGTGGTAGGAGATTCATTGTGCATTAGAGTCGAGAAAGTTTGCAGAGATGAATTTTGAAGATAATAAAAAAATAATTATGCTCGTAGAAGAACATCCGGAATTATGGGGTGATTGTTTCATTGATTGGCGTAACGTGAATCAGTTTTTGTGGAAGTGCCTTGGACCTTTCAGGTATCTATCATTCAAAACTACTATATTACATTCTGATTTTTATTATGTATATAACTAGCATTAGAATCAAAGTTGGGTTTTTCTTTGTGATAGGATGTCAAGCATGGGAAAGATTCAAGGGTCTAGTGAATCGTTTTATTTTTCTCTTGGATTTAAAACGAGCCACTCAAGTTCCTCCAAGCAGATGGGTCTTCAAAGCAGACTGGCCGTTGTTTGATGATCTCGTATTCATGGAAGCTCGAATCATTCAATTTGAGAACGAGAGAGCACATCGATGCAAATGGGAGAAAAAATAAATCAGATGAGACAACAAAGTGTTTAACAATTCCATTGTCGACATTACAAAGACATGTCACGTGTTATCGATATGTAATACTGAATTTTGAGTGATTTCGATAATAATTGACTTGAGGAGAAAAGGTTAAAAAAAAAAAATCGCTAGACATTTTCTTCTTCCCGAAATATTTCTTCTAAAACCACTTGTTTTCGCGATGACGATGAATGAGATTCAACAATTATCAAAAATATTTGAGAATTAATTGTTAAAAGGAACGAAAAAAAATACACCTTCAATATCGAATAACAATAACTATTTCAATAACAATAAACTTAACGTAAAAATGTCAAGACATTTTTTTTAAAGAAATTTTCTCGGTTCAAAAGTCGCTTGACATTTCTTCCCAAAACTATTTGTTGTCAAGCTGAATGGACAATTAGTTGATGGTTAATTTTATTAGATGAAGATTTAATATTAGGAGAAATTTGTTTTTTTATGATCATAGAACAATATCTTACAATTACCAAAGTAAAAGTAGTTATGGAAAGTGTTCAATCACAGCA
The DNA here is from genome assembly GCA_035578325.1 of Coelinius sp. EB29. Lineage (NCBI taxonomy): Eukaryota > Metazoa > Arthropoda > Insecta > Hymenoptera > Braconidae > Coelinius > Coelinius sp. EB29. The sequence goes on along the minus strand of JAOZGT010000016.1, from coordinate 2,635,774 downwards.
TTTCATAGCGGCCACGCGTGAACTAATCGAGAGCCAGGCTCAGTGGGTAAAGAAATATTCATCCGTTACCATAAAACAGTCGATAACAGGAAGCAATCTCAATGATATACCAAACTTATGAAACCTCCCTTGAATCAATAATCCGCTTGATGATTTTGCCATTTTTGTTTATCAATTGATCTTAATGCCTCAATTGGTGAATTAATCGATTATGAAAAAAGAGTAAGCGAAAGAATCCATTGAGAAATGTGAAGCGAAAACGGATCATTTATTCCAATATATATACAAGTGCATCAAGAACATCAAACATTCATTTATCTTTACATTTTTAACATATTTTCTGAAGAAATAATCCCTTGTACAATTTGGAAAGAGAGAGATGAAACAGAAAATTCCACTCATAAAATATGAAAGGACATTGAAGCTAAATTATGTGGATAAAAATAATATTGTGTGCTTTCCGCTTCCAGGAAGTTCTTCTGCGATTATTTATGCACCCCTGTCCATGTATTCAAACTCGAACATTACAAGCTGGATACCAAATTTCCTAGAGAAGCTTATTCGCTGTCGCTTCATTAAGATCTGAAATAAAACAAAAATTGGCAATATAGATATAGATTGGCGATATAGATCTCCATGCAGCACATTTTTTTGGGACATTTTAATGTTTTCTTTCAACACCTCTGGGAATAATATAATGTTAAGGATGAAGTTCAAAGTTTCAAAATTGAGTTTCGTTAGCATTTTTTTTATTTTTTTTTTTATCGTTAGCATTTTTTAAGAAGAGAATTGTCATATATTGCATCTAATTTTTTCGACAAGTAATGAATGTCAACTGAAAATCTCAGTCAATTACCAAATTTCCTCCATTTAATTCAGTAAAGTATAGGTGGAACATCCTTGAAGGGGGAAAAATATCCGTACTATTGTTCTTTTAATTCCATATTAAATTTATTATCATTGAATTGTGAATAGGGAAGAACTCTCAGTTTTCACTCATACCCTTTCCTCTCTAAGAGACAACCTTACAGAGGCGGTAGTTATTATATCTTGAAAACAATCGACGCGATTAATAACAATGATGGATACATATTTTTCCGTTGCTCAATATGATCGAATAATAATTTTTACTGTATGGATTGTAATTTATATTCTCCGATGGATACTTTCATAGACGTTTAAATGAAATCGTTCAAGTTTCTTTTTTTATTCATTGAGGAAATATATCACGGAGAGAGTTTTCATTTTAATTTTCCTGTTTCAAACATAGAAAAATATCTACAAATTCTAAACTGAAAAGAAGTGGTGAGAAATTGATGGCAGATCCACGGAAAATTAACTACAATTAATATTCAGTTAAAGAAGTAAACTGGCAGAGATTGAGGAGATTGGAATTGTCTTTCGTCAATTCTTACAATTTCATAATTAGGAGAAAAATCGGCGTGGTTTAATGACTCGAAGTATGTATACATACCTGACGTACACGATGAGCACGACAGTCAATAGACGAATTCGGCTGATGATCATCTAATTTAATTATTTGTAACATTCTTCATTTTTCTATTGCGACTGTTGGGTTTCCGCTTCTTGCGAATAGCTTCACGATTATTGAATCGACTTCGAGAGAAAATTTTGACTAATGAAAGGAACTTTAGTGTTTCGATGCGATGATGGTAACAGGCGTTTGCACGATCGAACCATTGTGGAACAGACTTTTCGAGTTCCTGTTGAATAGCTGCAGATATGCCGCGAAGTACAGATCTTGAAGACCAATGACTTCTCCAAGTTCTATCGAATGCCAACAATTGCAATTTGACAATTTCCGAAAAGTGCTCGCTGGGACGAGTCAGCTTTGTTACAAGTGGAGCATCAATGTCAACATTTTCGTACTCACGCAGCTCAATATAAAGCTCGCTACTAGATCTAGCCTCCATTGGAGATTTAGTCATGGTCGCTCGATAATTTTCACACTTCAATTTCTTCAGACATTTAAAAGCCACGTAGCCTGCAAAGAATGCGATGGCATTGGCCTCGTATATCGTTGAATTGTATCCATCGCTCTATCAATGTTATCTACGTCATTTTCTTCAAAATCATTCGGTTCAAGAACAGATTGTTCTGAAAACTGTGGGTTGGACGAGGCTTCCGGAATAACAGATGGAGTTAAGCTGATGAGGAAAGGAGTATCATCCGAGGATACATTTCCACGATCCCCTACACTAATGAAACTTGCGGAAAGCGCGTGACGTGTGGAGAGTCGCACCATGCGTGCCGTTGGATTCGGACAATTTCCGTTTCGAGCCCGAAGGATTGAGAACCAGTTTTCAAGTGCATCTTGGTTTGCACGAGCGGTAGCGAGTTTGAATCCAGGATATTGTTTAGAGATACATTTGTGAACACCAAGGAGTGCATTTCCAGTCAATTGCAAACCCCAGAAGCAAGGTACAACCTTGAATCCTTTTCCAGATCGGACTCGAAATTTCTTACTCCACTGTATCAAATCTAGAATCAATTCACGGATTTGTGGATTCTCCTCACATAATGGCCTTCTGTTTGGATTAGTTGCAAACATACTTGATGAATTGCAAGCATCAATTATATCGTTCATTTTATTCGCAAACTCAGCTGATTTTTTCCATCGAGGTTCATTTCTCATCGATTCATCGCTGTCATTCCGTATCTCTTCATCTTTTCCCAACTCGTCGGTGACATTAGGCGTCTTTCCGCTTTCCATCGATGTGCCCCATAATTCTATCGCTTTGGAGAACCTCCGCCCTAATATATGAAAAGCTCGTCTTACATTCATACTTTCAAAATTGTTGGGATCGACGTGAATATCCGAAATATGGCCCAATAGATTGGATGTAGACATACTCTTATCATAGACGTATGCACCGACAAAGTCATCCCAGCATGCAATAACATTTCCCGTTTCATCATAAATAACTTTATGTGATCGCAAATTCGAAACCAAACGTTTACCGAGATGAGGAAAGTCGTGTAATACGAAGTATTCCTTTCCGTCTATAACTACTATCGGTCTATCGATATTCACCTGCAAGTGGTCAGAATAGAGCTTCATATTGGTGGGCCCCTGGTCACAAACGAGTAATCGTACATCAACATCGGCTTGCTTCAAGTAATGAAGACATTCTGGAATCAATATGTTCATCTCCTCAGGTGTCATGCCACCATTATTGACGAGAAAATAGGCCACTGGTTGACGCCATCGTTCTTCTGTATTCAAACTGGTGAGGTTTAAAAAAAAAACTTTTTCTGCTCGATCATGTCTTCTCCCAAGCGCTCCCAAATCTACTAGCCCTTCAATCAAATCGTATTTTGCAGAATACTCTTCCAGGCTCTTAATGGACATTTCGTCCCACGATAAAGAACAAAGTCGATGTAGAGGTGACAGAGCCGCCATCTTTTCTTTCAATTTCTTGAAAATTATTTCACAAAATCCGGAAGTTATATTGCATCCTGCAACCCAACGACGAACTGTACTCTGTCCAGGCAATGTAATTCCTAATCGTCTTAAACCCGAATATGCTGACGCTGAATGAAAGTAAAAATGTTTAGCAAAATCCTGCTGATCATCGAGGAAAGGAGTGTTCGACTGGTGGAATTGCAGTCTTACCAATGTTTCAGCAGCAGGATTGAGAGGTGGATCGTGATTCTCCAAGAACTCATCGAGAGTGACCTTTCTTTTAGCTTGATTTTTTTTTTTTCTTGCCGGAGATCATACTGTAGTTTTTTAATTTTCCATGCTCGTTCTTCACTTTTTGTAGTCAATGTGTCAGATTCAGCACGCAATCTCTTATTTGCCGCTCTCAGTTGCTCAACTTCTTTCTGTAAAACCTCATTTCGTTGGAGCAAATCACCTATTATGGGCCTATTATTCTCTTTATCTTCCGAGATCCGAGAAGTCACGAGTTGTTCATGAAGTTCAAAGGAGCGATTCTTCCCTAAAATTCGATTATTCTCTTTTAGTACATCATCCGATCTGACAATAGTAAACTTTGATTTCTGTCTGTCTTCAAAAATGTTGAAACTCATTGTAGATTGTGCAATTCCCTTCCTAAATTGTTCTTGCTTCGGTTTCGATGATTCATTTATGAGTTTTCTAACTGGGATGACATTTTCTTTTTCTCTAAAAATGTTGTAGAAGGGAGGATGTTGTTCATTCATTCTGTGGATGGTTAATGCTCCGTTGATATTGTTGGAATATTCAGAGGTAAATTCTGGCTGAGATTCATGGTTCGGTGTGTTGTCAAATGAAGGTGTTTTTAGACTCTGTTGATACGAAACTGGCTTAGCATTCCAATTCAAACTGATCTTATCTGGATTTGTGAAGGAATCCAATGTGAAGTGTAACTGACAAAGTCCATAGTGCAGAATGGTGCTCTTCTTCAGCTTAAACAGTCGCTCATTCCCTGTTCAAAAATGAAAATTTATAGACGTATGATAGATCGCTAATCAAAAAAATATAGCTATTTTCCAGAAAGCTGTATATATGTTGCTACAGGGTATTTTATGTTTTCTATTCTACCACATTGAGATTTTTTACGTTTTGTTTTTATCGAATTATTTCTCTCATAATATTTTTGACCATGACGATTGTTATATCCGACGTCACGTGGCATTATTTTCAGATATTTGCAAAATTCCTTACGTTTTCAGTGGCGAAAAACAGCGACTTAGTGGCAATGAACAGAAGGGGCAGAAGTGCGAATCAGTTACGTATCATATCAGTAGTGAAGTGGTAGAGGGTAACAAGTCGACTTAACCCGTCCTTAACTTTTAAAGAAATATCTTCTAATTTAAGAGATGTTATGTCCTGAGCGGATGGGTTCTTTAGTTGGATTAAATCTCTCGGAGATGGATAGAAGATAATTATGTTTATTGGAATTGGTTTAAAACGATTATTTGACAAGTTATTAATAATTAAAAAGTTCAGTCTGTTACAGAAAGTAACAGGTGAACATAAGTGAAAAAGAGTCGTCGAATTACTGGCCCAGAGACAACGAATTCGCGAGTACTTATTGTAGTCGCGGTTTCGTATGTCACTTGGTCGTGTGGCTCACACCTGCATGGTGTCTTGTGACATCGCGCGGGTGAGTTGTGAAGGCGAGCTATGGAATGCGCTGGATCAGCGTCCCACTAACTCGCTTTATTCAATAATTCTTACGAATCATAACATAATGTTTTGTTTCGGAGTTTATGTGCCACTTTCGTGTTCTCATAAAGTCCGAATCAATTGTGAAATTAATGCCTCATTTTAGGGGCATAACATCCCTCCCCACCAGGGAAGAAAATTTTTATACTTGAAAATTTTCTCCTCTTACAATATTCATACATATACATATAATGATAATAATTATTATAATTAATTATTTTTATTTTTATTCCTTTTCATCCCTGGTTGAATTGGCGGGGGTATGGTTGTGGCCTGACCGGGGTTGCTTCCTTTGGTTTTGACCACGGTTTTCGCCACCAGCAGTAGAGTGACAATCCCATTATCACAAGGAATACTATCATTAGACTGCTAGATATTGTCGAAGGGTGAAGGAGGAATTCCCGGTAATTGAACCTCTCCTGTTGTTCCTTTATCCTGTCATTTTGAGCTCCCAGCTGAACCTCGATTCCTCTCAGTTCCTTGATGTTTCCTACGACATTGGCTAACTGGACATTGCTCAAATTTACTTGGGATAGCCATGCACTGGTATCCTCATCCAGCGTCAAGTTCAGTTGTGGGTGGAAATGGGTATTTATCTGTATACCACTTGACCTCCGGCCCTTGATAGTAAAGTCAGTTGCACTTATCTCACAGAAATCTGCGATTTGTAATGTGCCAGACTCTCGTAGAGTGTGCTGTGTCCTGTTGCCCTTACAGGTGTTCGTTATTCCTACCGACTCTGGAGCCACGTAAATCCAAGTGTTATCTCTGCGCAACTGAATGAGCAATAATCGGTTCAATGCCAAATGTTTCATTTTACACGTTTCCGGTATTCTCCTCTGATTCACGTACAGTTGTACCTCACAGGGACTGTAATCACGTATTATTTCTCTAGGCAATATTTCCGTGCATAGATAACGATCTCGAAATCTTTTGCAATTTTCTAACTGTTTCTCTGTCATTGGTATGTATTGTTGAGACGGCCCGTGTATTACCAAAAGTTCACTTGTGGCTTCCAAGTATGAATAATACCCGTTCGTCGACCGCACTGGAATCCCATGTGTCAGCAGTACGTCGAATAATGGAAAGTGCACCAATGGTATTTCTACCTGTGTCAAAATCCTCATACCGACTGCCTGTACGGTGACGGTTGATACCTCCTGCAGTACATGCATGCCGCCGACTCCGATTTCAAAAGGGAAGCTCAAACCCTCCGGTAACTTTGCACTACGTAGAAGGGCGGCTAAACTAGTCTCCGTGAACACTCCCGTGTCCAGTAACCCTCCTTTAGAACCTGTCAAAAGTTTTCTAATATTCACAGCATCCCTGATAACACCCATGTAGATGCCTTCGAGTACTATCAGATGCTCGTTCAGACTTATCTTACTTGCCAATTCGGAGTTTCCTTCCAACACTTTTTCCAGACCTTGCTTGAATGATTTTAGAAGCATCTCCTCATTTTTCTGGATAACTTCTTCAGTGTGTCCCAACTGATAAAGTGTCGAATTGATTATTTCAATTTGTCTGCCAGAATCAACGAATGTTCCCTTGACTCCTTCTTCCAGCCGTGCCAGCCTCTCGCTAATGACTCGAGCATCTTCAGCATCCATGGTGCCGAATAGCGATTTAGCGATGGTACCTAACCCATCCACAAGACCTCTACGGCTCCTGGTCTTTTGATCCAAACCCAACAACCCAGTGATTGCTTCTTTCGTTTCTCGAAAATCTTCTTTCCACTGGTTTATAATATGCTTATAATTATCACCCCCTGCCTTCTGCCAAAGTGTCAGAGTACTTTCAAGATGCAATTCTAATTGCTCAGCCCTTGCCATCCAGGGCCCCACATCTGTGCTAGCGGCTATAGTCCAGACGTGATTACTTAGATACATTTTCCCAATGGCCTCGAAGTACATTCCCGGAGTGTGAATGAACTTTTCAACCACTATTCCCTCCCCTCGGACTACACATGCCATACTTCCTAGTATGAGGAAATTGAAAATCCAAGATGCTGAATTTGCAATGTTTGCCAAATTTGGGGTCTTCGAACTCACAGCACACGTCCGCACACGGCGACGTGGCACGCATCGTCGACTTGACGACGGCCATATTTGCCAACGTTGCACCCTCGAATATATAAGCATTCGATACCCCCAGTTCTTCACAGTTCTCCTCGATATTTCAACCGGGAAGTTCAGCAGGAAAAAGAAGATTGCCAACATGCCAGTTAAGAGGTGTTTCAAGTGCAACAAGTGGGGCCACATTGCCCGTAACTGTGTAGTTGCCTGTTTGCAATGTGGTGTTATTGGAGACCATTTTGCCGCTAACTGCCCTCGCAGACCACGTTGCAAGATTTGCTGGAGTGTGGAGCATTCAGATCGCACTTGTCCAGAGCTGCGGGGTCGCAAGCAATACAGTGACAGGCTCCGCTCTCGTCGTGATTGCATCTCGAGGGGTAATAAGTCCCGTGAAGTAAAATCTCGTTGCAGCGGAAGAGTAAAAGTTCGTGCCCATCCATACTTAAAACATGCTGTTAATGCATCTACTTTCAAGTCTCTGGTGAGTACATTCGAGCTTATATTTTCTTCCGTAACTGTAGCCCTCATTGAATCTAACTCCCTGTTATTATTCAATTGTTCCAGATTGCTCTTTTTCCATATCGTCCTGGGTACGTCAATCTTGGTCTCAAAAAATTGATTGCCACATTGAGAAAAAATAAAAGGGCAGATCTCAACGCCTTGTGGGATCTTCCTGTTATCCATGACGACATCGAGGACATTTTCAACCTTCGGCTGCTGTTTGGAGAAATCCCTACCCCACAGCCGTGTCACGTACCTCAATGGTTGGTTCGCGAGGAGACCAAGTGTGTCATCTGCAAGAATTTCATTTTTGATTCCCCAACTTATTTTTTCCTTGGATGGAACTGACATTTCCGCTTCCTTGATAAAACGTTCAATGTAGCTGAAGAATTGTAATAACAAATAAACAATCCATAATGGTATTTCCACCAAGATTCCCACATGAGAAAATTTCAGGTATATAAAGAATGTCATTTTCCGAGGCTGGGGTCCATATAGTCATGCTTCTATAAATGGTCGAAGCCGATTGACATGGACTCTCTGGGTTTTTTGCTTGTGTCCACTCCTGATCGTATAATTGACATCTGAATTTTTCTCGACAATTACGTATGGTCCAATCCATGGTTGCGATAACTTCCTAGATCGTCCTCGTCGTACAACATCGTTTTTCAACAGGACTTTGTCTCCAACATCGAATTGTATTGGCTTCGAATTTTTATCGTATTGGATTTTTGACTTCTCCCTCTCTTGGTCAAGTGTCGCTTTCGCCTCCTGGTGGGCTGCTCGCAACCTTTCCCGCAATTCCTGTGCATAGTCGTCATAACAATACGTCAAACGTGGCGGCTGTTTGATTGCCGTCGGTAATTCAGCTCGCCTGCCAAACATCAACTCGAATGGAGTCATTTTCGTAGCTGAGTGTGGTGTTGTATTATACGAAAACATTGCATAAGGCAACCATGTATCCCAATCCGTTTGATCTTCTTGAATGTAGCCTCTTAGATACTCAGCGAGAGTTCGGTGAGATCTCTCTACTATGCCATTCGTCTGAGGGTGATATGCCGTGGTCTGGATTTTTTTAATTTTCATTAGTTTGCAGACATTTTTGAAGATTTCCCCCACAAAATTCGGTCCTTGATCCGTGAGTAATCTCCGTGGTGTACCCAAATCGCAAATGATTTTTTCTGCAAAAGCACGAGCAATCGTGTTTGCTTCCTGGTCCGGAATAGGAATTGCTCTGCTGAACTTAGTGAGAGAGTCTTGGAACGTAAGAATATATTTATTTTCCGCCTCTGTGATAGGCAATGGACCGACTATGTCCATAGCGCATTGCTCAAATGCTTCTTCAGGGCTCTCTCCTACTACCATCGGTACTTTCGTAGCCTTCCCCAACTTATTAAGTTGACATTCCTCACATGTGGCCACATATTTCTCGACGTCAGACTTCATCCCCTTCCAGTGGTATTTTTGCCGTAATTTTGCGTACATACGTTTTACCCCAGGGTGACCAGCAAATGGCGTGTTATGGTATTCCTCCAGTATTGACATTATTTCATCGTCAGCGGCGTTAATGACCTCGCTGCCATTGACCCACTGCCCGTCTTCGTCTGTCTCTGCTTTTGCCTGAGCTCGCGTTACAACATTTACGCGAGACAATGCGTCAGCATTCGTATTCAATTTCCCAGGTTTGTGTACCACCTCGTATTCATACTCTTCTAATAGAATACGCCAGTGAATGAGCCGTGATCCTGGATCCTTGACGTTGAATATCCATTTCAGTGGTCTATGATCTGTCACTACGGTGAATTTTCTTCCGTACAGATATGGTCTGAAATGTTTCACTCCCCACACAACACCCAATAGCTCCTTTTCTATTGTGCTATAATTTTGCTCAGCCCTGTTTAGAGTTCTACTAGCGTAGGCGATGGGCAAGTCCTTGCCAATCTCCCCCTGTGACAGCACAGCTCCCACTGCTTTGTTCGATGCATCCGTCGTCAGCAAAAATGGTTTTTCAAAATTTGGATACTGCAGAATTGGCGCAGTAGTCAGGGTCTTTTTCAAGTCAGTGAATGCGTTCTGCTCTCGTTCCCCCCAGGTCCAAGAGACATCCTTCTTCAACAACTCCGTGAGTGGTTTAGCGATTTTCGAAAAATCTTTTATAAATTTCCGATAATAACCGGCTAAACCAAGGAAAGACATTATTTCCTTCTCATTTTGTGGAACTGGAAAACTGGAGACTGCCTCAATTTTGCTAGGATCCGCCTTGATACCATCTTTGGTGATGATGTGACCCAAGTAAACTACTTCCTTCCTCAAAAAATTGCATTTATCAGGTTGTAGTCTCAAGTTAGCGCCCTTTAGCCGTTCGAGAACCTCTTCGAGCCTTTTATTATGTTCTTTCAGACTTGAAGCAAAGATTACGATGTCATCAAGATAGACAAAACACCGCAGTCCTTGAACTCCAGCCAACACAGAGTTCATCAATCTCTGGAACGTCGCTGGGCCGCCCTTTACTCCAAAAGGTAGTCGGTTGTACTCGTAATGCCCATAAGGGGTTGAGAATGCAGTTTTGCATTTATCCTCCTCTTTTACAGGTATTTGATGAAAACCTGCAGCCAAGTCCAAAGTTGAAAAGTATTTCGCATTACCCAATCGATCCAAAATGTCAGAAATATTAGGCAATGGAAATGAGTCACCCAACGTAACTTCATTCAGTCGCCGGAAATCCACAACAATTCGGAATTTAACCTTTCCCGAAGCATCCATTTTTTTTGGAACAACGAGTAAGGGTGCGTTCCACTGACTTTTGCTGGGGCGCACGACTCCGTTTTGCAGCATCTCCTTGATCTGACGATCTACTTCTTCCTCCTGAGACTGAGGTAACCGATGGGGACGAACATTCACTGGAACAGTACCTGGTTTTAAAGGAATTTCGTGCTCAAGATGGTCTGTAACACCCGGAGCATCCCCTGGTAACTGCACAATTGAGTTGAATTTCTCCAAAACCTCGAGGAGAGTATACTTTTCCTCCTTGCTTAAATGCTCGAGCCGCAAATTCTCATGCAACAGTTTTATGCGATCTTTACAAATTTTACTTCCATCCTTCTCTGCAGTCCGCAAAGTCATGATGTCAGTTTTTGTTGCTAACTCATGTAGTTCAACCATTGGCAAATCAATATATGCGTCATCATCGTTTGTGTTCATTATGCAAACGATTGCATGGCCATCCGCTGCCCTGGTTAGACATCCTCCCATAAAAACACCTTTTTTCAATTGTTTTTTATCGACAATGCCTTCCCCGTTGCTTTTTGTAGGAACACGAACTAAAACCTCTGTTCTAGCCTTAATTTTGTATGGCTCCTTATCTTGAAACAAGTCGAAAGGATGGTCATTGATACGCAATTCTACTCCACGTATCAGTTCCACCTTCAAGCTCGGTGAAGCTGAGAAATCTTCCCCCAGAATTCCTCCAACACAAGGAAAATCTGCAGGGACTACTTGGAATCTATGTCCCAATATTTTATCCCCAATTTCCAAATAGAGAATTACCTCCCCTAGTGTAGCAACATCTTGATTGGCGATTCCTCTGAGAATTCTCTGTCCTCTATTTACAGTTGTACCTTTGGACAGTTTGTTGATTTTTACCAGTGACGCCCTTGCGCCTGAATCGCAAAGAAACAACGTAGGCTGTTTTAATTGCTTTGCAGAAAGTAAAATCTGCGTTTTCACATCGGATGGCTGTGCAGGAGCTATAATTGGACCCTCTGCCTTGCTGCCTCCTCCGACTTCCTTACCGGGTTGTATCATTGATATTTGATAAGAGCCCATAGGCAGGGGTAGCTCTTGATTAGCCCCTTCTGCACTGCTCTTTTTCTTGGTTCCACCATTATTATTATTACCCTTGGCGGGTTTTCCTCCTCCAGTTGCTGGTTTAACAGGTCCTGAATTATTTTGCTTATTCAGATCTATGTTGATTTTTGAGTTCTCGGGGGCACCCAGTCTGCTTTTCAGTTTATGACACTCTGTGAATTCGTGACCTGCATATTTGCAATACTTACACACAGAACCGAAAGCGTTAATACTCTGGCGTGCTGCCGGAACTGGCAACGATTTTCTTTGTCCACCTTGCGAATTTTTGCAATCTTTCGCAAGATGACCCGGTTGGCCACATCCAAAACAATTGGCCGTGGACTGCCGTCCCGTTGAAGCTCTGCTTCCCCCAGTAGAATTCCTGTTCTGGCCTGCCGCTGCTGTTGCGGTGCCTCTCTCTCTCCCGTGAGTGCCAGAAATAGTCTTACTAATTTCTATTGCTCCCATACAGGCTTCGTGAAGTGTTCGATAATTAGCGGCTCGCACTAAAACTTGCAGTTGACCCCTCAGACCTTGCTCGAATTTTAACTTGGCCATCCCGCATAGCGCCTGCTTTGCCGCCCATTTATCTCTGTCTGTGAACTCGGGATTCATACTCAATATTCCATTGATATAATCCACTGTCACCTCTTCGGTACGATTGACAAATCTAGTGACGTCTTCATTTTCTCGCTGTTGTAACTTACTGAACTCCACCTCCAGTCCAACGAGATTTTTCGCTCTCCCGAAAAGTGATTCCAGTTCAGTTTGAAGTTGCTCGAACGAGTCGATCACTCGAAATTTCATCTGCTTTGCAGCATTGCCCTCAATTTTGCTACCCAAAATAGCTTCCAACAAGATATCTTGTAGACTCGGATGGACGAGCTTCCTCGCAGTGGCAACCGATTTCAAGAAACAATCCAGTTTATCAGGGTTGTCTCCATAAAAATCTTTCACCACCCCAAGTGCACCCTTTATATCCATGTGCCGTCGCACCGACGTGTCGTGCCTCGGTTGTGCATCACCCTCCGCCCATGCGTCGATGATCAACCTCTTCTCCGTCTCCGCTTCCTCTCGTCGTTTTTTCTCGGAGAGGACACGGTTCTCCATCATAAGCCGCTCCTCCTGGAGATGGCGAATTTTCTCGTACAAATTATTTAACTTCTGCTTAACCACATCTTGATGGTTAATAGGAGGCCCTCCCGCCCCTGAATCTTCACCGCCAAACGGTGTGGAAAACTCTGCATTGTCCTCGACGCTCTCATCGCCATCCTCCTGAATTTCCACGATGTCGTCTAGTCCGTCTTGCAGATTTCTAGGAATATTACGAACCCTGGAGGAATTGCCAGGCCTAATATTCCGTGGCATAACTTGCGGAGGCACTCCTCCCTCTGCACGCCCTCCACGGGTACTGTTCGCCTCAGGAGGCCCCTCGGGTGTCCCCTGTTGATGAACGTCTGCCCGTACTTCCAGGTTGCGCAATCCAGCCATCATGCTAGAATGCTCAGACTGGTTATAATTTCGTTGCAAATTAATATTACCTTCCCTTGAACCAAAGAGTTCTCGTCTCACTCCTGGTCTCATGAAGGAATAAGACAAATTGTTTCCTTCTTCCTGCTGCTCCAAGTTTTGTCTCACGTTCCCGTTGAGTCTGCCTGGAGCCGACATTTTCCGATTGTGATCAATGAAAAAAATCAATTAGATTGTTGGCCAGCCTACCTCGGTAGATCAATTCCCAAAAACTATCCTCTCTCTCTACCTCCGTGCGATAAGACAATGGTTACTCAGACCTTCGTCTTCCAAAATTACGCTGCCACCAATTTGTTATGTCCTGAGCGGATGGGTTCTTTAGTTGGATTAAATCTCTCGGAGATGGATAGAAGATAATTATGTTTATTGGAATTGGTTTAAAACGATTATTTGACAAGTTATTAATAATTAAAAAGTTCAGTCTGTTACAGAAAGTAACAGGTGAACATAAGTGAAAAAGAGTCGTCGAATTACTGGCCCAGAGACAACGAATTCGCGAGTACTTATTGTAGTCGCGGTTTCGTATGTCACTTGGTCGTGTGGCTCACACCTGCATGGTGTCTTGTGACATCGCGCGGGTGAGTTGTGAAGGCGAGCTATGGAATGCGCTGGATCAGCGTCCCACTAACTCGCTTTATTCAATAATTCTTACGAATCATAACATAATGTTTTGTTTCGGAGTTTATGTGCCACTTTCGTGTTCTCATAAAGTCCGAATCAATTGTGAAATTAATGCCTCATTTTAGGGGCATAACAAGAGATAGCGAAATTTTTATAGAGACCTTTTTTGTAGATCTCATTTTGCTCTACAAAAAAGGTTTGTTTGCTCTCTTAGATGTGAAAATATTCCTCGCACAGTCAGAAACGGGTTAAATCAACTTGTTACCCTCTACCACTTCACTACTGATATTTATCCCTATCTTCCCTGATGGATCAGTCCCAGAGCATCCCATAGATATTCCCATTACGAGAAGTTTCCTCGTTCCCAGAGGGGAATGAGATTGAACCCAGAGCTGGTTATTCTCTTTAATAAAATCGATTTCAATTCATTTATTATTGATATATCTATATAGAGATCATTGAATATTGTGAAAATGATCACTTAAACTATTCAATTATCTATTGATTAACTAATAACAATTGCGGGGGTCATTAGACGTTGTCTAAATGATTTTTGGTCTATATTCATACCCGGGGGGGGGGGGGGGGGCAGAATCATTTTAACCCTCTGGGATTGCCTCTAGGATGGCGTCCCGTCCCAGAGCACATCCCAAAGGTATTTATTTATTTAATAAATAAATTATTAATTGTTTAATAATAATTGGGGGTGTCATTAGACATTGTCTAGATGATTTTTAGAGCATATTTATATCCGGGGGTTGGGAGGAGGGGGGGGGGGGGAATTTAACTGGAATTGACCCTCTGGGATCACCTCTGGGATTGCCTCTCATCCCAGAGCACAACACAGAGGCATTTATTCATTCCATCAATAAATTATTAATTTTTTAATAATAATTGGGGGGGTCATTAGACATTGTCTACATGATTTTTAGAGTATATTCATACCCGAAAAGGGGGGGGGGGGCAGAATAATTTTAACCCTCTGTGTTGTGCTCTGGGATGAGAGGTAATCCCAGAGGTGATCCCAGAGGGTGAATTTCAGTTAGATCCCCCCCTCCTCCCAACCTCCAGATATAAATATGCTCTAAAAATCATGTAGACAATGTCTAATGACCCCCCCAATTATCATTAAACAATCGATAATTTATTGATGGAATGAATAAATGCCTCTGTGTTGTGCTTTGGGATGAGAGGCAATCCCAGAGGTGATCCCAGAGGGTGAATTTCAGTTAGATTCCCTCGCCACCCCCCTCCTCCGGATATGAATATACTCTAAAAATCATCTAGACAATGTCTAATGACACCCCCAATTATTATTAAACAATTAATAATTTATTTATTGAATAAATAAATACCTCTGGGATGTGCTCTGGGACGGGACGCCATCTCAGAGGCAATCCCAGAGGGTTAAAGTGATTCTGCCCCCCCCCCCCCCCCGGGTATGAATATAGTCCAAAAATCATTTAGACAACGTCTAATGACCCCCGCAATTGTTATTAATTAATCAATGAATAATTGAATAGTTTAAGTGATCATTTTCACAATATTCAATGATATTTATATAGATATATCAATAATAAATGAATTGAAATCGATTTTATTAAAGAGAATAACCAGCTCTGGGTTCAATCTCATTCCCCTCTGGGAACGAGGAAACTTTTCATAGCCGCATCTCTGGGATTGATCCATCAGGGTTAATCAATTCAAAGACACTTTGCAATTATATTTTTCATGTCGTAAACTTGTGTTGGTTAAATTACATACAACTTTTTGATTTAGAAATTCCACTACACCCTGAACACTCCTCAATGTCGCAACTATTTTATTCCACTCCATCATCTCACTTTCTACTCTACTTTTTCATTATTAATCATGGATTCCGAAATACAGTTCAGAATGAGTTATCGAATATCCCCTCAGTACAGATGTCAAAAAAATTAATTGACCTTTTTTTCCAACGAGATTTCAATACTAAAAAAATTGAAAGAATTCTTTGCCATTTACCGGTTGAGAGGAAAAATCTCAAATAACTTAATTTTGACAATGGAAGTGTTATACCTCTCTAGAAAATCATAGTATTTTTTCGAATAACATAATATGCGAAATCTGTAGGGCAATTGAATTTTGGTGATAGAAAAACGATTATTCTCCATGTTAAAAAAAACACTCGTTACGCGATGTTGTCAAGAGCTCGCTGAATGTCACCGGGCAATATAGAGCGCATTTGGCTACGTTGGAGGTGAAATAATAACACGACGGCGAATCCCTCATAAGGTGACTAAGGCCACAGGCTCGCGTTCGGTGGACAATGTAGGGTTGAAGCGACTCGATTCCGAAAAAAAACCACGAGAATTTCTGGCACTGAAAGAATTTTTCAAATAAGATTGATTTTTTATCATTTATCCTAGAATGAACCATGATTAGTAATACCGCGAGAAAAAAGGAATTCACGACAAGACAAGGGAAACGAAACGAGAGACGAGACGAGAAAATACGCGGAACGGATTTTCGGTGAAAATGCCCAGCCGATACAAGACGAGAGAAGTGGGTCGAGAAAACGAGAATAACGAGATACGAGAGTAAATAATATAACTGAAATTGTTTCTAGAAATATTCGTTTACAATAACAAACGTGGGTTGGCGGATGAGAAAAAAGAGATGTCGAAGATTGGATTATTACTACGCAATTATCTCAGGGAAACTGAGAAATGAAATATTCTTTCGAATGGTTATTCATTCCCCCTCTCGGGAAAATGAGAAACGAAATTATCCGTAACATTATTTTCCGGGACCCAAAGCATTCCATAGGAATTACCTCGTAAATATCTGTACAAAAAAGTAATTCAGGGTCGTATATCATGGTCGTATATCATATCATATTCAGGGTCGAATATTCATTGTAGGAAATTCTAAGAATTGTTTTTCTCTCCCCATTCCTCTTCGCGCCTACCCGTTCTAGAAATACTGAGAAAATAATCTTTGTAGCTGCACACGGTTAATTTTCTTTTACAACTTGGGGTAATTTTTGGGTGGAAGAAAAATCAAAAAATTAACATTAGTGCAGCAGAAATGAAGGGGAAATAAAGCCAACTAATTTTAACGAGGGTTGACTAGTCATACAAACTACGCAGCTTATCCGAACGTATATATATGGTTCAAAAACAAAAGAAAAAAAAAGTGTTCCGTCGTGGGACGCCTGATAGAGTGAAACATTAAAGGAGGGGGGGTGGGGTGCCAGCGAGCGACACACAGACTGGAATGAGGAGCGCACACGGAGACGTGCGTCGCCTGAAAAGATGACGTCTACTTTTTAGATGTTTCACATCAAAATTTTTTTTCCAGAAAACACTGTCAATGTTCCGATTGATTATGGAAATCAATAAGATGAACTTCAGTTAATTGGTTTCTATTTCAAGTGTTATGTGATTAATTGAACAGAAAATTTTCATTGTTATCATTAAAAATCAAAGAATCCGTGTACCTGAATTCTTTATCCATTCGGAGCGACGCTTATCGTCGGCGGGGAAACGGAATAAATGAACATTGACATCCCAGTTCGTTTTTTCACATCCACGATAAGCACATTTGTCACGAAGAGGAATTTGCTTTTCCATTTAGAAATTTTTTTGTCACTGGAAATATAATTCTCGTAAGATTGCGTTGGAACAATGTCAAGTGATCGATGGGTCCACCCAAACTGACTGTTGTCACCATTCTCTTTCTTTTGGTTCTCGCCCGGAGCGTGCACATGTTTACAAGTGGAGCGGGTTCCCGGAAAAAATACTATATACAATAGATAAAATGATCTCGTTGCAGCGAGAAGTATATGAGAAAGTTTCTCTTCGGTTCCAGTGCTCTTTTAAATTTGGATAATTATTTTTGAGATGATGAAATCGTAATTGATGTCATTTGTCACCAATAGCACATAAATATCACATTCTATCTATCCATTCCGTCAATAATCAATAAAGAAACATACGAAACAAACTTTACTGATGATAGAAAAATTAATCGCAAGAGTTTCGTGAAAATAAAATAAAGAATTTTGGCTTATACATGGTCTCTTATGGGACTTATGATTAAATTGATCATTTACCTACGAAAAGACTCCAAAAATGAAAATAAAAAATGAAGGGCAAAGGGGGAAGATATACTGAATTTCATGGTGAAAGAAAGATTTGGGGTACCGAGACAAATAATAGAGCTATTCAAAATATTCAACACCATATAACTCCATGATAGCGTATACATTTGATACATTTTTGCTATTTTCTCCATGGATTGTGAACTTAGGTTTGAGGGGGGGTTGCAATTGTTATCAAAATAAAGGAAATACAATGCCCTCTATCAGCTGAAAGAAAAAATCAAGATTTGTTTAAATACTTGCAATTTTAGATAATTATTCTTAACACCTGTAAATATCAATGAATAATTCCATTGTATAGAAAATCATGCATCGAAACGGCGGTATCATCAAATTGCCACTTACCTGGATGTTGTGTTTTTTTGCTATCTGAAAACCCACTCATTGTGATAATCGCATACTAAATATGAGTGAAGTGTAATAATCGATCGGTCAACAATTCGGATCCCCAATTTTCTCCAATCAGTCACCACGTGTCATATTTGCAAGAATATCCACTATTCAAAAGCCAATTGGAAAAAAGTCAGTAGCGAATTGTAAAACGGTTTAAGTTGATTTCATCCTGAGGTCAGTTTTTGATGGATATCTTCGAATCCATGGGAGATAGAGGTACTTTTATAAGGACCTTTTTTGTAGTTCTCATTTAACTCTACAAAAAAGGTCATAATAAAAACTTCGTTATCTCCCTCAAATTCCGAGATATTCATCGAAAACTGACGTGAGGATGAAATCAACTTAAACCGTTTTACCTATTCACTACTGAAATAACTCCCCGGTGATCAATGTGGTTTTCCTTTTTCATTTGAAAAGAATTTGATGAGTCGTTTTTTGATCACATCCAGTAACAAGGGATGAATTTTTATTTGTACTTGAGAAATCTGCTTTCCCGGTTTTTTTACTTCTCTATTTCTCAAAGAAATATCAACAATCGAAACGTATATGTTAAAAATGTAAAGATAAATGAATGTTTGATGTTCTTGATGCACTTGTATATATATTGGAATAAATGATCCGTTTTCGCTTCACATTTCTCAATGGATTCTTTCGCTCACTCTTTTTTCATAATCGATTAATTCACCAATTGAGGCATTAAGATCAATTGATAAACAAAAATGGCAAAATCATCAAGCGGATTATTGATTCAAGGGAGGTTTCATAAGTTTGGTATATCATTGAGATTGCTTCCTGTTATCGACTGTTTTATGGTAACGGATGAATATTTCTTTACCCACTGAGCCTGGCTCTCGATTAGTTCACGCGTGGCCGCTATGAAATGCTGTGATTGAACACTTTCCATAAGCGTGAACAATCTCCCTCATTATCTCTGGTAACGGAACCCGTCGCAAGCAGAGGTTAGGATACCTCCCGTAGGTATAGTAGGTTTTCATAGTTTTTGGGATTTTGGACTTGAAAAATACAAAATTTTATTTTCTATTTTCCAAGGACAAAATCCCAGTGAAAAAATTCAAAAAAGTTGCTAGAAAGATAGAAATGGAGCTAAAGAATGGAGAGAAAGAGAGTGATAACTGAATCATCAGTATAATTCAATGAAAAGAGTATCAAAAAGTGACAATTGTAACATCAAAAATATCTAACGGCCTTTGCACTGTTCAACATGCATTTTTGTTATAATTTGTCATTTTTCCTACTCTGCAAAGTGAGGGAAAATAATAATATGTATAACGAACAGTGAAAAAAGGCAAAGAAGGAAATTTTAAGAAAGTCACAAGTGACAGTTGGACCATCAGGGATGTCCAACGCCTTCACCACTGTTGATCAGGCATATTTGTCTATTTATCATTTTTCCCACTAGGTAGAGTGGGGAAAAATAAATAAAATAGACAAATAAACAGTGGTAGAGGCCAGAAAGAAAATTTCAAGAATGTCACAAGTGACAGTTGGGTCATCAGAGATGTCCAACGCCTCTACCACTGTTGATCAAGCATATTTATCTATTTATCATTTTTCCCACTGGGTAGAGTGAGGAAAAATAGATAAAATTGACAAATAAACAGTGGCAGAGGCCAGGAAGAAAATTTTAAGAATGTCACAAGTGACAGTTGGGTCATCAGAGATGTCCAACGCCTCTACCACTGTTGATTAGGCATATTTATCTATTTATCATTTTTCCCACTGGCTAGAGTGAGGAAAAATAGATAAAATTGACAAATAAACAGTGGCAGAGGCCAGGAAGAAAATTTTAAGAATGTCACAAGTGACAGTTGGGTCATCAGAGATGTCCAACGCCTCTACCACTGTTGATCAAGCATATTTATCTATTTATCATTTTTCCCACTGGGTAGAGTGAGGAAAAGGAGATAAAACAGACAAATAAACAGTGGCAGAGGCCAGAAAGAAAATTTCAAGAATGTCACAAGTGACAATTGGGTCATCAGATATGTCCAACGCCTCTACCACTGTTGACCAGGCATATTTATCTATTTATCATTTTTTCCACTGGGTAGAGTGGGGAAAAATAGATAAAATAGATGAATAAACAGTAGTAGAGGCCAGAAAGAAAATTTCAAGAATGTCACAAGTGACAGTTGGGCCAGCATAGATGTCCAACGCCTTTACCACTGTTGACCAGGCATATTTGTCTATTTATCATTTTTCCCACTGGCTAGAGTGAGGAAAAATAGATAAAATAGACAAATAAACAGTGGCAGAGGCCAAGAAGAAAATTTTAAGAATGTCACATGTGACAGTTGGGCCATCATAGATGTCCAACGCCTTCACCACTGTTGATCAGGCATATTTGTCTATTTATCATTTTTCCCACTGGGTAGAGTGAGGAAAAGGAGATAAAACAGACAAATAAACAGTGGCAGAGGCCAAAAAGAAAATTTCAAGAATGTCACAAGTGACAGTTGGGTCATCAGATATGTCCAACGCCTCTACCACTGTTGATTAGGCATATTTGTCTACTTGTAATTTTTCCCACTGGGTAGAGTGGGGAAAAATAAATAAAATAGACAAATAAACAGTAGTAGAGGCCAGAAAGAAAATTTCAAGAATGTCACAATCAGAGGAACGTGAAGATACGAAGAAAAAGGTTTACCAATCTTCGTGAAGCGGAAAATAGATTTCAAGGACAAGGGAGAGTAGGAAAGTTCAAATAGAAATAATTGAAAAAATTGTCTTTATCGATTATGCAAATATATTTCCTCAATAATATCCATGGGGTGGGGGCATGATAATTGTTGTGGAGATCGGTGGCCATAGTCCTGGGGGGTAAATCAGGGGCAATGGGCTTCTTGGGGTGACCACGCACGGTATTTGCGGCCACGGATAGATTGGTGGATGTTGTCCGCTTCCAACTGATATTTTCAAATCATTCCGTCCTTTGTTCTCCGACGAAATTTTCTGAAAAATTAAAATACGTTAAAATTGATCCCAAAAAGTCTGTTTATGAAATTGACAGTTGGTACCTTTTCCAGTTTCGATATCCTTTTTCTCAGAGCCCAATTTTCCCTCTGTTGGTTCCTAAAATAGTTTTTCCTCTTCTGTTTCAATTTTTGTTATTTGGTCAGCATACCGAGCCTTCGGACTCCTTGCTGTAATGCTTCATCTTTGGACACTGCAGTGGTAGATATTGGCTTGAGGGGTTTCACCAGAGTTTTCGGTCGTAATCCGGAGTGGTCATTTGTCTCCATAATCAATTTTCTGGGGCGAGGATCTGGAAAAAAGAGAGTAATGTCAATACCGTTTCATTGATATACTGAAATATTTTTTAGGTTGACATGCCACTGGAATTTCTTCTTGATATTGAAGTATATTTACCAGACCCATTTTTCACTCTTGGCGTTGGACACACCGGCAATATTTTTGGTATTACCAAAGAGCTCGGTTCGTTCTTCACTACTAAAATAAAACACTTGAATCATACCCCTAAAAGTTTGTAAATGTTGATCATATTATTGGTATACTTACACGTAGGATTCGTTGCATTTTTCATGCTCCCTGTCTTCTGGCAGTTTACTTTTGACTTTGATTGGGCCTTCTTTAACGTTTTTAAGTTGATGTTTACCTCTAAAAATTGGAAAATATAAGAGAAAAATAATAAAAGCATAACAACACTAATTTGACTAGACTATACCATCTCTTCCTACCCAATTCTCTCTTGTAGAAGTCTACAAATATCTTATAATTAAAAAAAAAACAAGATTAGATGGATGATTCGACGTTTTTACTGGCTCAGCTGTCTGGCCGCTTAAAAAAATACCATCATCAATAAAAAAAATCTAAGCATATATGAGGTTACGTAAAAAAAAATTGGATGGTAAACTTACCTTCTACATTCTTTTCGTCCATCAGGAGTTGGCATATCTCCCGTACAATGACGATCCATTTTTAAAAACTTCTGCGATATAATTTAAATTGCACAGTGAAACTAAAACACCACACGACCAAAAATTGATAATAGGATAATGCACAAAGAGTGGGCCCTTGACGTCTCGTAATGGCGGCTTAGGGTGAATCGACAGCTCTCCCTACCGTGGAGATTTTCACCCTCGGGCCCGTTTCCTCCCCTGCGCTTCAGGCCCTCCGAGGATAACGCAAGATTCTGTCGGTTGAATTCAACATACTGGGAAAATGTTAAAAATAATTTGCAATTTATAAAAAAAAATGCCCAACCTTTTTTGTGCCCAATTATTATTGTCAGCAAGCTTGAAAAGGTGGGTTCTGAGGCTGAAGAAACTCGGAAATTTGGGATGGGCATTCTTTTACCTTCGGAAAGATTTCTGGAATCCTCGGCAATGATTACAGAACATGTTGAATAAGTAGAATGATTTATTTGGCAATTTTTTTGGTCTACTAGCCCAGAAAGTTCTGGTTCTGATGCTTGGCAATCTCTGATATATGGGATGGACATTACTATATCCTCCGGAAGTATGTTGTCATCCTCAGCAACGACTTCAGTTCAGATTGAATATAGGAGATAATTAATTTTACGATTTCCATATGTCTGCTAGCTTTAAAAATTGGGCTCTAAGGCTGAAAAATCTCTCAAACTTCATATGGACATTCCCACACCCTCCATAAGATTCTTGCAATCCTCTGCAACGATTTCAATGGACTAGATAGGTACGCGCGCTCGCGCGCGTATGGTTTGCAGGCTTCGATTTTGAAGCTTATGCTAAGGGTATATGTAAGATATTTAACTTTTCCAACATTTATTGTTTTTTTTTTTTAACATACATTGCCTAATTCTGTTATTTTTTGAAAAGTTTCACTTTTGCCATAGACTTCTACGCTATCACTTTTATGATATGGAGAAAGGCTCCAACCAACGCCTTTTTCAGTGAAGTACTACTACCTTTGATTCTTTATTTATATATCTACATTATTTTTATTCAATATGAATATAAATAAATAAAAAATCGAATTATCTACTTCCCCTTAAATGATGAGGAGTTGCAATTAGTTATTATTCTCTGTTTATTCGTATAAAAAGGAATTTAATGTATTGAATATCATTTGAATTTCATAACAAAAGATTTTTAGATAAAATAAAATATAGAAATATACAATATATATATATATATATATAATATATATAATGTATAATATATAATATATAATATAACATATAAGATATATATAGTATGGTATATATTATATATATATAATATATAATATATATTTATATATATATATAAAATTTAATTAGATTCAATTAAATTCCTATCATAAGCTTAACTAAACTAAAATACGATAAGGATAAGTATTGGTATTTCATGAACATGATATGACTTGGCAAAATAGATCGGTGACAGAAAACGTTTCACTAATTTTTTTATAGAGGATATTGAATGTAGAAAATAATTAATTTCACGATTTCCATTGTCTTCAAGCTTGAAAAATTGGGTTATGAGGCTAGGGAATCTGTCAAATTGGACATCGATATTCCTACAACCCCCTGATAAGTCGTTCCATCTCCTCAGGGATGATTACAGAAGGTTTTGAATATCTACAATAATTAATTTCACCATTTCCATTGTCTGCTAGCTTCAGAAATTGAGTTCTGAAGCTAAACACTCTCGAAAACTTGAGATGGACATTCCTATATGCTCCACAAGATTCTTGCAATCCTTTGCAACGATTTCAGTGGATATTGAATCGAGAAAATAATTAATTTCACGATTTCTATTGTCTGCTAGCTTTAAAAATTGCGCTGTGAGTGTCAGGAATCTCTCAAACTTCATATGGACATTCCCACACCCTCCAGAAGATTCTTGCAATCCTCTGCAACGATTTCAATGGATGTCGAATGTAGAAAATAATTAATTTCATGATTTCTATTGTCTACTAGCTTTAAAAATTGGGTTATGTGGCTAGAGGATCTCTCAAATTGTACATTGGCATTCCTACGACCCCTTGAAAACTCGCTCCTACCTTGGGGATGATTACAAACGGTTTTGAATATCTAACGTAATTAATTCGACGATTCCCATTGTCTGCAAGCTTGAAAAATTGAGTTCTGAGGCTAAAGACTCTCGAAAACTTCAGACGGACATTCCTATACGCTCCACAAGATTCTTGCAATCCTTTGCAACGATTTCAGTGGATATTGAATCGAGAAAATAATTAATTTCACCATTTCTATTGTCTGCTAGCTTTAAAAATTGCGCTATGAGTGTCAGGAATGTCTCAAACTTCATATGGACATTCCCACACCCTTCAGAAGATTCTTGCAATCCTCTGCAACGATTTCAATGGATATTGAATGTAGAAAATACGAAAAATTAGACCGTCGTTGATAAGGGTGGGAATCGAGTAGGGGTTGTTTAAAGTATCGATGAAAAGAAAATTGTAAATTAAAAAAATTTCTTTCATAGAGAAAACTGCATTTTGGGGAGAAGTGAAGTTGAGCCTTTTTCCCAATGCAAAAATCCATTTGGCTTCATAAAGAAAATAAGATCGCAAACTATTTCCGCTACATTATATTTAGAATATTGGAAATGAATTTTTTCGATGAGATTTCTATAAAAAAAAAATTCCGAATTTTCCATTATTCGGTGATCAGTCCCTTCAAAAAGTTTGAATTTTCACATTTGGAGGAGAGGAGGCCATTTTCACCGTCCTAAATATTCGAATAAATGTAGAAATTTCTCACCGTCTTATGATTATTATTGTCATTATGATGAAGCCAAGCGGTTTTCAGTAATTTTCCGGATTTCAAAATACCATGTCATACAAATGTAAAGAGGGTGACAGTTGGGCCATCTGAATTAGTGAATGTAATTATCGTCGAGGGGGGGTGGACCGGTACCGATCATTGATGGGGACCCCCACGGCGAGTTCCAACCGAATTTAGAACAGGATTGCCATTCTCAGCCAGTGAATGTTAACCCCCCTTATTAATCCAATGAAAAGAAATTCAAAATACTTTTCTTTGGACCAAGCGAGTTACATTGCTGCAACATTACTGTCTTTACCTGTAGTCTTGAACTTTTCCCCAGAAGGGGGAAATCAACAATTTTCTTCATCCTGTACCCTATTTTTTTTCCCCAGTTCCTCGAAGGTCCTTTAGGTATTAGAGTTTATTACGGGCCCAACTGCCACGTGGTCCCATTGAGCTCGGAAACTTTATGACCCATTCTATTCGGATATTTTTGGTTTTAGTGGGCGTCCTACTTTCAACGTGCTTTGTCTTTACCATGCTTTCGTCCCCTCCCCTTCGACCCGGAATAACGGTAAAAGTATACCCCCATTTTTTTTTTTCCTTAGAAGATGGACCAAAATTGTGTCGCCTAGTGGGGGCCTCGTCCATTCAATGATTTGCATAAAAATAATAACTTTCTTCGATAATTATAATTATTTCATGACGCTGAAACTAGCGGGAGCGCGCAGTGTAAAGTGGGAACAACTTATTGAGAGGATTGTACTGCTCACAGTACGGCCGATCTTTCTATAGTATATAGATAGCCACGGATAAAAATTACAAAATAAGAAAAAAAAACAAAATCATTACAATAATTTTAGCAACTGAAATTTTTTTACAAAGATTATCGAGAGGTGAGGGAACACTCCTGAAGTGGAGATATCCTGGTGCGTTGAACACGTGATTTATTATAAATTTTTTTAATAGGAATTTTCCGATGTGGGGAAGGTTTTCAAAGAGGTAGATGATAATTTTTTGATGTGAAACATCTAATGGCGCGTTGCGAGAAAAGTAGCGAGGAGACGTCTCAGTTTCAGACGATATGCTCCCCTCCCTTCCAGTCTGTGCGTCTCTCGCCGGCGCAACCCCCCCCCCCCCCCCCCACCCCTAGTCCATACGCCAGGGCCCTTTTGTGTCCATTGAAATTTTTTTATTTCTTCAGTCAGTTTTTCAGTTTTATGATTGGATTTTACGTTTTCGGGGTCGCTGCTCACGAATATGATAACCATTTTTGCGAAA
Organism: Coelinius sp. EB29; assembly: GCA_035578325.1. Classification (NCBI taxonomy): domain Eukaryota; kingdom Metazoa; phylum Arthropoda; class Insecta; order Hymenoptera; family Braconidae; genus Coelinius; species Coelinius sp. EB29. Next base: position 2,609,474 of record JAOZGT010000016.1, on the reverse strand, counting down.
GCACGGGCCGTCTATTTGTTTATAACAATTTTATTGTTTGAAACGCTCTCTTGGAAAAACGGTTAGAGATAGGAAAAAAAGTTTCAAACAAAAAATGTTCTTCACGTCAAAAGATCCATTTTTTGTCATATAACTTGGTTTCCTAACTGTCACGGATAAAAAGTTATTGTGGGTGGGAGCAACTCAGACGGCGCGCTAACACTTTCGTGCGGCGGGAGCGCGTTCCAGGACCGATTGTGAAGAACCGATAAGAAATAAAGCGAAATTGTTTGAATCAAAAATGTTTGTCATAAAATGATACATTAAATCACTTATTCCACTCTCCGCTCTATCTCCAGTAGTTGATGAGATATTCGCGTTTGTGTGCAAGATAGCGGGGTAAATGAGTCTCCCATTGCACATTCAACCGTAATTATCTCGGTAACTATTAGTGATAGAGACAAAAGTCTCATAACTAAATAGATGCATCGTAAAATAACAAACATTTTTGGTTCCAAATATTTGTTTCTATCTTCATTATTTCGAGAGATATTTTCAACGCAAGTCACACTCTAACAAGTGAACGAACCGCATAGTCAGAGTCTGACTTGCGTTAGAAATATCTCTCGAAATAATGATGATAGCAAAAAATGTTTGAAACAAAAAATGTTTGCCATTTTGTGATGCATCTATTCAGTTATAAGACTTTTGTCTCTATCACTAATAGTTAACAAGATAATTACGGTTGAATGTGCAATGGGAGACACATTTGCCCCGCTATCTTCCATACAAACGCGAATATTCCATTAACTACTGGAGATAGAGCGAAGAGTGTAATAAGTGATTTGATGTATCATTTTATGACAAACATTTTTGATTCAAACAATTTCGCTCTATCTCTTATCGGTACTTCACAAGCGATCCTGAAACGCGCTCCCACCGCGCGAAAGTGTTAGCGCGTCGTCTGAGTTGCTTCCACCCGCAATAACTTTTCATCCGTGACAGTTAGGAAACCAAGTTATATGACAAAAAATATGTCTTTTGACGTGAAGAATATTTTTTGCTTGAAACTTTTTTTCCTATCTCTAACCGTTTTTCCAAGAGAGCGTTTCAAACAATGAAATTGTTATAAACAAATAGACGGCCCGTGCTTTCGCAAAAACGGTTATCATATTCATGATTAGCGACCCCGAAAATGTAAAATATAATCATAAAACTGACTGGAGAAATAAAAAAAATGTCAATGGACACGAAATGGCCCTGGCGTATGGACTACCCCCCCCCCCCCTTTGATGTTACACATCTACCAGGCGTCCCACGACGGCTCACTTTTTTTTCTGAAATATTCGAAAGGGGGAGGGGGTACTCCAGAGGTGGAGATATCCTGGTGCGTTAAACACGTGATTTTTTATCAATTTTGTAATTTGAATTAATAAAAAATCACGTGTTCAACGCACCAGGATATCTTCACCTCAGGAGTGCTCCCCCTCCCCTCAGGATATTTCAGCAAAAAAATAATGATCTATCTGTTTGTAAACCTTTCCCACATTGAAAAATTCCTATTAAAAAATTTATAAAAAATCCCGTGTTCAACGCACCAGGATTTTTCCACCTCAGGATATCTCCACCTCAGAAGTATTCCCCCACCTTTCAATAAACTTTGTAAAAAATTGCAAAAATCATTGTAATGATTTTCTTTTTAATTTTGTAATTGTAAGGCATGGCTATCTGTATACTATAGAGAGATCGGCCGTGCTGGAAGTAGCACAATCCTCTTAATGAGTTGTTCCCACTTTACACTGCGCGCTCTCGCTAGTTTCAGCGTTATAATTATTCCGTTACTATAGTTTCCTTGCTGTCCTCCATCCCAAATTTAAACTTTGATGTTCAATCTTGATTCATATTTACCAATTTATTGACTGGCCACCGATAGGAAGCTTAATCAGTCACGCGCAATAGAGCATGCGAATAGATCGACGAAAATTCCCTTAATTTACAGAATTCGTCTATATGATTGACGATAGTGAGAGTTATGACCTTGTCAAGTTAACTCAAATTATGCCGCATACATATCAAGTATGCTTGATATTCTTCCACACCTTAAAATTTCCACACCGAAGCTGGCCGCAACCAGCAGAGCACCAGTCCCCACCAGTAGAGTAAATAACTTTTTTGCACTAATCCAGTGATCATTAAGATAAATGTGTAAGAGCCAATCCCCAAATACTAAGTGCAGGGGGCCTTGAGACACTAATCCTTCTGATCATGGCCTGGTTCCTATACCGGCAGACCTACAAGTGTACTGCGGGCATATTGATGGATGTCAATCGAGCAATGAAGCCTCAATTAGTTTTCCTAAAACTATTTCGAATCAAAACAAACGCAGAAAATTCATCCAGTGGATCCGATAGTAATGATATTTTGATGAATCCCATAAAATGTTCAACATCCATTTGTGTACTTACCCGACATCCATCCATTATGGATAAATCCCTAAATGAAAATAGGAAGATTTTTTTTTCAGATAAAAAGTGATGCAAAAAGTGTTAGAGGTATATAGGAATGTCCACCCAAAATTTCAGCGATTGTTCAGAATTGTAACCCAATTTTTTGAGCTAGCAGACAATTGAAATTGTCAAAAAAATCATTGCACTTATTCAATATATTCTGGAATCGTCGCTGAGGATTGCAAGAATCTTTTGGAGGGTATAGGAGGATCCATCTCAAGTTGCAGAGATTCCTCAGCCTCATAACCCAATTTTTTTAACTAGCAGATTATAGAAATTGTAAAATAAATCATCCTACTTAGTCAATATCTTCTGTAATGATTTCTGAGGATTGCAAGAATCTTCTGGAGGGTTTAGAAGTATCCATCTCAAGTTGCAGAGATTCCTCAGCCTCATAACCCAATTTTTTTAACTAGCAGGCAATTTGAATTGTGAAATGAATCATTCTACTTAGTGAATATCTTCTGTAATCCTTGGTGAGGATGTGAGGAGTCTTAGAAGAGATGTAGGAATATCCATCTCAAGTTTCAGAGATTACCCAGCCACAGAACCCAGTTTTTTAAGCTAGCAGAAAATAGAAATTGTCCAAAAAATCGTTTTCCTCATTGAATATGTTTTTAAATCGTTGCTTAGGATTGCAAGAATCTTATGGAGGGTATAGAAATGTCCATCTAACATTTTAGCGATTGTTCACCATCGTAACGCAATTTTTCAAGGTACCAGACAAAAGAAACTGTCAAAAAAATCATTGTACTCATTCAATATCTTTTGTAATGATTGCTGAGGATTGCAAGAATGTACTGGAGGGTAGAGGAGTGTCCATCTCAAGTTTCAGAGATTCCTCAGCCTCAGAACCCAATTTTTGAAGGTAGCAGACAATAGAAATCATCCAACTAATTCATCCTAGATTCAATATCTCCTGAAATCGTCGTTGAGAATTACAAGAATCTTCTGGAAGGTATAGGAATGAGCATGTCAAATATCAGAGATTGCCGAGCCACATAACCCAATTTTTTCCGCCAGCAGACAAAGGAAATCGCCAAATAAATCATTGTAGATATTCAAAACCTTCTGTAATCATACTTGATGATAGAATGAGTTTTCAGGGGGTCGTAGGAATGTCAATGTCCAAGTCTACAGATTCCCCAGCATCATAACGAAATTTTTCAAGCTGGCAGACAATAGAAAACGTGAAATAAATTATTTCCTATATTCAATACCAATTGAAATCGTTGCAGAGGCTCGCAAGAATCTTCTTGAGGGTATGGGAATGCCCGTTGCAAGTTTTAGAGACTCCGCAGCCTGAGAACCTAATTTGTGAAGGTAGCAGACAATAGAAATCATTCAAATAATCCTTTTAGATATTCAAAACCTTTTGTAATTATCCTTGAGGATGGAACAAGTTTTCAGGGGGATGTAATAATGTCGATCTCCAATTTCCAGATTCCCGAGCCTCATAACCTAATTTTTCAAGGTACCAGACCATGAAAATTGTAAAATTAATTATTTCCTATATTCAATATGTATTGAAATCGTTGCAGAGGCTTGCAATAATCTTCTTGAGGGTATAGAAATCCCCGTTGGAAGTTTCAGAGACTTCCCAGCCTCAGAACCCAATTTTTGAAGGTAGCAGACAATGAAATAATCCAATTCATACTTCTAGATATTTAAAACCTTTTGTAATTATCCTTGAGGATGGAACAAGTTTTCAGGGGGATGTAGTAATATCGGTCTCCAATTTACAGATTCCCCAGCCTCATAACCTAATTTGTCAAGGTGCTAGACCATGGAAATCGTAAAATTAAATATTTCCTATACTCAATATAAATTGAAATCGTTGGAGAGGATTGCAAGAATCTTCTGGAGGGTATAGAATCCCCGTTGGAAGTTTCAGAGACTATCCAGCCTCAGAACCCAATTTTTGAAGGTAGCAGACAATGAAATCATCCAATTCATACTTCTAGATATTCAAAACCTTTTGTAGTTATCCTTGAGGATGGAACGAGTTTTCAGAGGGATATAGGAATGTCGATCTCCAATTTACAGATTCCCCAGCCTCATAACCTAATTTTTCAAGGTTGTCACGAGGCACTTTTACTGCACTCTCACCAGTGCCTGTGAAGTTTGATATTGGGTGTAGGGTGTAGGACTTTGGGGGTGGAGTCCCAAGGGGACTCTTGTCGCTAGGCGACTCAATGGGATTGTGGGTGTTTTGCAATGAGGTACGGGATTTATCCCTCCCGTGCCTCAAAGGATGGGGTAGTGGACTAGGGAATGAGGAAGGAGAGGATACGGCTCGGTAATGGATGGGAGCGGATGCGGGAAGCTCGGGAAAAGGATAGGAATAATGTACTGAGGGCTATGGGAAGCCAAGGCCGACCCGTGTGGAACTGCTGCCCGATTGTGTCCTCTCCACCAGTCCAGTCCGGAGGACGCGGGTGCAATGCCCCAGCGTACCACTTTGTTGTTGCTGGAGCCCGCGATAACCAATAATTTTAATGTAATATTTCAGAAAAGAAGGATAGGTTGAGCTCAGCAGAGAGAAAAGTACAAGAATTCAGAGATAGGGGCTCGGTTTATTATTCGAGAATTGAAAAGAAAGAAATGAAAAATACAAAAGAAATTGCCTGAGGTATTTGGGCTCTCTACCGTAGTTTCAGTGCAAAACCATAATAATAACTGAAAATCAAATAAAATCAAAATAAACTTAATTTGAATACCCGGCTGATCAGCTTACACTAGTCGATGGCTTCGTAATTCGGATTAAATGATAATAATATTTATTATTCCCCTTTTTCCCTGGTAATAATAACTTCAGCGGGCATCCAGACAGGGACTCATCCCTTCAGCAACCCTCCCATTCATAAATATCATTATTTTACATCGATCTCTCCGGAATGGCCGGGATGACTGACTCTATACACTTCAAGAGTATGTCCGGATGTCCGAATGAGAAAGACGGTGCGAGGAGTCTTCGCTCGAGAGAGAGGTGCCTCAAGCAGCTGCAGGTTCCCTACGCTTATTTTCCCCCACCGAAGGGGGAAGTGCAACGAGCAAGTGTCCACGTGGGACACTTGTGGGCTACAATTGCCTCTTTACGCGGATCTACTAAATTGAATTTCTCTCTCTCTCCCCCCCGGAAGACTCTGAGTCCCTCTTTCCCACTCTCTTTTTCCCCTCTTTAACTCTGAAATAACGGGGTTTTTGGAAATGCGTAACTATTTAATCGCAGCCGGAATTACCCCGATTAATAACGATAATTATCCCCTTAAAACTAAATATAGTGATTACTTTCCTGACTCCCACTCACACCGACTGTAAAATATCCCATAATTTCTACAATATTCCTCTAAACTAACTGCGCAATAAGATGGCGGCCCCGTGGCCACACGACCAACGCGTGCTATGGGCACACGAATTACCCCGGAGTTTATCTGTGAAAATTGCGAGTTTATTCAACAAAAAATGAGTTTAATTCCTCAGTAGGATCTGTATTCCCGGTAACGACCCTCCGTAACCGCAATCACATCAGCAACAGTTAATAAAACAATGCCAACTCACTTTGACGATGCCTCTAATCAAGCCGGTACGCCGGTGTCCACTTGGGAGATCTCCAGATATGCTTTATTCAATTTTTATCACTGAATTGTGCACTCAGGCTCTTTCTAAATTATCCACAATAATTCCTCTCTCAATATAGATGCACCCAGTGCCACAAAATATTCAATAACACAGAGATTTTTAATAAAACAACGACAATGAATACTAGTAACACGTGTATGCTTGGTATATGAGAACGGAGTGTCGGCCATTATAAAAACGTCGTCACTCCGGCCACTTTGGCTGGTGAGATGGCGCCAGCTCCCGGTCAACCCGTGTCAGCTGACCTGCTGTTCTCTGTATCACCCCCATCTCATTGCGCCGCTTACGCGGGCTTTCAATCTTTTCCTCTTTCTTTCACTCCGTCTCTCCTTTTTGGACTCCAGAGAGGTTGTTCTAGAGTGTACTCTCTTCAGACCAAGGCCGTATTTACGGGGGTCTAGTTTATCCTCAGAGATCTAATTATCATTGGATATCAATTCGTAGGTAGAGTGGCTGTTAGCTTACCATCATGGGTAATCCTGCACCTGAGTTTGACGTCCTCGTTGTCCTCTCCGGAACTGGAGTTACGATTACGCGAGTCATTACCGGGTTATTATCTAAATTCATATAGCTAGTCCGCGTGTGTGTGGTGAGGGAAAATAGTACTTAACACTACTCAGGTCTCATTTTCCACACGTCCACTCGATAACCCGATTTATTCTCACAAGGTGCCAGACCATGGAAATCGTGAAATTAACTATTTCCTATATTCAATATCAATTGAAATCGTTGCAGAGGATTGCAAGAATTTTCTGGAGGGTATAGAAATCCCCGTTGGAAGTTTCAGAGACTATCCAGCCTCAGAACCCAATTTTTGAAGGTAGCAGACAATGAAATCATCCAATTCATGCTTCTAGATATTTAAAACCTTTTGTAATTATCCTTGGGGATGCAACGAATATTCAGGGGGATGTAGGAATGTCGATCTCCAATTTTACAGATTCCCCAGCCTCAGAACCCAATGTTTGAAGGTAGCAGACGATAGAAATCACCCAATCAATCCTTTTAAATATTCAAAACCTTTTGTAATTATCCTCGAGGATGGTACGAGTTTTCAGAGGGATGTAGTAATGTCGATCTCCAATTTACAGATTCCCCAGCCTCATAAAACCTAATTTTTCAAGGTGCCAGACCATGGAAATCGTGAAATTAACTATTTCCTATATTCAATATCAATTGAAATCGTTGCAGAGGATTGCAAGAATCTTCTGGAGGGTATAGAAATTCCCGTTGTCAGTTTCAGAGACTATCCAGCCTCAGAACTCAATTTTTGAAGGTAGCAGACAATGAAATCATCCAATTCATGCTTTAGATATTTAAAACCTTTTGTAATTATCCTTGAGGATGCAACGAGTTTTCAGGGGGATGTAGTAATGTCGATCTCCAATTTTACAGATTCCCCAGCCTCAGAACCCAATTTTTGAAGGTAGCAGACAATGAAATCATCCAATTCATACTTCTAGATATTTAAAACCTTTTGTAATTATTCTTGGGGATGCAACGAGTATTCAGGGGGATGTAGGAATGTCGATCTCCAATTTTACAGATTCCCCAGCCTCAGATCCTAATTTTTGAAAGTAGCAGACAATAGAAATCATTCAATTAATCCTTATAGATATTGAAAACTTTTTGTAATAATCGTTGAGGACGGAACGAGTTTTCAGGGACATGTAGGAAGGTCGATCTCCAATTTTACAGTTTTCTCAGATCAATCCTTTTAAATATTCACAACTGTTCGTGATTGTCCTTGAGGATTGAACAAGTTTTCAGGGGGATGTAGTGTTGTTTGATCTCCAATTTACAGATTCCTCAGCCTCATAGCTTAATTTTTAAAGGTTCCAAACCATTGAAATCGTGAAATTAATTATTTTATATATTCAATGTGTATTGAAATCGTTGCAAAGATTGCAGGAATGTTCTGGAGGATATAAAAATGTCCATTTGAAGTATCAGAGATTCCTCAGCCGCATAACCCTATTTTTCAAGCTAGCAGACAATAGAAATTGTCAAATTAATCATTTACTACATTCAATATTGTCTGAAATCATTGCCGAGGATCAAAAGAATTTTTTTAGGGAGTAGCAATGTCCATCCTAAATTTCACAGATTCTTCGGGCTCCTAACTCAACTTTTCAAGCTAGCAGACAGTAAAAATCGCTAAATCAATCATATTGGATATTCGATATTTTCTGAAATATTTTCTGAGGATTGACAGAATCTTGTAGAGGCTATAGGAGTATTGATGTAAAGTTTCAGAAAATCCTCAGCCTCATAATCCACTTTTTTAAATTGACAGACAATCAAAATGCTCAAATTGATCATTTTTGATATTCAATACATTTTGCAATCATTACCGAGGACCAATTGTAAGAACCAATCTTCAAAAACCTATTTTCAAGTTAGCAGACAATAGAAATGGTCAAATAAATCATTGTAGTAATTCAATATATTTTAAAATCATTGCAAAGGATTGGAATAATTTTCTGGAGGGTATAGGAATACCCATGACAAATTTTAGAGATTCCTCAGCCTCAAAACACAATTTTTGAAAATAGCAGGCAATAGAAATCATCCAACTAATTGATCCCCTATTCATTGTCTCCTGAAATCGTTGTTCAGAATTACAAGAATCTTCTGGAAGGTATAGGAATCTCCATGTCTAATATCAAAGACTGCAAAGCCTCAAAACACAATTTTTGAAGATAACAGACAATAGGAATTGTCAAATAAATCTTCTTTTCCGCGTCCGAGCTTTGAGCGCGCTTGGAAGCTCTAGGCTTCGAGGTAAAAATATGTTCCCGCACACTTTTTTGTAGAAGATTTAATTTTTTACAAATTAAGTCCTGTGACTTTTTATCATATCTGTTATAGTTTTGACCGCGTAAAGCAAAAAAGTTTGGGTAAAATTTTTTTCATAGTTTTCAATTTTTTTACATTATTGCCTTCTGTGCTGGATTATCAACGACTTGATATGTGCTTTCTACTATTTTTCCGCATCGAATGACATAATTTTCATTCATATTCTATCATATTTGATTTCAAAACATTATTTGACAGGGCTAACGGTCGAGTTGACCTGGAGGGCCCAGTTCTCTCACATTCCAATGCTGTTACCGCCACCTGGTGACATTAGTCAATGATCTATTTTATCAACAATATGGTTTTTTTTACATTAGATTTTCGCGATGAAAACCACCTCATGCCTTCCGGTAAACCAATTCCAATAATCGTGCAAAGTTTCAACAATTTCTGAAGAGTATTTTTAACGTAATCGTTGTTTAAAATTGTTGAAAAAAATTTTTGATTTTCCAAATAAAAACCACCTCATGCCCTGCGGATAAGTATTCTGAATACTCCTAAAAAATTTCACGTCTTTCTAACCAGTAGTTTTTTTATTACGATTTTTTGAAAAAATTTCCGTGTGCGACAGGTTCCGTTACCCCTTAACGCAGACTTTTGAGTCTTGCATATTGTACCATCCAGGTGACACATGGACATTGGTAGAGGAGTTACAGGATACGTCATGACTTTGGCTATATCTATATTCTGCTCCATTGATATACCCAGCATCCGTCCAAAAAGATCTCGTTGCATCCTGATCTCTTGTACTTTACCAGCAATGTTCACTTTTCTTTTTGCAGTGGCTGCACTGAAATTCATTATGCTCGATCGTTTTATTGGAAGCTCGAATCTTTTTGGTTTTTCATAACACTCAGTAATGAACGCCTCACGCAACTTATTCTCATTAATTTCTACATTTAATAAGAAATTTGTCGTGGAATCAGCCGCTGCTTTGCCAATCGCAATATTAAATAACGAATCTGGGTTAATGTCTTCGCTGAATAGATTCATGTTTTGTTTGAGTGTCTGCATAAGTTTTTCCACCGAAGCCACATGTTTCTTCATCTTACTAGGCTCTAAATCTGAAGTGATATCTTGAGACTTTCTCAACCTGATCTCATTATAGACATGGGAAATAATACTTGCTCTAATACTGTGACTTCTTGCCCATCGTTGGCGAGCAGAAATCGAGTTCGTAAAATGGACAATTCCAGTCAATCTCTTGGCTGCATCTGCATTAATTGTCTGCTCCAAAGTCAAATCGATGGGCTGTCGAGAGAATGGTTTACCAGTTCTTTTTACTCCAAAAGAACCTTTCTCTAGTTCAGCAGAGAGTTCAGGGTGTGTGCTATCGACTCTCAACAAATTATCATGATATTTAACAATCCAACGAGCATAATTTGGTTGATTGAAAATGAAAAACAAATTCGCGAGTTTTGGCAATATATATTTGTATAATTCAAAATCCCCGGTTCGAATGCTCCTGGATAGAAGGTGGTAGTAATCGACTAACTGAATGTCAACCATATAAAATTGCGGAGTTTTTCCAAACTCTCCTGTGACTGTTTTCTCTTTATACTCACTGTATTGTTTCAATAATTCATCCAGCGGTCCATCTGTCATTATTGAAGTGAAGTTCCCAGTTTCTTGAATGCTCCTCAGCTCAAAAATAATATCATCAGACATCGATTGATCTTTTCGTTCTCGCTTAAGGAATGATTCAAAGTGCAATATTTGAAGTCCCAGTGATGCAATTGGATGTAAACGTTTACATCGATTAAAGTGTTTGCCAGTAATGAAGCCATTCACGGAACCACTTGCTAATAAATCACTGTCAACCATCATGTGTGACAAACCACAGTTATCAATGAGTTTACCGATAGCTTTGAAAAAAGCCATCTGCACATGGAATGGCCCCAAATGAATGAATATATTATCATATTGTGGGGAATCAGTGGATTGGATCTGAAAAGCGACTTTTGCTATAGCTAAATCATATGTTACTTGGATATATTTCTGCGAACACTCTTTTGCAATTTGTTGACTCTCAACCAATGTTCGCTTCACAACAGCTGTATTAGTTGGAGAAAGATTGATGGGCGTTAGATACGAAATTTTTTGAGTTGGACTATCATCTTCATAAATTCGACTGTTGAATCCAACCCACATTGGCGAATCTGGAATTTTCAGAGCGTGTGAGACCATCCATAATGAATCCAATTGACGTGCTAGTGGGAGACTCTTTGGATTCAATTTTCTTCTCTGACTATCAACTGACAATAGAGTATGGATCATTCGTGGTTTCTTAGCGTACGGTTCTACTTCTGGAATTATAGCATCAAATGTTCTCCTTCTTTTTTTACTCTTTTTCGTCGATGATGTTGATGTAGAATTATTGTCTTGTGGACTCTCATCGGCTTCATCATTTGGAGATATGGGTGATGAGAAATGAGGTATTTGAACGTTAGGATCGGTATTTTCAGTTTCATCTTCGAATTCTGATTCGGAAGCTGTAGGCAGTTCACAAGGAAGACTTTCTGATTCTTCACGGTTAGATTCGTCAAATTGGAAAATTATTCCAACAGTATCGTGGAGAGTGTCTTGGCCATTAGAAGTTTCGACAAATCTATCGAAATTGTCATATGCCACTCCAGTACTCAGGTGAGGATGTAAGGAAATTCCTGATGGGCACGCCTGTCCCTTCTCAGTTGCAGTATAAGTTAATTCGGTTTCTAGTTCTTCCAAAACGTTGTAACTACAACAATGTCCATACCTATTCACGATATCGATGATTTTTCTACAACTTGTCAGGCTTTTCAAGGTGATTCCAAGGCTCATATGTTTACTGGGTTTGACTCTCCCATTGGACACTGTATAAATGATGTCGTGGGAGAATGATTTGACCTTTATCGCCAAATCTAAGCTACTCCTGCGTCGACGATCTAAGCCCCCCAGTACAGTTGTGTAGAAACTACTAACAGATTCGGGTATGAAGCATTCCCCAGCTGTAATATCTGTGAATTTCAAGTTATCAGGTAATTTTTCTCTCTCAATGTGTAATAGATCTCTCCTCAGAATAAGCGCAGCCCTCTGCAATATGTCTTCTTCCTCTAATGACGAGAAGATAACATCACTCAGCTTAATACCATCTACGGGCACCACAATTTTTTGATTACGCATTGTTGAAATTTTTAATCTCTTGTTGAATGAAATTTTAATCTTCGTTTCCAAATGCTGTGGATTGTATGAATCATCATTTTGGGCCAAGACTCTACCAGAAACTCTCTCCAAAATTTCTCGAAACATACTCAATAATTTAGATAAAAAAATACAATTTCCATCTCTTATCACATGATTTTCTATAAATGAACTCAATTCCTCGTAGGCAGCCTTATGATAGGTTCTTCGAGTATGCCAAGAGCTTACCTGATGTTCAGAGGTAGAAGTCAAATTGTTAGTGTATGAAACTCGACAAATATCGTGGTAGAATATATCATTTCTCGCATTCTCATCAATTTTATTCAACATGACTTGATCTTTGATCTCACATGCAATGTTATGAAAGGGAATGTTTTTTTCCCTTGTGAGTTTTTCGCTATTGATTACAAAATATGCAGGCTTTCAGGGGGTCGTCAGGACGTATCGTTATAATTCTTATGCGGGATTTCCTGCCTCACATCATCCTGAGACGTAGAGCCTGATGACGAAGGACCTGGAGGAGAAGGGCCTGGTGACGAAGGACCTGGAGGAGAAGGGCCTGGTAATGGATTTGATGACAATAATGTATCATTGTTATTTTCACGGTATTTTTTATTTAAAGCTTTGAAACCTCGGTTACAAAGAGAATGATAACCACTTCTTTTATCAGGAGTCGACGGCAAAACACATTCTTTGTATTTCAATTTATGTAAAATCCTCCTTTCCAAAATTGTTCTACAATTCTCCAACAATTCTTGTGTAAATAGCAGAATTTTATCATCTGTCCCCCCACAAAACACACAATGTGGCGTTGGAGAATCCATCTCCACTTTGATCTCTGTCGCATTAATATTAAAAAAATAAAGTCCATCATAAAAATTGTTATAACACCACACGAAATATCTAAAATAAAATGCACCTCACTCATTCACCACAATTGGGAATAGGTTGAAAATTCCCAAAGACAAAGAAAATAACAAAGATAAAGAAGACACCATTTCAATAACGCTCATTACTTTTCACTGAAAATCATAATGCTATTTTATACTGAAACAAAACACAATAACACATAGAGTTCACGGGGACAATGGAAAAACCCGTACGAGACCCCCCGAAAACAGCCGAAGTGGGACGAGAACAGTGCGACGTTGTCACATGATTTCAGTGAGTTTCTTCCCCACTCCACCGATTCCCCGCGTCCCACAACTCCCCGCATTCGCCCCACACTTTCGCTTAAAATCGTGAGATTTCAATAATTTTTCCTGGGAATTCGCAACAAAATATCCGGCTGCCATTTTATATTCGGTTTTCTCGTATTCTCATCTATTCATAGATAAAAAGGCAACCTTTATACTATCACTTGAAAATCATATTTATTTAATTAATTATTATTGGAGCTGCCAAGGTGTTAGACATAATTAGCATGTCTGCCAAACTGATTAATAGTATTTGGGGGTCTCAATCTTTGATATTAGTGAAAAATTATATTTTATACTATCACTTGAAAATTCAAAATTTCCACCCTCTTTGGACGCTCCCTAGCCCTATGCTGCAAGGGGTGTGGGGTGGCAGCCATGCCAAAATGGAAAGAAGACTTATTTACCAAGTTTTTGATATCATTTTCATCCTTTATAAAATCACATGTGAAAAAACGTCACTGGCTCTTAGTCTATAACATAAAATATGAAAAAATTCAGAGCTGTTCCCAATGGCTTATTCTTGTAGTAAAACAAATTCCATGAAAAAAATTCAGTTCTTATATAAACATCAAGATGTTTTTTTATTATTTATTTGCAAGTTGAGGCTCGAATATGCAAATGACGAGGAGCAATAAAGAGAACAAAAATAAAAAGTAGATAAAAAATGATGCTATGATAAAGTTTAGGTGAAAAAGGAAAAGAATAAAGAGAGTTCGGAAGGATCAAATTCGAAAAATGATTTTAAAAAATTTTCGTCACGTGGAAACATTCTATAGATAGTCAATATATCTCTTGAATTTTTAACGATTTTTTTCTCCACTTTTTCATCTGCAATTTGCATTTGGAAACTAAGAAAGGCTTTACAGCGGCGGCGGAAGAACAGTCTTTCCGCGTTCAAGCTTTGAGCGCGCTTGGAAGCTCTAGGCTTCCAGGTAGAAATATGTCCCCACAGACTTTTTTGTAGAAGATTTAATGCTCTACAAATTAAATCCTTTGACTTTTTAGCATATCTGTTATAGTTTTGACGGCGTAAAGCAAAAAAGGTTGGGCGAAATTTTTTTTTATAGTTTTCAATTTTTTAAAATAATTTCCCGGTGTATTGGATTATCAAAGACATGATATGTGCTTCGCATTATTTTTCCGCGTCGAATGGCATAATTTTCATCCATATTCTATCATCTTTGATTTCAAAACACTATTTGACAGGACTAACGGTCGAGTTGACCTGGAGGGCCCAAGTTCTCTCAATTTCCAATGCTGCTACCGCCACCTGGTGACACTAGTCAATGATCTATCTTATCAACAATATCATTTTTTTTACATTAAATTTTCGCATTGAAAACCACCTCAGTCGCTCCGGTAAATCGATTAAAATAATTCTGCAAAGTTTCAGCAATATCTGAAGAATATTTTCAACGTAATCGTTGTTCAAAATTATTGAAAAAAATTTTTGATTTTGCAAACAAAAACCACCTCATATCCTGCGGATAAGTATTCTAAATACTCTCAAAAAATTTCACGTCTTTCTATCCAGTAGTTTTTTTATTACGATTTTTTAAAAAAATTTCCGTGTGCGACGGGTTCCGTTACCCCTTAAGTAAGATTGTGATGCGTTTCCCATGAAATGATCGGTAGCAATGGCTTCATGACATACTCCAGGATATCTGTTGATCTTCAATTTATTGTATTTATTCACACTTGCATTGTCGTAGTATAGTCTCATAGCACTCTCAGGAACTTGATCCTGTGATACCTCTCGACTTTTAATCAAAGCTATATCTTCGGCAGTCATCATGCCCAATGCTAAATTGTTCAGAGCGTTGACAAATATCTTGTTATCTCTTTGTCTCATTACTTCCGTTAACTCGAAAAATTGAAATTCTTCCCATAAGGTGGCATTTGATAAAGCATTCAAGGGTCCCCAAGTAGGTGCATGATATATAGCTCTATCTTTGACAGGCGGCAATTGATGTAAATCACCTATTAAAATGACAGAAATTCCACCAAAACTGGAATTTTTTTGCATGATTTGATGTAGTCGAGTGTTGATACGCGCTAGCGTCTTCGATCCTACCATAGACACTTCGTCTATGATCAGCAACTTTAAGTTAACTAGTTTGGGGCGGATTGAATTCGCTACATCTGCTGACAATTCAGGCATTTGTCCTCCAAATTCTGTTATTGGTAGAGCAAATGCAGTATGCAGAGTGACTCCCCCAATTAAATGGGCTGCTTTGCCACTTGGTGCACACAGTAAAATGTGTGGTGAATCATTTTTCTCACCTGGCATTGCATCAAAATATGAAGATAGTAATTGGTAGATGCAATTAATTACTCGTGTTTTGCCAACACCTGCTGAACCACTAATAAAAATTCTTAGCGGCAAATCATGAATTTTGAAGCATTTGAGGATATGCATGACAATTTCTCTCTGTAAAGTATTTAAATTATCGAGTATTTCAAAGATTTCTTCTTTTGGTATGGTTTCTGGTTTGGTAAATCGTATTTTATGTTTGTTGGTCGTATCTTCGCTGCCTGCTTGATCAAAAATATCGACCTCTTGATCCTTCTGAATTTTACCTCTATTGAATTTAATATTCTCCTCATCATGTTTTCGTCGATTGTCTTCCATTGCATCTTTAATTGCATTGTCTATTATCTCATCTCCGATGATGGAATACTTCGTTCTGGTTTCTTCAATTATTGTAAGATGTTGACGATATAATATCTCGCAATCCACGTTTTCAATGTCAGTTGTTTCATTCCTCCAAGGATAAAATAATAAAACTTGTTCCCGATAATAATTTCTTTCATCTTTTTGTCTACTGTATCGAACATATCTAATGATCTGTCTCTTCTTTTTCAACCCTTTAGTTTTACAATTCGTCTCAGTTGAATGAGCAGTTGTTGCATTTTCATCAGCCTCATCGTTGTCATAATTATTGTTTTCTTCATCAGTGTCATTGTCATGATAAACGTTTTCACCATCTTGATCGTGGTCATCATGTTCTCTGTTCATTTTCTGAGATTTCATTGTATAACATGCCGCAAAATCAGCCAAACAAATATTTTCTAGTGCAGATGCTCTCCGTTCATATCTGTCAAAAATATTTTGATTGTATATATCTGTAGAATTGTCCTTCATTAAAGACAACTGCTTTAATGGTTTCAACATTCGTACTCTCTCATTCTTCGGAGAAGTATTGATGAAAACGACTGATCGACTGGATTCACACAGAGGCAACTCTAGAACATGATATGCTGCTTCCTGCGCTGACATTATATTACCATTGATGAATATGTTTCCATATTTTCTGAATTTCTCTCGCAAAGGTTGATTGTTTATTTTGAGGTCATTTGCTGCTTCTCGTAATAATCTTGATAAACCAACATCAATTTTGGAAATGTAATTAATTATGTACTGTGCACAAGCATATGGGTGAAGAACAAATTGAATATCCATATTAGCTTCCAACAAATTTAAAGTTGTTGGATTGTAATTATTAATTAAGACATCACATGCTCGTCTTTTCATGAAAAGTTTATCTCTCTCCAATGTCATTCGTATTGCGTTGATATATTCTTCTTCAGTCAACTGCAATTCTTCCAACATTTCATCAAAATCTACCGTTGAATTGGTTTTGGAATAAACCTCCATTAAATTTTTTATTTTGTCTAAATTTTTCTTTCCGTAACTTGTCTTTTTACTTGGATCTAATGGTTTTAAAATTCGCGTAGACCTCATCACAAAGTGTGGATAATTGAATCTGTATTTCTTAATATTTTTCTTACCTTTGTGATATGTTAATGTATGTCTGTGCTTTTGAAAACCATTAAATGGATTTGTAGAATCCCATTTACATGATATATGAGTATCGACGAAATTGATAACTTGATGGATAGAATCCTCATTGTCTGGATCATATTCAGGTGCGTCATTACACCACAATAGCGTATGCATATGAACAGTACCTCTACCTTGAAATTCTCTCCTACAAAAATAGTCCACTACAAAATGTCTCTTGAAAGGTCCATCTGGATTTTTCAATAGATTAATGATCTTCATGAATCGATGATCTAGGTAACGAACAACAGCCACAGGATCATTTCTTATTAATTCATTTTTAATAGCTTCGTCAAGCGATGCTGCTTGTTGCAATGTTATTTTTTTATCATATTTCAGCTGATAAAGGAATTGAATACATTCTGGACTGTTTATTTCCGACGCAGAGAAAGTTTCAAAGAACGTTGGTGGACCCAGTTGTCGGATCATTGCACGAAGATTCTTCTTTTTTCCTTCCCAAAATGCAGGGGATGGTCGCACATTCTTCATAAAGCAGTAACCTTCATCATGGCAAAGCATATTATTAATATACGTTTTATCTTTAACTTGGCCGGCAGTTAGATCAGTCGCCTGCTGCAGTTTGCGTACACATATATTGATGGCGGATATGACTCTCTCTTCAAGTTTCCGCTTTGCCATGAATAAAATTCGAGTTGCCTGACATGATCTTCGATCTTTATTTCTTGCTAAAAATTTCGCGCGTTGACCATAAGTTTTCAATTTTTTATTCGGATCAAAAACTTCTCCGAGAAAAATACTTGGAAAGCATAGTTCATCAATATTATTTGTCATATGCCAAGGAACCGGATGGTTATTTTGACAGGGTGCAATGACGCATGTTTGAGTAGACAATTCGAAATTCTCATCGATGATCAATACTTTGTCCTGGATTGATGATGATATATTTTCGTCTCCATTAGGTTCATCATCAGAATCGTTATAACCTTCTAAATCGTCATCAGCGTAAATTTTTGTTTCATCAGCTTCATGTAGCTTTCTGTCATTTGCATGAATTGTACAATCTTCAGTACTATCTTCATCAACAGTGAAGTCCAATGAAAAATTATCATTTTTTTCATATTTATCAAAGAATTGTTTATCAATCGTGATTCCATTTTGCTTATAAAGCGGTGTAGATATGAGATAATGTAAAGCAGCACATACATTCGAGGGTTTAATTGTTTCATATAAATAATGAGATCTGTGCTCTAAATGTCGTTTGAACTGGAGCTGTAATGTTGACATGTCATTGAATTTCCGAGGAAGTACACTGATCATATCATTGATTTCTGCGTGAATATTAACAACGCTCCCATGAATGGATAATTGTGGGTTTGTTGTACAATGGGGTTTTAGGGCTCGAATTTGCATAAATGGAACATATGGTGAAACCATACGTTCTTCTAGAGGGGATAACCTTCTCAATTCATTAGGAATAAGAGGGAGTTTTAAATTATAAGCGGCTGTTTTAGGTATTGTCTTTCGTAATACGTGTCTGTGACATGTAGTGCATATGTACTTTGAGAGATTGTTTTCAATTTTTGTAAAAAAAGATTCCAATTCAGCTTGATTGCAATTGAACTTGACAGAATACCGAGATCGATCATATTTCGTCATGAATATAGGAAAAAATGAATTATCACAGCAAATACATACAACATTTGGATAACTTGTACGATTTTTTATGAAATCATTGATGAGACTATACTCTTTCCGGAATTGCTTGTCGTGTTCAAGTCTTGAGTTTAGCATGATTGTATAATGCTCACGGAAATTGAGTATTTCAATTGCTCTAGATAACTTTTTTTTCTCCGTATTCGACACCCTTCGATTAGTCGCATAATTTGAATCTCTCATATTCTCAGCGAGACTTTCTTTATTGATGTGACTTTCTCGATGAGCATAATCTTTATTTTGACGGAGAATTCTCATCCTTTGTCTCTGCTTAACAGTTCTTTCTGAAGAAGATTTGGTACTTCCAATCTCATCTTCTTGATTCATTTGAGACGGTTTTCTAAAAAATTCTGTGTTTTTCGTTATGCCTTTCTCTTTTGATGATGGAATCATTCTAGTGCGAGTGAAATAGTGATGACTTGGAATCAAGATTTTGCTTTTAACACCAACTTTTCTATTATTTCGTGGCTTTCGACTTTTTTCGGAACTAGATGCTACCTCATTATAATGAGTTTCTCCTGAACTAGATGCTTCCTCAATATAATCAATGTCGAGATTTAAATTTTTTTGTGCTTTCTTGATTTTTTTTGCTGATGAATGGTTTTTTCCGTTCGTTTCTTTCTCGAAGTTGTCTTTTATTTGACGAGCTCGCAGTTGATGTACCCATTCTTTTTCATTTTGACGTTTCATTGAAAGACTTCTTGCTTTTACTTTCGGCATATTGATGAATCTGGTCGGAATAACAGAATCAATTCATAAGTCGCGCATATGGAATAAAACATTCCGAATGGAATTACGCGAGACATGTGCTAGAGGTTGGAGAGACCAATCCGAGAGGTAGGCGAGAGTTGAAGCAACTGAGAGAGGGGAACGCCTTTCTCGATTCTCTCGGCTACTCAATTAAGACTTTCCTTTGGTTTTTGAAGTGAAACTTCTTACGGCTCGTTGGAGGGTAAATTTAGTATCGTATGAAACGAAAAATAGTGGCAGGGAAAGGGACGGGGTAGCGCACGTGGTGAGGGAGCCCGGGTAGAATGAGACATGGGAGGGAAGCGAAAATGTAACAGGCTCGGAGTGAGAAGGAAAAACACGCGTGGTGGGGTATCAGATGTAGTCTATAAACGGTGAAGGGGTCGCGGGGTTCGTACTGCAAACCCGACTATTGGCACATACGGGGGAAAAACTTTGCGCGTTTTTCCCATCATGAAACTTATTTTTGCAAATGAAATACACGAAAGTCCGTATGTAACGGAAGTAACCGACACCATTGGGGAGGGGGCAGCGCCATGAATTAGTGTACGCACAGCGCAATGATACCGCAATGGGGAACATCGTCCTCCATTCCAAGTTTCACTTCTGTCACGTAGCTTCTACGCTCTCTTTTTTTGACGTTTTAAGGTAGATGAGAGGGTAGTGGGACCACCCACCCCGTCCCCTCCACTATACTCTCACGTATTTCTCGCAGTGTAGAGATGTGCGGAGAAAATGACGAGAGGTACGCGAGAGTACAGTGGAGGGTCTCACTGAATTCTTGCCGTGACGATAGTGACGAGGGGCATGCAATAGTACTGTAGAGGGTTTGACTGAACTCTTGCCGTAAGTAGAATGGCGAGAGATACGCGAGAGTACGATGGACGGTCTCACCAAACTCCCGCCGTGACGATAATGATGAAAGGTACGCGAGAGTACAGGAAACGGTCTCAATGAACTCACGCTACGGGCAAAATGACGAGAAATATACGAGAGTACAGTAGAGAGTACGTGGTGGGTGTTCCTACTACCCTTTCATCCACCTTAAAGAGTCAAAAAACCAAAGGAAAGTTTTAATCGACTAGTCAAGAGAGTCGAGAGAGGCGTTCTCTTCCCTCAGTTGCTCCAACTCTCGCCTTGCTCTCTCTGACCGGAAAAATGCGAGGGGAATGACTCTCGCCATGTTCCGCAAGGGATAAAAAACGGAAAACTAAATAAAAATTCAGCGTGATATACAAATGACTGTGCTGGAATCTCAAAACAAAACGTACAAAACAAATAAAAATTAATAATGATATTCAAATAACTGGGCTGAAATCTTAACACAAAACGTATAAAATGAAGAGTAGTACCTTAGGTGTCAGACGTATTTTGACGATCAACCGGAATTAGAATTGTGCTTCTGCAGGGTAAAATGGGGGAAATAATTTTTTTCTTGAATCATATAATCGATGGTGGCCTTCCTAGACTTCATTTATGAATTTAAATTAATGATAAAACATGAATTAATTATTAGAGAAGAGTTGGGTCAATGGAATATTGAATAAGGAAAGCTACCTTCGACGTGGATTGGATATTTCAATGATTATTCAGAATATCAGTAATGCTGATGCTTTTATAGAAAGAAATTGAGCGAGTGAAAGTTTTTGCTCAGTCATTCAATGGATGATAGAAGATCTGCATAAAGAAAAAGAAATATGATCAGGTTTCAAGAAACTCTTGCATTTTCTACAATATCAGGAACTGTTCTAGATAATTCTCAAATGGATGAGATAGTATATAACGCAACTGGTGCCGCAGGGATAACCCACGCTGCGCGAAGTTTGCGCCCGAGCCGAAGGCGAGGGATGCAATCGCGCAGCGTGAGTTATCCCTGCGGCACCCGTTGCGTTCAATATTTTTCTACAGTGTTTTCACAACCCACGACTTTCATAACCCACGAGCTAAACGTAAAAATAGTGTTGAAATGGTTCATGAATAGGTCTCGCATCGCGTCGTTTTTAACATATCCCTGATGGATCAATCCCAGAGATGCGGCTATGAGAACCCTGTTTCCTCGTTCACAGAGGGGAATGGGGATGAACACAGAGCTGGTTGTTTTCTGCAACGGGAAGCAATCACAGAGGTGATCCCAGAGGGTGAATGTCAGTTAGATCCCACCCCCCCCCCCCCTCCTCCGGATATGAATATACTCCAAAAATCATCTAGACAATATCTAATGACCCCCCCAATTATTATTAAACAATTGATAATTCATTTATGGAATGAATAAATGCCTCTGTGTTGTGCTCTGGGACGGGAAGCAATCACAGAGGTGATCCTAGAGGGTGAATGTCAGTTAGATCCCCCCCCCCCTCCTCCGGATATGAATATACTCCAAAAATCATCTAGACAATGTCTAATGACCTCCTCAATTATTATTAAACAATAGGGATATTTCATGAAAAAAATTTTTTATCCAGTCGATAATTCAGGTCGAGTTATGTAAGAGCACAAAGTAAATTTTTTGAAATTGCTCGTTTTATAATTAAAATAATTAATGGAAAATTGATAATTTCAAAACGCTCGGATGACCTTGAATGACGTCACACTTCTGGTTCATTAGCGCCACCTTTCGGCCATTTTAGATATCGAGAGATTTAGAATCCGTGCGGTAAAAGGAAATAAGGTTATGTGTCAGAGGCGTCGATAAAAACATTTTCAATAATAATGTCGAATTATTACAAATACTGTTTTATCCCTACTTGTCCGAATACATCATCGAGAGATGCCTCAACCAATTTGCGATGGACATAAACACAGGAGCAGAAGTAGCGCCTCGCCGCGGCTAAACTCGACATATAGGGAAGTATGACGTCATTATCCCCTCTCCAATCGTAATTTTTAACAATTTTTTAAAAATAATAAACAATGATAAATTCAAGTGATTTATCATAAATTAACCTGCTCTCAGTCTACGGAACCTAAATCAATTTTTAACTTCCCGGGATAGGGAAGTTATTGTGATCACCCCGAAAATCGAGTTTTCATCATATCTCCACGTTTCAAGGTCACCACAAAACTCCCGAGCATTTTCAAGATGATGTATGTGTGTGTGTGTGTGTGTGTTTGTGTGTGTGTAGGTTCGTACGTCCGTGACCAAAAATTTTGGTCAACGATATCCCCTGTACGGATGATGCGATCGACGTCATTAATAACGCAATCGAAGCCTCTTCATTAAACTTAGCGCTGGAAAGATTTTGGAAAACATTGGTCCAGTCGTTCTCCAGTTTTTCCAGGAAAACATGAGATGAAAAAGATGGGTGGATGTTGAGAAAAATTTTCAAAATTGAAGGATCAAAAGAAAATCAAATAAACTAATTACAAGCCGGGAAGTTATTGCTGTGACCCGCTCAATGGGTCACACCTACCATTAACGCCCCCACCATGGGAGCGAGCTTGCGAGCGACCAACAATGTACCCCTAGTTTTTTTTCTAATTTCAATTTCATGAAATATCCCTATTGATAATTTATTTATGGAATGAATAAATGCCTCTGTGATGTGCTCTGTGACGGGAAGCAATCACAGAGGTGATCCCAGAGTGTGAACGTCAGTTAGATCCCCCCCTCCCCCTCCTCCGGATATGAATATACTCCAGAAATCATCTAGAAAATGTCTAATGACACCCCCAATTATTATTAAATCATTAATAATTTATTGATGGAATGAATAAATACCTCTGTGTTATGCTCTGGGACGGGAAGCAATCACAGAGGTGATCCCAGAGGGTGAATGTCAGTTAGATCCCCCCCCCCCCTTCTCCGGATATAAATATACTCCAGAAATCATCTAGACAATGTCTAATGACACCCCCAATTATTATTAAACAATTGATAATTCATTTATGGAATGAATAAATGCCTCTGTGTTGTGCTCTGGGACGGGAAGCAATCACAGAGGTGATCCTAGAGGGTGAATGTCAGTTAGATCCCCCCCCCCCCCTCCTCCGGATATGAATATACTCCAAAAATCATCTAGACAATGTCTAATGACCTCCTCAATTATTATTAAACAATAGGGATATTTCATGAAAAAAATTTTTTATCCAGTCGATAATTCAGGTCGAGTTATGTAAGAGCACAAAGTAAATTTTTTGAAATTGCTCGTTTTATAATTAAAATAATTAATGGAAAATTGATAATTTCAAAACGCTCGGATGACCTTGAATGACGTCACACTTCTGGTTCATTAGCGCCACCTTTCGGCCATTTTAGATATCGAGAGATTTAGAATCCGTGCGGTAAAAGGAAATAAGGTTATGTGTCAGAGGCGTCGATGAAAACATTTTCAATAATAATGTCGAATTATTACAAATACTGTTTTATCCCTACTTGTCCGAATACATCATCGAGAGATGCCTCAACCAATTTGCGATGAACATAAACACAGGAGCAGAAGTAGCGCCTCGCCGCGGCTAAACTCGACATATAGGGAAGTATGACGTCATTATCCCCTCTCCAATCGTAATTTTTAACAATTTTTTAAAAATAATAAACAATGATAAATTCAAGTGATTTATCATAAATTAACCTGCTCTCAGTCTACGGAACCTAAATCAATTTTTAACTTCCCGGGATAGGGAAGTTATTGTAATCACCCCGAAAATCGAAAATCGATTTTTCACCATATCTCCACGATTCAAGGTATCGCCAATCATTCTAGACCATTTTCAGAGGAATGTCTATGTGTGTGTATCCGTATGTATGTGGTCACAATTTATCGTCAACCATTTCTCGCTGACGAATGATCCGATTTGAGTTTTTTTTTTTTTTATCGATGCGTCTTTATGTAACTTAGATTTGATTAGATTTTGGATGCAATCGATTCAGCGGTTTCCTTTTTTTGCAGAAAAACATGGAGGACGAAGATCGCAAAAAGTGTTAATCATCGATTATTGACGAGCAAATGGTCCGATTTGATTTTTTTCTTTTTCAACCGATTCGTCTTTATAGCATACAGAGCTGATTAAATTTTGGATTGAATTGATCTAGTAGTTCTCTATTTTGTTCAGAAAAACATCAAAAATGAAAATCGTGATTTTTTTTTAACTTCCCGGGATAGGGAAGTTATTGTGATCACCCCGAAAATCGAGTTTTCATCATATCTCCACGTTTCAAGGTCACCACAAAACTCCCGAGCATTTTCAAGATGATGTATGTGTGTGTGTGTGTGTGTGTTTGTGTGTGTGTAGGTTCGTACGTCCGTGACCAAAAATTTTGGTCAACGATATCCCCTGTACGGATGATGCGATCGACGTCATTAATAACGCAATCGAAGCCTCTTCATTAAACTTAGCGCTGGAAAGATTTTGGAAAACATTGGTCCAGTCGTTCTCCAGTTTTTCCAGGAAAACATGAGATGAAAAAGATGGGTGGATGTTGAGAAAAATTTTCAAAATTGAAGGATCAAAAGAAAATCAAATAAACTAATTACAAGCCGGGAAGTTATTGCTGTGACCCGCTCAATGGGTCACACCTACCATTAACGCCCCCACCATGGGAGCGAGCTTGCGAGCGACCAACAATGTACCCCTAGTTTTTTTTCTAATTTCAATTTCATGAAATATCCCTATTGATAATTTATTTATGGAATGAATAAATGCCTCTGTGATGTGCTCTGTGACGGGAAGCAATCACAGAGGTGATCCCAGAGTGTGAACGTCAGTTAGATCCCCCCCTCCCCCTCCTCCGGATATGAATATACTCCAGAAATCATCTAGAAAATGTCTAATGACACCCCCAATTATTATTAAATCATTAATAATTTATTGATGGAATGAATAAATACCTCTGTGTTGTGCTCTGGGACGGGAAGCAATCACAGAGGTGATCCAACAGGGCGAATGTCAGTTAGATCCCCCCCCCCCCCCTCCACCGGATATAAATATACTCCAGAAATCATCTAGACAATGTCTAATGACCCCCCCAATTATTATTAAACAATTGATAATTTATTTATGGAATGAATAAATGCCTCTGTGATGTGCTCTGGGACGGGAAGCAATCACAGAGGTGATCCCAGAGAGTGAATGTCAGTTAGATCCTCCCCCCCCTTCCTCCGGATATAAATATACTCCAGAAATCATCTAGATAATGTCTAATGACACCCCCAATTATTATTAAACAATTGGTAATTTATTTCTGGAATGAATAAATACCTCTGTGTTGTGCTCTGGGACGGGAAGCAATCACAGAGGTGATCCCAGAGGGCGAATGTCAGTTAGATCCCCCCCCTCCCCCGGATATGAATATACTCCAAAAATCATCTAGACAATGTCTAATGACCCCCCCCTCCCCCAATTATTATTGAACAATTAATAATTTATTTATTGAATAAATAAATACCTCTGGGATGTGCTCTCAAACGGGACGCCATCCCAGAAGCAATCCCAGAGTGTTAAATTGAGTCTGACCCCCCTCCCCCGATATGAATATAATCCAAAAATCACTTACACAACGTCTGAGAATAGATGACCTCTATATAGATATATAAATAATAAATGAATTTAAATCAATTTTATTAAAGAAAATAACCAGCTCTGTATTTATCTTCATTCCCCTCTGTGATCGAGGAAACTTCTCATAATGGGATTGTCTATGGGATGCTATGGGACTGATCCATCAGGGATGATCAGAAACTGAACCGTCACAAGCAATGATCCCCCTGAGAAAATCGAACAGAAGCTCCTTGGGTAGGTTGTCAAAAATTTTCAAAATTCCCTCAATAATTTCTCCAAGGAGGTCGAGAGAATTCAAATACAAATCCGCTCAATAATTCACCTCAAAAAATAAAGAAAAAAATCCTCTTAAAAATCTCCTCAATATTACCCCCGAGATAGTAAGACAAAATTCTCCTGAAAATTTCCCCAATCATCCCCCCAGGAAAGACGAAATTAATTCCCCTGAAAATCCTTTCAATAGACCCCGAGCACGGAGAAAAAAATTCAGTAAAAATTCCGAGTCAGTTCCGTAATCGTGGGGTGACCTTGAAAGGTGGGAAAAATCACGTGAAGTTCCGTAATTTTTTATTTATAATCACGGAAAAACTATGTTCACTTGTAGTAAACATTACTGAAAGTCACGTCGTTTTTCTCCACTCTTCAAGGTCGCCCCACGATCACGGAACTGACTCGGTATTTTTACTAAATTTTTTTCTCCGTGAGGGCATGTAAAAAAAAATCCCTTAAACAATAGTTCGGAAAGAGTAAAGAAAAATCCTCCTAACACTGCCCCTAATAATCCTCGCAAGAAACTTGAAAAAAAAAAAAAAATTCCCTCAATAATTCCCTCAAGAAAGTAAAAAAAAATAGCCCTAAAAATTCCCTGAATAATTCCCCCTTTTCCTGGAAGGGTTAGAACACGTGAAGATGTGATAACAATTCCATTTTCCATTTACATTACAATGATTTCCACCCTCCGCGTTGGGAAGTTAAAAAGTCTGATTGACTGTAGAAGAGTTGGGAGTTCTACACAATTATGGAGAAATAAACAAACAGTAATACCTTCAGCGATCCTAGAATATTTCGATGATAACACAAATATTGGAGGTAATTATGCTTGAAGTCCACAAAAGTGTTTGTTGATCGTTGCAAGCAATTGCAGAGTGCAGGGAGAAGGAAGATTCTTCTTTAATTATGGTCCATTGGAGGTGTCACTTTATCAATTTAAATCAATAATAGATTAGAAATAAATTATCATGCACAGGCTGATTTAAGGGAATCCTAAATAAATTATAAATACCTTGGAAATTGATTGAATAATCCAATAGTCACCGAAAGGGTTCAAAATCAATGTTTATTTATATTTATCAACGTTCATTAATGATGAATTAGAGTTCTTTTATCATTCCAGCTTTAGGGATAGTCGATGAACAAATCTATTAGAACTGGAAACGAAAGAAAAAGAGCAGAAAAGGGTTTCTCACTTCTGAGGACAGTGATTAACACTACATGTACAAACTCTAGATTGCTAGATCTCAAAGTTTGTGTTGATGATTGCTAGGAAAAATGAAAAAAAAATATTATCAAATTATTTGATAATTTAATGAATTTTAATGACTAGTTAACATTAAATATCCAAGGTAAAAAAATAAAACTTCAATATTATCAGTGGTTGAATAATTTGTTTGTAGTTGGTAAATTATAGTATCCTGTGATAAAACAGACAGATGGAACTATCGTGTGAAGTTGAAGTGATAAGGAGAAAAAACAAAACTATTCCAGCATTGACATTTGTGTGGTTTTATGACAATACGTGAAATATTGTTTTTCTCGTCAATTACATAAAAAAGTAGTCGGAAGGATAATGGAAGAATTAATCAAACGTAAGTATGGTTTTATAATGGAAATGATTATATCAAAAAAAGGAAATTAGTGTTATTCATTGTATTAATTTAGTTCTTGACGGTGGATGGGATGAAGCCCTGTCCAAAGCTATGGATGAGTATGATAAAAAGGAGAAAAAAAAGAACGAGGAGAAACATGTGTTAATGAGAAAGACAAGGTATTACTAGGTAATGATAATTTGACGGATATAATATCTAATGTAATTGTTGGATTTTTATAGGAGTCATGCAGCTACTAGTGTTCCAGATGCTAAAAGAGAAAAATAATAATTGACAAAATTGAAAATTTTATAAAGAAGGATTAACTGAAAAATCATAGGTTATTGAATAGGCAAAAATTGAGAAGTGAATGCTCTGAAAAATAATAGCATTTTGAGAGAAATATGGTCGAAAAACTTTCACTATTAGACTGTAATTCTAGTTCTACCTCAATAAATCATTTTCATCGTACAGGGCCTTATGACTCAGATCAATAATCAATAATTAATAATTTAATTATCACATAAATAAATACCTCTGGGATGTCCTCTGGGACAGGAAGCAATCCCAGAGTAGTCAAGATCAGGTTAAATTAAGTCAGAAACTCACCCTGAGTATGAATATAGCCCGACAATCATTCATACAGTGTCTGATGACTTCTCCAATCAATAATAAATAACTAATGATTTAATTATCGAATAAATAAATTCCTCTGGGATGTTTCATGAGACGGGAAGCAATCCACAGTAGTCAGGATCAGGTGAAATTGAGTCAGAGACTCTCCCTTAGTATGGACTTGCTGGGTATGGAATGGGTATGAAATAAAGAAAATCAAATGTAAATATTGAGTGGACACTTCTATTTTAAAAACATTCCTTTCATTAAATTATATAAAATAAATTATCAACAAGTTTTCTTAAGAATAATGCACCAATTGCCCTGATCGTAATAAATTCTCTCGATTATTGATCCAGGAAGACCTTTGCAGAGTTCAATAAACTTCTCTTCCTCGAAAATATGATAATACCTGAGAAATTCGTCTCTCCCCTTTCTCTCCCAGGGCACCAGGATATCACTATGATTGAAATTGGTACGATTCTCATGTACAGAAAGTGCAAGTCTCTGAAGAAGTATCTGGAGTTCCACTTGAGTTTTCCACTTGAATTTGCATTTTTTTGAGTATTGAATCGAAGATAAGGCGAGTCTTTTGAATTTTTGTTTTGCTCCTTAGCCCAACCGTAGATTGAACATCTTCCTCCAGGTCTCAGGATCTTGAGGATCTTCAGGAAAGCGGATCTACATCTCTCTGGGGTCGACAGGTGGTGGATTACTGCGATACTCATTGCAGCATCAAGAGAGTCTGATTTAAATGACAATTGGGGATATTCTGAGAGGGAAACCTCAGAGAATCTTTTTCTACAGATTAAAGTTAATCCTAAACTTCTGTCGCATCCCACCTTAAAGGTATTTTTGTAATTGAGGGGAAAAAAACATGAAATTAGTGATCAAGTGGTGAAATGAGATAATTGAACTTTACATAGATCAATCTCTATTGAATATCTTGGAATCCGAGAGAGGTAGCAGAATTTTTGTGAAGACCTTTTTTGTAGAGAAAAATGTGCTCTAGAAAAAAGGTCTTTTCAAAAATTTTGATATTTCCCTTGCAGTTGCAGATATTGAAAAAAAACTGATTACGTGAAATTGATTATTTTTGCTTAACTTCATTACTAAATTATATTTGATTGTACCTCGAAAATTCCAAGAGTTTCATTGAGATATTTTCTATTTCCACATCCAACATCAATTAAAAAACTTCGTGGTTCAATAGGAATTTAACAACATTGGGGCACTGTTTGTATCTGGTTTCATCAAAAGGATCAAAATTTCTTTATAAATCTGAAAAATTAATATTTCTCAATGAAAATATTTCGATTAAACATTTTAATTCGATTATTACCTCATGTACATATAATCATTCAATTTCTGGAGCAACAAATTCATCAAGAGAGTCTGAGAATTAAATAGTAATTGGCGACACTTTGAGAGAAAATCCAAAGATCTTTTTCTGCAGATTGGAGTTAATCCTGAACTCCTGTCGCATCCCACCTTGATTGTAATTGGGGGAATAAAAACATGAAATTAGTAATCAAGTAGTGGAATCAGATAATTAAAATTGACTTAGATCAGTCTCTGCTGAATATCTTGGAATCCAAGAGAGGCAGCAGAATTTATGGTAGCATACCAGGCTACAGTGAAGTTCTACTTGTAATTATCTTCAATGAAATTCTTATTCTCTGAATTATTTCTTCTAATTCCAATATCTGATGTCGAATTTCATTCTAAATTTCCAATGTTGCGTCCATCAAAAATAAGTTGAAGGGTATCGTATGTCGAAAATAAAATTGTTTTGTTTTTCTATCAGACATATTTTTTTGTCATAGAACTGACAAAAAAAAATCACATTTCCAACATCAATTGCGAGCAATCTAATTAGGAAATAAAAATGAGAGTAGAATATCCCAATTTAGTGGATAATATCAAAGAAGGCACTCCAAAAAAGTAAGAGATTTTTGGGGATTTTAATAAAATGAAGTTACACTGTGTTGAACATAAAATTAATAGTTTGACAGGTGTTGTGATGCATGAGGTTGGATTACGGAGGAGAAACGGTAGAATATTTCTTGGCATGATCATTTTCAACGGATATTACGACTTGAGACACAAATATCACAAAATAAAAATTTATGATGAGGAATTGATTGTGGCGTTGTTATATGACGATCCATTTCGTAAAGTGAGTTCAATGACAATGAATAATAAGTCGAAAAAATATGAATTAATAATGATAAGAATAATAATATCCTTCTTTAACCAGCTCATCCACATTAAGAATGCGATTCCAAAGAAAGAATCAACTTTTACAGACAGGTTTGGATTATATACTGATGATGAATTTGATCATTTCGAATGGTATGTGAATAGTGCAGCACAAATTAGCTTCCATGGAGTTATACCTACTTCCTCTGAAGAAAACGTATTGATAGAATCAGAAGAACAATAGTGGAATGACAATTCTGTTGATTGACGATATGATCATAATGATTGATTTCATAGGATAATTTTATGAGATACATTTTATTCATTAAATGGAAAAATGACAAAAGGAATAAATAAAAATGATAAGTATGAGAATAATAATGATGAGAAAAATATATTCAACTGATCTATTTATCAACAATTTATTGAAAAAAAAAGTTTCAAATAAACTGATTTCTTTTCTTCACCAAATATCTTCGAAGCAATTGGATTAGGAAGAAATTAGTGAATTCATTTGATTTTTGAATTGATTACTCAGTTCAATTTCTCATTTACTCATTTTTTTATTCAATCGTTCGATAAGGCCAAATCAAATCCTTCCTTATGTTTAAAGACGAGGTCATGAACATTACAAATTTTGATTACAAGGAAAACTACTCTGGAAAACGTTCTTCATGGATTTGATGATTTGATGAGAGATTATGAGATTTTAATGCCTCCAGGAAAGTCCTACAGTTTTATTGGATTCTCAAGTCCAGAAATAGCTCTAGAAGTTTATGATAGAATCAATGGACATGTGATTGATGGTCAAGAGTCACCATTGTATTTAACATTCTCAGAAAGACGTATGAAATGGTGAATATTAGCTAATTTTTATGAATTATTTAATGATAATTATTTATTCCCACCAGTGCCAAATCTAGGAGACAATTCAATGTCTCCAGACCTCCCTCCAGGTCTCAGGATCATCAAGAATCTCATAGCACCTGAGCAAGAGGTATTTTCACTCGATAATATCGATTGGAGTGAGAAGGACTCGTCCTCAGAGCTTAAACATAGAAAAGTCAAGCGCTTTGGATTTGAGTTTCGCTATGACACGAATTGAGTGGATCCTAACGACAAAATAACTCCTATTTCTGATGGTTTCAATTTTCTGTAGTAGCTATTTGAGGGACATGATTGTGAACAGTTTGTCTATGATCAATTGCCGATCAATCGATATTTATCTGGCTGGAGTAATCCAACCAGATTCAGTGATTATCTCGGAAATGAGTGAGTTTATGGAAAAAAGTCAAAAAACATGATTTGTGTGAAATTTTCTGGGCTACAAAAAATATTTCTTGATAATTTTTCGTATCTCCTCTCATTCTCGAGATAATTGAAGAATTGACAAATCAATTTTTTACTATTAATTTTTAATTACTTTTGATGATGGAAAAATGATCAAATTGGATGATAAATGTTCCAAAGTAATTAATTGATGCTCCCCCAGGAATTCCACCTTACATTGACACTCACAGAGTCTTCCAGGATCCAATACTGAGTCTATCATTGGGCTCAGCCTGTGTGATGGATTTGAAAAAAGAATGAAAAGAAAATTTCCATTCTCCTTCTTCCTAAATATGGACTGATAATGTCTGAGGAATCTAAAAAATGTCTGAGAAGTGAGATAAGAAAAAATGAAGTGATAAAGACATAAATCACATATATTTCTCGGAAAATTACCAGTGAATTTTTGTAAATATCATTATTTTGTATGTATAAATTTTCTTCCGACTGTCGACACTAAAATCAATAATATTTTGTTCTGAGGATGATTCTCATGGAACGTCGCCTTCTTACACCTGGTTTTCCTTTCTTCCTGAAAACGGAAAAATTACCGAAAAAATATTCAATGACTATTCGTGATTTTCTTTTAATGAATTTTTTGTATATTGTAAATTGTACCTGTTTATCCTTCTCTTTTTTGATCCGTTTGATGATGTTGGATTTCCATCACCATTTGACGAACTGCCCTCAATGGCTTTGATCAAGATTGGTTCAATACAATCAACGAAATTCCCAATTACATTTCTTGGTTCGTCCACATCATGATTGGCAGAAATGATCTGTAACTGGTGAAGTTCTTGATCCATTTGCATTCGTCTCGCTCCCACTTCTATTAGACGTAACGTTCACTTTTTTTTTTCAATAAAAATTAATATCAAAACAAATTCAATTCTTTACATGACAAACTTCAGTGGGCATTAAAAATTTTTTGGAACAATAAATACACACAAGGAATTGGACGAAGAAAGAGTAAAAGAAAAGAGAATTAATTGAAGAGAGAAGGTAAAAATAAAAAAAATAATGCATACTCCATTCATAAATGATAACTCATCAAAATGATTTGATAAGGGATAAGATGGAGAAGAACGGGTATTATAGTGATATTTACGCTGGACTCATTGATCTAGCGACTGACGCATTTAAAAATATCGGATGGACTCATGAAATCCTTGAACAGAAAATAGGTAACTGATAATTATAAATCAATTTTAAATGAAATAAATAACCATTCAAATCATGAAATGATAATTAAATAATGGACAACACCCCTTAATCGATTACAGATTTCCAAGAGATGAAAAAAAATAAATTTATAGTGGGCTGCTCAACTACGATGAAAATTGAGTTGAAAAATGGTCACTTTCACTCAGATTTTGGATATTTCGAGAGTGAGGAAAATACAAAAGGAAACGCTTTCTTCAAAGCCAGATTGGTAGAGAATAATTTTTGTTTCGCGTAAATACTAAATATCTCCCTCATCTTTATCTCCTCAAACAATAAATTTACATAAAATAAGCGTACGAGTTAGTGCAAAAATTATAAAAAATAATTATAGAATGATTTATTTATTACTATACAATTATGAAATTTTTGTAGGTATCATCAATCAATGCTTTCAAGAACATCCTTTTTTTTTTTAATGAAAGCAGAGAATTAATAATGAAGAGATATTCCAAAATATATTGCTTCGAGGCAAATTGCACGACAGAACAGAGAGAACGAAAAAAAAAAGAAATTCTGCTAGATGAACAACGAAATGACATCATGAAGTACACTGAAAAACGGAAAAATGAAAATTGCGAGGAAACAGAAGCAAAAATAAGAGCAAAGAGACTGAAGAAAGCAGAAGAAGAAAAGAGAGAATGGAAATTGGCAAATAAAGAAAAACTAAAGGGAAAAGAAGTTGATAATGAAGAAAAAAAAATATGAGAGTGAATAAATAAATAAAAATGTAGAGAAATGATAATAAATAATTAAAAACATATATGTATTTAGTCTGAATCGTTGACTTACCTAGTAGTATTAAAATTGAATAATTTAATCAATCAAGATATGTCTAATTGTTCATCCAAAGTTGTTGAGATATTGAATGAAACACATTTACAATAATGATAAGTGAAATGGATTGAAAGAACCATTCGGAAGCGCTCCATCAATTGATTGATGGCGAGAAAAAAACGCACACGTAAAATTTACAAACTCCACAACCGCAAATCTGTAATTGCAAATCTCCAGCCGCATATCGCTGCCGCCTACTTGTTTTTGTTTTTTTTTGGTTTTTTCCACCTGGTTCAGTAGGCCTGATATCCACCCATTGACCCATCAACATGAAAACTCCCCCTCGTCACATCTCCGATCACTGAATCATTTTCAAAAATCAAACAGAATATTCCAGAATTAAATATTATTCTTTTTTTTTTGATGTTTCAATAAGCCTACCACCTACTTATCATCCCGTCAATATTAAAACTCCTCCTCGTCGCTCGCTCGGTCTCTGAGTTGTTCTCAAAAATCCAAAATGAAATTACAAAATGGTCCAAAAGAATGCAGACAACTGTCGAATCTAGGCAACCGTCGCTCTTTTAAGATTTCGACAGCTCGTTGTTGGATGTTCCTCCACACAAGTCAAGGGCTCTTCCTCGATGTCAAGATGATGTTAAAATTTCCCCTGTTTGCGACCTTGTGGCACCATGACGTTCTGTCGCACGCGAGCATCCACAGTTTGGAACACATGAAGATAGGGATGTCGTTAAACAGGGTATCTTACATCATAAATTCGCACTGCTTCTGTTCTATCTCGCTCAAATTATCCATACATGAGATACATATCGACGTATTCGTTCACTGTGTGATTTTACATTTTTCACTTCACGCTCAATTCTAGTGAAGAATCAAACAAAGATGACGCTCTCTCATTAAAACATCATATTCACTTTTTATTTTCCGTATTTGTCACTGAGGAAATTTCTGAGAACCTTCAGAAACCTTCAGTGTTTACATCCCAACGAAATAAGAGACGATGGAAATAAAATAAATGAAATTTCGATATTGTGATTCATTCTGTTTACATCGTCTTTTATTCTCATGTTATGTCAATACCGGCAATTCTTAGAAGTGCTCGGCAATTATTTCAGTTTTAAATAGAAAAATAAGAGGGGGATAGTGAGTTTTGGAGAGAAAGAGTCATTCGTGTTCGATTCTTTGACAGAGTCGGATCTGAAGTGAAAAATGGATACAAACACAGTGAATGAATACGTTGACATGCATCTTATCTATGGTGCATGCAAGTTAAATGGTAACAAGGCAGTGGAAATGTACGCATTGAAAATATCCTCATCGATCACATCCATCTCGACAAGTGTTTTTTGATGTGGATGCTCGGATGCAAGAAAACCACGTGTTGCCACAAGGTGGCGGGGGGAGATCTTACCGTCATCTCGACATTGAAGAAGAGGTCTTGGCGTGCGTGGAAGCAGATCCAACGACGAGCTGTCGAATGCTTGAAAGAGCAACCGGCTGCCCGAAGTCAACGGTGAACCGAATCCTGCTGGAAAATTCTCTCCATCCATTCCACTACACAACAGTCCAAAAACTCGAGCCAGGAGATGCAAAGCAGCGGTTGCTGTTTTGTCAAGAGTTTTTGGCGTTGCATGACCAAAATGAAAATTTTTTGTCTCAAATCATGTGGACAGACGAAAGTTTATTTACTAGAGAGGGGATTTTCAATCGGTTTAACTGGCACAAGTATGCCGAAGAAAATCCTCACTTGATTTGGGAAAAATGTTTTCAGACACGGTGGAAAGTAAACGTTTGGGGAGGAATAGTGGGTGATAAAGTTTTTATTTCCGAGCTTCCGGATATAATGAACGTGAGTATTTATAACGTACACATCCAGTCACGTACGAAATACAACGGGAAAAATGTTTCTATTTTCCTTTATCCGTCGTCGCAGGGTGAGAAGTATTACCAATTTGTCTCACAGACTTTGCCGGAAATGCTAGACGACGTACCACTCAATGCTAGACCTCAGTGGTTCCAACAGGATGGAGCTCCACCTCACAGTGCACGCATTGTTACCGAGTACTTAAACGATCAATTTCCTGGACGTTGGTACGGTTGCTATGGCCAACTTCACTGGCCAGCACGGTAAGACTACTTGAGAAAAGATAGAAACTGCCGTAGAATAATATATTTTTATGTATAGCTCACCTGATCTGACACCTCTAGACTTTTTCCTTTGGGGCTATCTGAAGGAACAAGCCTACAGGACAGAGCCAGAGACCGCGAAGGACTTGGTAGCACGACTGTATGCAGCCGTGACTAGCGTAGATGCTGAAATGCTCCAGCGTGTGAGGGTGGAAGTCTTCAGGAGGGTCCATGCTTGCATAGCTGCAAGGGGTGGCCATTTCCAGCAAATGCCATAGCGGAGAACAAAACAATCGGCCCTTTTCAGGGCCACAAAAATAAAACGTAGAGAGAAATTCTTTTGCCACGAAATCCTCTTGGTACGAATTAAATTCATGATCACAAGGCGACGAAGAGTTCTCATGTTGATGGATTAATGGGTGGATATCAGGCCTACTGAACCAGGCGGAAAAAACAAAAAAAAACAAAAAAAAATAATATTTAATTCTGGAATATTCTTTTTGGTTTTTGAAAATGATTCAGTGACCGGAGAGGTGACGAGGGGGAGTTTTCATGTTGATGGGTCAATGGGTGGATATCAGGCCTACTGAACCAGGTGAAAAAAACCAAAAAAAAAAACAAAAAAAATAATATTCCAAAATAATATTTAATTCTGTAATTTTCTTTTTGATTTGTGAAAATGATTCAGAGACCGGAGATGTGACGAGGGGGAGTTTTCATGTTGATGGGTTGATGGGTGGATATCAGGCCTACTGAAC
Organism: Coelinius sp. EB29; assembly: GCA_035578325.1. Lineage (NCBI taxonomy): Eukaryota > Metazoa > Arthropoda > Insecta > Hymenoptera > Braconidae > Coelinius > Coelinius sp. EB29. The sequence continues at coordinate 2,572,427 of JAOZGT010000016.1, read as the reverse complement.
CAGGTGGAAAAAACCAAAAAAAAAACAAAAAAAAATAATATTTAATTCCGGAATATTGTTTTTGGTTTTTGAAAATGATTCAGTGATCGGAGATGTGACGAGAGGGAGTTTTCATATTGATGGGTCAATGGGTGGATACCAGGCCGACTAAACCAGGTGGAAAAAACCAAAAAAAAAAACAAAAAAAAATAATATTTAATTCTGGAATATTCTGTTTGATTTTTGAAAATGATTCAGTGATCGGAGATGTGACGAGGGGGAGTTTTCATGTTGATGGGTTGATGGGTGGATATCAGGCCGACTGAACCAGGTAGAAAAAACCAAAAAAAAAAAAAAAAAAAATAATATTTAATTCTGGAATATTCTGTTTGATTTTTGAAAATGATTCAGTGATCGGAGATGTGACGAGGGGGAGTTTTCATATTGATGGGTCAATGGGTGGATATCAAGCCTACTGAACCAGCTGAAAAAAACCAAAAAAAAAACAAAAAAAATAATATTTAATTCTGGAATTTTCTTTTTTATTTGTGAAAATGATTCAGAGACCGGAGATGTGACGAGGGGGAGTTTTCATGTTGATAGGTTGATGGGTGGATATCAGGCCGACTGAACCAGGTGGAAAAAACCAAAAAAAAAACAAAAAAAAATAATATTTAATTCTGGAATATTCTGTTTGATTTTTGAAAATGATTCAGTGATCGGAGATGTGACGAGGGGGAGTTTTCATGTTGATGGGTTGATGGGTGGATATCAGGCCGACTGAACCAGGTGGAAAAAACCAAAAAAAAAACAAAAAAAAATAATATTTAATTCTGGAATATTCTGTTTGATTTCTCTTCTCTCTATATAATAAAAAAATAAGGGAAAAAATTCAGGCGACTTTGGGGTTGTAAGACGCTAATTTTCGGAAGACGTTAGGTTGGTTCAAGGTCGGTCCCAGGTCGGTTCAAGGTTGGTCCCAGGTTGGTTCAAGGTCATTTCAAGGTTGGTCCAAGGTCGGCCCCAGGTCGGTCCAAGGTTGGCCCCAGGTCGGTTCAAGGTCGGCCCCAGGTCGGTTCAAGGTCGGCCCCAGGTCGGTTCAAGGTTGGTTTAAGGTCGGTCCAAGGTCGGTTCAAGGTTGGTTTAAGGTCGGTACAAGGTTGGTTCAAGGTTGATTCAAGGTCGGTTCAAGGTTGGTTCAAGGTTGGTTCAAGGTTGGTTCAAGGTTGGTTCAAGGTTGGTTGAAGGTTGGTTCAAGGTCGGTTCAAGGTCGGTTGAAGGTTGGTTCAAGGTTGGTTCAAGGTTAGTTCAAGGTCGGTTCAAGGTCGGTTCAAGGTCGGTTGAAGGTTGGTTCAAGGTTGGTTCAAGGTTAGTTCAAGATCGGTTCAAGGTTGGTTCAAGGTAGGTCCAAGTTTGGTTCAGGGTCAGTCCAAGGTTGGTTCAAGGTTGGTTCAGGGTCAGTCCAAGGTCGGTTCAAGGTCGGTTCAAGGTCAGTCCAAGGTCGGTTCAAGGTCAGTCCAAGGTCGGTTCAAGGGTAGTTCAAGGTCAGTCTAAGGTCGGCCCAAGGTCAGTCTCAGGTTGGTTCAAGGCCGGTCTAAGGTGGGTGCCGAAGGGTTCTAAGGGCCTATTCTTTTACCCGCCATTTCCCGAAACTCGATACCGAAAAAACCCGAAAATTCTGAAAATCCCGGAAATCTTGAAAATTCTCAAAAGAAATTCGGAAAATTCTGAAAATTCCTGTAAAAGAGTCAAAAAATTGTGGCAAATCCAGATAAACGAAGGACGACATTGGGGTCGAAAATTCAATTGAAAATTTGGTTACCTTCTACTTTTTCTTCTGTATTATTTAAGAGTGCTTGGAATCAGGAAGTGGTGAGAGGTACTTATATCTTCTCATATATCTTAATCCAGATATAACTATGTGTACAAGATATTTATTTTTTATTTATTTAATCGACTGAGTTTATGAAAATACAGTGTTTATTAGAAAACCTATTAAGAGCAACTGAAATATCAGATAAATTCAACAGATATTCTAATAGAATGATCTAAGATTTCAGTTATCTGGGGCCCTTAATCCATGCTCTCTTTGGAAAACCCAGACTAAAAGAACAAAAGAGAACAGGTATTGATTTGAATTAATTGCATCTCATTTCAATCTTCGGACTCCAGAAACGTCATTGGTCAAGGGTGAGGTCCATGGGTCAATTCTAGATCAGCATTCTGAATAGGAAAGATAAAGATCCGGCAGAATCAAACTCTAAAAAAATAAAAAAAACAAAAAAGATGCGATTTGATTTGAATGATTTGATATGAAAAACGTTGTACCCGATTCAGCCTATGCCCAATAGTTTGGAGAAAAAAAAAGTTAGAATAAGAATATTACCTTCTGTCTTGTTGCTATTTTTTTTTGTTAATTACTCACAAATTTTTGATGACATTTTCTTGTGAATTGAGAAAGTTAGTTATGTGTGTATTACCGAAAACATCATTTCTCTATTTTGAATGGGTCTTATCCTTGTTGTTTGCAGTCCCAATAACCATTATAATTTTTTTTACTGAATGACTATAAATATTAATTGGAATAATTACTCTATTGATTTAACCATCCTCTGAGGGTTAGTTATAACCGAAATTGAATACTTGAATATGAATGTGGTAAAAAAATTACTTTGCGATTCACTCATCTTCTGATTCAACAATGCATCTTATGTTAGGGGTTGGTCCAAGAAAACTAATTTGTGCTTCTACATGTACGTGCCATTCGAAGATACTTGGAGGATTACCAACAAAATTGCCATCCATCCAATGTTCATATCGGGTTGGCATTCGAGGCACAGCATTTCTTATATGCATGAACTGCTTTAATCAATGTTAACAATTATGTAGTTATTTTATTTTGAGAAATAGGCTTGATGCTATTTAACTAACTTGATTCGGAGAACGCCATAAATGAGCCATCACTCCCACGTCATAAATTTTAACCTTGAAATAATTTTTTCTTTGATCGGAATGTCCATTGAACAAAATGATCCCATTTACTGGTCTTCTGTTCACCATTCGGAGTATACGTAGTGCTGCCACAGTACCCGTTAAACTAATGAAATAATCTTCATTAATTATGTTTTTTTTTGAGAATACAATTTAAGATACAATTTGAATACATTACTTTCTGGGGATTCCTTCACGAATATCTCTAATTGAGCAAGGATATTCTAGATGCATTTCCATTGTGTTTCTTTATTTATTATTGATTTGTATATTCACAGTATCCAAAACTATAAAAATATGAAACTATGAATAAATTTTGTCTTAGTGCAATATCGATTCAAGTCATAACGATTTGTCGGTATACAAAAAGAGATGAAGTATTTCGATTTTTAGTGTTTTACAACCTGTATATAGATAAATAAGTTGATTCACTTACAAATAAAGATTTATATTTTTTTTCTCTTTCTCCAATGAATTTTGGTTGATAATTTTACTCAATCTATCATTTTTCTTCTTGAAGAATAAATTTCTCATTTGATGCGAGGGGTATATGAGTTGTTACGAGTTGATCTTTATACATGACCCACCATTCATATTCATTGATGTTAGGGTCTGTCAAAATTTGGCTATGTCTTGTGATACAATTTGTTTTCATCGGACATGCGCGTTCAATTATCAAGATCTATGATAATATGGATAATAGATTAACAATATCCATACATAGGTAGAGGAATAGTAATATAAATTGATTTTGATAATGCTTATAGACCAAATATCATTACTTGATGGTCAATAAGCATGGTAATCATGTCAAAAATATCAATGCCATCGTCTTCATACAGTATTATTTTGTATGCAATTTTGCCACAACGCAATAAAAAAGTGAAACATCGTTTTCGATTGAATGTATAAAATCCCAAAGAGATGTCAGGTATTCCAATCAGTCTATAAATCGATTGAAAATATCGATAGGTTGATGTGTAATATTAGCTAAATGTAAATGTATATAGCCTTGAATTACCGCATTGGAGTTCCTTCACGAATATCCTTGACTGGGGATGGGTATTCAATGTTGGCAGTCATTGCAAACAATGTCACCTAAGCAATGAATCAAGAATCTCAATAATTAGAATCTACAATTTATCACTGTCATACTTATGTTAGTTCATAAGAAAAGCTCTAACCTTTACCTTTCTTAATACGGTACAACCACTTTGAATTTTTTTTTTTAAATAGAACTATGAATTTTTCTCTTTAATTGCTTAAACCTTTTCCTGCAATTTCTTAGACTTGTGAATATGTTCTCGACGATTTCTTTTTTTTTTTTTTTTTGGTGGTTCGTCATCCGATCTTTTTTGTCTCATCGATTTTGATTTTGGTCTTTTCACTCCATGGTTATCACCATAATCAATTTTGTTCAGAATCTTTTGGATTTGAACACGGCAAAATCTAAATTGATGCTCACAATTTTATTTATTCTCTCAACCAACATAGAGATAAACCCTAAAAGCTTTATATGAACCTTTGTGTCTCCTTTTTCCCCGTGTCGAGTTTCAATCCATTGATAACTACATCCACAATACCTCTGATGTAACCTCTATCATAAGCTTTTACATTGCACTCCCAGTGTTCCAAATGATTGGAAAGTATTTGATCCAAGCCGTCGTTGAGTACTTTTTATGAAATATTTTTGTTTGTTATACATAAATGCAACTTAAATTTGTAATGTTATGAGTCTTACAGTATTTGAAGTCATCGATCTCCATTTTTATCGATTCAGTTGATTTACTCTCCATTTTTAAATTAGTTTATCCTGTGAAATGAATAATTTAGGTAGGGGAGAGTCGGGCAAAATGGGACATCCGGACAAAACAGGACGCTAGGGCAAAATGAGACAGCGGGCAAAATGGGACACTAGCGGAAAAACATTTTTAACTAATTTCCAGTCTTTTATTTTTTTCCTCAAAAAAAAAAAAACTTAGAAAAAATCTGAAACATGCTTTTTACCCGCAAAAAATACTAGAATCGAGTTTTTTCCGTGCGACGGTCGTTTCTTTCCCCTCATCACCCATTGAACCTCCTGATTTATTTTGATTCCATCTCACTCCACTCCTGTTCCATTTTGCCCCGCTGTCCCATTTTGCCCGCTGTCTCATTTTGCCCGACTTTTCCCTATATTCAACTATATTTACACCTTTTCAACCTAAGATCAAAATTCTTTCAATTTCACTCGCCCTGGAATGAGGCTAATTTTCCAACAATATTGAATATTTGTTAAGACCCTCTTGAGATTTTTTTATTAAAAACCTCTGAATAAACAATATTTTGAATCTGAGTTTTGTCCTCTTCACAAGTTTCACCAGTTATTCTTATTTTCAATCCAGATAATGATATACATCTTGATAGAGCCACATACAATTGTCCGTGAGTGAAAATCGGTGATTTTTGGTTGAGATATATTCCAACTCGATCAAAAGATTGTCCTTGTGCTTTATTGATGGTCATAGCAAAAGCCAGTCGAACCGGGAATTGAGTTCGATACAGAATAAACGGCAGGTCAGTCTTATCTTTTGTATTCAATGTTATTTTTGGAATTGTGACACAGTCTCCAACTTTGTTTCCAGTCAGTATTGTACAATATAAAATTTTCGTCGTGATCCGTCTTACAATGAGTCTCGTTCCATTACAAAGACCATCTGCTATACATATGTTTCGTATTAGCATAACCACAGCTCCAATTTTCAATTTTAATTTAAATCGAGGTAACCCTGAGATATTCAATTTTTTGAGATATTCTGGTTGGAACCGTAACATGACATCGTCGCTGGTGATTGCATCACTATCACTTGAAGTTGCTATATCATGTCCTATTGTCTCTATTATTTCTCCAGGGAATTTTTTTAATATTTGTTCGTTTAACATATCGACTTGATCATTTAAAGCTGCCAAGAGAATACATTGGGAAAGATTATCTTCACTAAAATCATTGCTATACACGGCTTTTATTACATTTTCGCAGAGAATATCGTTAGGAACTTGTAGTATATCGATATTCCCATTCCCAATTTCAAGTAACCATTTATTGAAATGTTCCTCATTAATACGCATATTGATTTTCAAAGTGTAATGTTCCATTAAATTCCAAAACCCTAGGTTTGTTACACAAGCATTTACTATTTGTGATCGTCTCGCTCGTTTCACAATTGGTAAGATTTGCCGAAAATCCCCACCAAATAAAAAACATTTTCCACCAAATAGTTCATCAGATTTCATCAAATCCCGCAGAGTGACATCAATCATTCTCAGAGCCGTGCCAGGAATCATAGAAACTTCATCCCAAATTATGATATCAACTTCTGTTAGGTTTTTTTTTGCGCGTTTAGTAAGAAATATTGGAGTAATATCATCATGAGACCCTGGTAGGTTGATTGGTAACTTGAAAAACCGATGAGCGGTGCGTCCGTTAGGTAATAGAATGGCTGCGATTCCCGTCCAAGCTATGGATACAATATTTTTGCCCAAACTTCTCCAATGATGGTATAGAGATTTATAGAGGAATGTTTTTCCTGTGCCTCCTGGCCCATCTAAGAAGAATAATTTTTGTGTACCATTTTCCAAACGATTCGTTATATCCAAGAATACTTTTGACTGATCACTGTTTTGTTTTATTTGCATTTCTTGTGCTTTTGATGCATGCTCATTCACACTCTGATCGTCTTCAAATTCATTGAATGATGTATCTAAATTAGCTTCTTCAAATCCAAACATCAGTAATGATTTATCTTCACTATTTAACAGGCGTTCGATGTCGATTAGTACTTCATGTTCTGGAGATTGATCGCATATAGACTTTTTATCTTTATTCCAAAGTTCTTTAACATCTAGATTATCACAAGTCGGCAGTAGATAAGCGAAAAATTTGCGTGCTGATGTTGGCATCATCGTTGCACAACATTCATCCAACATTTCTTCAATATGTTTCGGACTGGTAATGAAACCTGAGTTATATGCAGCTTCGTAGAATGTTGCACAAACTTCTCTATTCACTATTTTTAATGCTTGAAATGATGTAGCTCCTTTTTTATGTTGTAATAGCATTTTAAAAAAAAATCGTTCGACATCTTTTGGCGACACTGAATACATCCTCGTCACGGTTTTGTCCATTCCTCTCTGTCGTTTTTGCCAACATTGATTTTTTTGATGCCATGTAAAATGTTTTGGAATTTCAGGATATGTGTATTGTCGTGCAGTTTCATCCTTTCTATTTAATTCAAAAAATGCTGTTAATTTAGTAATATGTTGGTTGGAGTTTATTGCTTTTTCTTCTTGACCCTCTTCAAATCGAATATATTGATGTCCTGGAAGATGAACTGGTAATCTAATGATACTATGACTCATAAAGCGCGTTGGTAATTCTAATAGTCTCCAAGCGGCTTCCATAGAGCTAACGTATCGAGAATCAATATAATCATTAATTTCATTCTTCATTCCCGTAGTATCTGCAAATTGTACTTTTATTCTATCATGGGGTTTATTTATGTATTTGTACAGATATTTGATAGCCATGATCGATCCACAATATTCTACATTAATATGACATCCATATTTTGAAAGTAAATATGGATTATATGGCACTACCATCGAATTATCAACGGCGATAAGTTTTTTGTCAACTTTTCTGGTGTACATATAACATTTGCGCCGATTATCTGAACGTTTATACATTGGAAAACCATCAGCCTCAATCTTTGTTTCAGATACGAATTCTTTCGGGAATTTCTTAGAACTTTTTTAATTTTTTTCATTCCAACATGGTGTTTTATCGCTATGTGGACCATGTAACATATGCTTCATAACCAATTCAAATAGTCTTGGATTCTCTTCCTTATCAGGAATTTCTGCACATATAAATTTGTCAATAGCTTCCGGTGTTAGCATTTTATTCTTCTTGCATAATACAAATATGCAATGTGCGTGTGGCAAACCCCGCTTTTGGAATTCGATGGTAATTGTGTAACCCAAAATATCTCCAAATACGCGATTTGATTTTATTTCATCTATGAACGTCATCAATTTAACGAAAAAAATTCTGCACACGATATGAGGAATATCTGATGTAGACAACCCTTTCGGTAATGTTTTGAGATGATTTACTATTTCATTCCATTTAGGATTAGCAGTTACAGTGATAAATAAATCTGGTCGACCAATTTCTCTTGACATTGCCATAGCGTCTTGGAAATGTTGATGTTTTGCTCTTGGCCCAGCATCGAATGAAGATAGAAGTATCATCGCCTGTCCTAATCGCACGGAGTCAGAAGTATTCATTGCACTTCGTTCTATGTGATCCGTTAAACCTTGTAGTGTTTCCCTCCGAAATTGATGTGGGTTTGATCGAAAAAAATTTAATTTATTCCATTCATTAACAACGTAACCGTATAATATGTATTGTTGACTCAATCTGCCTCCCATAGTGAATGGATTGAAATGATTGTTCTTCAAAATTCTCAATTGCCATCCATAATACTGAACAGCGGTAATACGTCGAGTGTTAGTTTTCACATTGTTGTTGATATAAATGGAATATCCAGGTTGGCCATTAGGGAATAATAACGGGAATAACATTGGTTCGGCATGTTTAGATAGTTTGTGCATTCTTTGACATTGTGTGACATTTTTCGGATGAACTTGAAACTCAATATTTTGTGGTACTGCTCCTTCTTTCCCGGTAATGAGAATCGCACCTACTTCAGTTTTAGCTCCGAGACCAGATGGTAGAGCATATCGCTTTTGTTCGAGTGTATTAGATGAAGATTGTTGGAAACAGAGTACCGGCGAATTTCTTTTTTTATTGTATATTTCAGATAAATTCTTGTAAGCCTTGACATACTCATTTTCCCTCATAATTTTATAAATCATCTTTAAGATTTTGTGACTAGAATTTTCAAATTGTCTCAATTTCAATGCTTCGTTTGGTTCACATAAATAAATTTGCGCATTTCGAGGCAATTCCCCTTTTTTTGGGAGAAGACTTGTTGTGACCATTGCATCAACCTCACCTCTAATTTTCATAGATCCCACTCCATAATGATTGATTTCTTCGGTTGGGCAAAATGAAGCCATAGCAAATGAATTATTGTAGAAACGGATATATCTCCGGAATTGTTTTCCTCTGTTACTCTTTGCCATGAACAATCTTCGTAATTTTTTGGGGAATATAGGTGGAGAATCTAATCTAATTTTTCCATTATGACAACAATTGTGCTTGACCCTTCCACGTTCTAATTTAAATGACAATGCACTGCATGATTCGCATTCCTGATCCAAATTTCCAATATTCAATATTTCTATCGTTTCTATAGATGATTTCTCACCAAGATATTTTTTCTCAATATGTATTTTTTTCTTTTTCATACGCGTATAATAATCGCGATTTCTTTCTGCTATTTGAATCTTATGACTCTTTTTATATCGCTTCTGATTTTCTGTTCGAGACTTTCTTCGCTCTTGATCATTGAATTTTCCAGTTGAGAGAGACAAATGAAACGACTGTTTCTCAATTAATTCAATTCTTCGTTTTTTAGGAGATATTCCATTAGCCCCTGGAGTTATGGAGCGTTTATTATTTCTTTGACGAATATAATTATCAGAATTAATTGAATTGAGAGGCAATGAATGTCGTTTCATTTCGGCTTTCTGCCTATATCGCCTATTCCGCTCTGTTCTCAATTTCCGTTTTTTTGCTTGCAAATCATCCGAAGGGGAAGGCAACGAATTCCTTGTACAAGCATACTTATTACGTTTTTGCAGTAAGATTTCGGCGTTATCTTCTGCCGATATCGTCTATTTCGCTCTTTTCTATATTTTTTCTAATTTCCTGATTTGTCAGAATCAGGAGATGATTCTCCTGACTGTGTTCTATTTTCATTTTCGCACATGATTTCACAACATCCTGAAACGTAGGACAATGTTTTTAATTTCTCATTTTCTCACCCTAGTGGATTAGTTGATTATGGATCAATGTCCGAAGGGTAACGAATGATCATCATTTTCATTACATTTAGTACCCTCTATGTTAAAGAAATTTAAAACCAGAATCTGATCATTCATTGTTCATTAATTATAAAACTAGAAGTCCGTTGCCAGTTGCTCACACGCTTACTCCTATAGTGGGTGTGACCACCATTCAGGCTCAACTATACATATTCTCAACTTGGAAAAATTTTGGAGATTTCCAGCCAAAATTAGAAAATGTAAAAATGGGCTGATGATAATGCTTCCATTCGGAAGCAAAAAAAATATCGTCGCCGTAGAGCCGAAGAGACGTAAGTGCCAAAAACCCCGTTTTTAAAGTCAAAGGGGCGTATGTTCAAAATCGATGGTTCTGGGCTTTTCATCGAATTCCTGATCGAAAATCCTTTAAAAAAAAAGTTCTAACAAACAGGCGTAACGACCACACTTACGCCCCTTTCACATTATTTGTTATGCTCATCATAAAATGAAAGGGGCGTATCTCCACACTTACGCCCCTTTAAGTAAAGAAAAAATAACACTTACGCCCCTTTCACATTACATATGATGCTTATCATAGGATGAAAGGGGCGTATGTGCTGGTGATACGCCTCTTTGCGATTATTTATTTTCAACATGAATCGAAACAACTGAAAACGAAGGGGCGTATTTGCTGGAGATGCGCCTCTTTGTGATTAACTTCGCGGAATTACACCCATTTGTTACTACAAAAAATTTATCAACTAAAATCGTTCCTAAGAGGTAGTACATCTCATTCCGAGGAAAAAAACATACGCCCCTTTGTTATTACAAAAAAAAAATCAAACAAGTTTGGCACTTACGCCCCTTTAGCTCTACGGCGACGATATAATTAATAATGAAGTGATCCTACTTTCACATAGGGGTGAAAAAAAACGAAAAATAAACAACGAAAAACAAAACGATTTTTTTTTCTCATTTCCGGTTCCAAGCAACTACTTAACCGGACTAACTGGACTTTTTACGCACACATACATATATCATCTTAATTATGATCACGGAGTACTGTAGAGACTAATTGATTAATTCCCAATTTTTGGGGTAATTACAACAACTTTTCCATCCCGCGAAGTTGACAAAAAATTTAAAAAAGAGAAAAAAAAGTAAAAAGAGAACAAAAAAGTAAAAAAAATTGAATACTTCTTCAAAAGGAAAAATACTTACTTAAAAACGATTTTTTCTGTGTCTTAGAGCTCCTGGGGTTTGGCCCTGCAAAGCATAAATGAATAATTTCCATAAAAATAAATGATAGAGCAAAACAAAAAAGAAAAAAAATGACAGGTGGCTGTATCGTCGATACAGCCGTAGAATTTAACGTGGATACGTCTCACGTTCAGAGAGATATGAGGAGTAGAACATGTTGCATACAATGGTTACTGTTTTAAAGTAGCTCATCAGTACACATAAAGTCGTTGAGTGTACAAAAATTAAACAATTTCCAAAAATTATTGTTTTCATTTTTAAATTATTTATAAGAATTATTGAGGTCATCAATATGAAAATTATAACATTTTTCGATTTTAAAAAAAGTAAAAATCAATAAACAGTAATTCAGTTGACTAGCTTGCAAATATACGTGGCAACGCTGGATGTTAAAATGACAGGCGGGAGTCGAGTGGAGTGAACGCCATAACCTCTTTACTCGAGCAGACGTTGCAATGTCGATTTCGGTTCCGGTTTCTCGTCAATTTGTACTGTTTATTGTTAATATGAACAAAACTAAACGGTTAAACCTCATGAAACAAGTGTCAATATTTTTTATTATTTTTTTCATATTTTGAGTGAAAAATTCAGATTTTAATCTTTATTCAGAAAAAAGTTATGAGTTTTTCCATAAGACGCTGGGTTAAATGTTGATTTTTCAAAATTGATTTTTTGAAAAACTAAAACGTTAATTAAATCGAGCAAAAAATTACGATTAAAAAATCTAATAACACTTTTAGGCGATTCTTTGTAGTTTTCAAAGATCTTTAAATTTTATTCCACTGATGAGCTACTTTAATGTCACTTTATTAAGTATTGGTCGGTGCTAAGAAAAATATGATACAATAACGAAATATTGACATCAATATTTCAAGCAAAAGGCAGGTCCAAACGGGTATTCCCTAATGTCGTCGGGTGAGTCTGACATGAAGTTGAATTAAATTCAGTTTCCATAAATTTGACAAGTTTTATAATGAAACGAAAACCAACGTATTTGTGTGAACGATTAACTTTGTATGTTATTTCGCAGTTATCCGTCGATAAGTTATCAATGTGACATGATGAGTTTTCGAAAGAGTAAAATGTTTCCAGGTAGATGGTGCTGGGGCATAAATACTACTTACATCATTTCACAAAATCGCCCCCCATCCCCACAAAGTTCAAAACGAAACTATAGACGTATCCACGTCAAAAGAAAAGGGAAAAAAGGAGAAAAAGAAATAATAGAAGAAAAAAAATATGTGAAAAAAGGGAGAATGATTAGAAATAGAAAGGGAGAAGGAAGGTTGGAGGAAAAAAATTTTGAGGAGAAAAGACAAAGAAAAAAAATCATTAAAAAAAAAGAAAAAAAATTATCCTCTACCACTTCAACTGAATTAGAAGAAAAAATAGAGGAGAAAGAAAAAATGAAAAAAGCAGAGCAAAAAAAAAATAGGCGAAAAAAGGAGAAAAAAGGAATAAGAAAAGAAAAAAAGTTATAGTTGAAAATTGAAAAAAGAGGAAAAAAAAAATTTAATACTCCTTCAAAAGAAAATACTTACTCGAACACTATTTTCTGTGCCTTATAGCTTCTGATGTTTGGCTAACCCTGCGAAAAAAGAAGAAAAAGAAATAATAGAAGAAAAAAAATGGAATACTTACTCACCGATTTCCAATATCCAATAGCTTCCGGTATTTTTCCTCTAATCTAGCCGGTATTCCTTCCGGTATTTGACTACACCTGCAAAAAAAAGAAATAAATGATCATATTAGGAAAAAAAAGCAAAAAAAAGGGGAAAAGGGAGAAGAAAAATAGAAAGGGAGAAAAGAGGTTGGAGGGAATAATTTTGAGGAGAAAAGACAAATAAAAAAAAAATTATGAGGAAAAAAAGACAAATAAAAAAAAATACCCTCTACCACTTCAACTGAATTAGAAAGAAAAAATTAGAAGGAAAAAATTAGAAGAGAAAGAAAAAATTAGGTAGAGCCAACAAAAAAAATTAGGTAGAGCCCAATACTCCTTCAAAAGAAAATACTTACTCAAACACAATATTCTGTGCCTTATAGCTTCTGGTGTTTGGCTGACCCTGCAAAGTATAAAAGAATAATTAGACCAAAAAAAAGGGAAAAAAGGAGAAAAAGAAATAAATAACAGAAGAAAAAAAATGGAATACTTACTCACCGATTTCCAATATCCAATAGCTTCCGGTATTTTTCCTATAATCTAGCCGGTATTCCTTCCGGTATTCGACTACACCTGCAAAAAAAAAAGAAATAAATGATAATATTAGGAAAAAAATGCAAAAAAAAGGGAAAAAGGGAGAAGAGAAATAGAAAGGAAGCAGGGAGGTTGGAGGGAAAAAATTTTGCAGAAAAATTTTTGGAGCAGAAAAAACAAATAAAAAAAAAATTGATTGTGAGGAAAAAAAGACAAATGAAAAGAAAAAATTATGAGGAAAAAAAAGAAGAAGAAAAAATACTCTCTACCACTTCAACTGAATTAGAAGGAAAAAATAGAGGAGAAAGAAAAATTAGGTAGAGCCAAAAAATTAGGCAAAATGGAGAAAAAAGACATAATAGAAAAAAAAGAGGAGAAAAAAAATTATAGTTAAAAATTGAAAAAAGAGAAAAGGGAAAAAAGGAGAAAAAGAAATAATAGAAGAAAAAAAAACTTACTCAACATCCGATAACTTCCGGTATTTTCCCTAATCTAGCCGGTCTTCCTTCCCGTATTCAACTACACCTACAAAGAAAAAGAAAGAAATGATAATAGTAGGAAAAAATTGCAAAAAAAGGGAGAATAAATAGAAATAGAAAGGGAGAAGGGAGGTTAGAGGGAAAAAATTTTGAGGAAAAAAGATAAATAAAAAAAAAATTATGAGGAAAAAAAGGGAAGAAAAAGTACCCTCTCCCACTTCAACTGAAGGCTGAAGTGGGAGGAGCAAAAAACTTCAACTGAAAAGAAAAAATAGAGAAGAAAAAAAAATTAGGTAGAGCAAAAAAATTAGGAGATAACAGGAGAAAAAAGAAATAATAGAAGGAAAAGAGGAGAAAAAAAGTTATAGTTAAACATTAAATACTTACTCAACAATTTCTAATATAGCCGGTAATTTTTCCGGTATTCGGCCTGCAAAAAAAAAGACAAATAAATAATATTAGGAAAAAAAATAATGTTGAAAGAAGGAAAGTAAGGATAAAAAAATGCGACTTAAAAAGAACATAAAATCTTACACAGAAAAAATAAAATCTCAACTAACTCACCTTCAACCACAAAATCACCACGAAAATCACCACGAATTTGGGGGTCAGGAATTACGTATTTGATTAATTAAGTATTAATCAAAATACTCATCCAACGACATAATCTCCAAAATATTATAATAGGTTGTTTCACTAACTCACCAATTTTGGAAATGATTCAGTGATCGGAGATGTGACGAGGGGGAGTTTTCATGTTGATGGGTTGATGGGTGGATATCAGGCCTACTGAACCAGGTGGAAAAAACCAAAAAAAAAAACAAAAAAAATAATATTCCAAAATAATATTTAATTCTGTAATTTTCTTTTTGATTTGTGAAAATGATTCAGAGACCGGAGATGTGACGAGGGGGAGTTTTCATGTTGATGGGTTGATGGGTGGATATCAGGCCTACTGAACCAGGTGGAAAAAACCAAAAAAAAATAATATTTAATTCCGGAATATTCTTTTTGGTTTTTGAAAATGATTCAGTGATCGGAGATGTGACGAGGGGGAGTTTTCATATTGATGGGTCAATGGGTGGATATCAGGCCTACTGAACCAGGTGAAAAAAACCAAAAAAAAAAACAAACAAGCAGGCGGCCGAGGCTATGCGGCTGTAGATGTGTGACTGTAGAGTCTGTTCATTCTGCGTGTGTTCTTTTTCTTGCCATCAATCAATTGATGGTGGGCTTCCGAAGGGTGCTAACTGATCGATTGAGCTGATTTTAAATAGGAAACATTGCCATCATATGAGATACCTTCATGCCAAATTTCAAGTTGATATATCAATTTTATCGAAAGTTAGCGTGTTTACAAGGACTTTTGCTCGAAACCAGAAAAATGGCTATATCTCAAACATTTGCTCTAACAAGTGTACATATTTTAGTTGATTGAGATAGAAGACATCGAGAGGAAGATTTTGAAAAAAAAAAAAATCGATCGAGGCGTTTTTGAGATATTGGATAAAATATGTTTACATTCAAAGTTGAATATCTCCGAAACTAATCGATCGATTGAGCTGATTTTAAATAGGAAACATTGTCATCATATGAGATACCTTCATGCCAAATTTCAAGTTAATAAATCAATTTTATCGAAAGTTAGCGTGTTTACAAGGACTTTTGGTCAAAACCAGAAAAATGGCTATATCTCAAACGTTTGCCCTAACGACTGTCCATATTTTAATTGATTAAGATAGAAGACATCGAGACGAAGATTTTGAAAAAAAAAAAAATTAATCGATCGAATAGTTTCCGAGATATCGGATAAAATAAGTTTTCATACAAAGTTGAATATCTCCAAAACTAAACGGTCGATTAAGCTAATTTTTGGTATGAAATATTACAGTCGTAAGAGACACATTCATGCCAAATTTCGAATTAATCGCACGGTTATTTCCAGAATTAGCGTGTTCAGAAAGATTTCTAGTAAAAAAGAGAAAAATAGCCATATCTCAGATACCTAGCATCCAACGGTATACATATTTTAGGTGGAAAATTCACTATTTCTCAGAAACTAATCAGCCGATCAAGCTAAAATTTGGCACAGAACTAGCTATAACTAATACCAACTAACTGACAAAATTCCAGATTTTTTGGAACAAATTTTGTCCCTTTAATATTTAATTTACGAAAAAATGACCACCAGGTGGACAGGGAAACATACAGACTTTTTGTCAAAACATCATATTTTTATGTTTTGGACCATTCTACATCATTTCCAGCCAAAATTAGAAAATGTGAAAATCGACCGATTGCAAAGCTTCCATTCGGAAGCAAAAAAATGATATTTAATTCTGGAATTTTCTTTTTTATTTGTGAAAATGATTCAGAGACCGGAGATGTGACGAGGGGGAGTTTTCATGTTGATGGGTTGATGGGTGGATATCAGGCCGACTGAACCAGGTGGAAAAAACCAAAAAAAAAACAAAAGAAAATAATATTTAATTCTGGAATATTCTGTTTGATTTTTGAAAATGATTCAGTGATCGGAGATGTGACGAGGGGGAGTTTTCATGTTGATGGGTTGATGGGTGGATATCAGGCCTACTGAACCAGGTGGAAAAAACCAAAAAAAAAAACAAAAAAAAATAATATTTAATTCTGGAATATTCTGTTTGATTTTTGAAAATGATTCAGTGATCGGAGATGTGACGAGGGGGAGTTTTCATGTTGATGGGTTGATGGGTGGATATCAGGCCTACTGAACCAGGTGGAAAAAACCAAAAAAAAAAACAAAAAAAAATAATATTTAATTCTGGAATTTTCTTTTTTATTTGTGAAAATGATTCAGAGACCGGAGATGTGACGAGGGGGAGTTTTCATGTTGATGGGTTGATGGGTGGATATCAGGCCTACTGAACCAGGTGAAAAAAACCAAAAAAAAAAACAAAAAAAAATAATATTCAATTTTGGAATTGTCTTTTTGGTTTTTGAAAATGATTCAGGGACCGGAGATGTGACGAGGGGGAGTTTTCATGTTGATGGGTTGATGGGTGGATATCAGGCCGACTGAACCAGGTGGAAAAAACCAAAAAAAAACAAAAAAAAATAATATTTAATTCTGGAATATTCTGTTTGATTTTTGAAAATGATTCAGTGATCGGAGATGTGACGAGGGGGAGTTTTCATATTGATGGGTTGATGGGTGGATATCAGGCCGACTGAACCAGGTGGAAAAAACCAAAAAAATAACGAAAAAAAGTTCCGTGTAGACTACGCGCGACAGAAGTGAAACTTCTTAACTGCATTAATAGCAGGGTGGAAGAAAGCATGAGAACGAATGCCACGTGGA
This sequence comes from Coelinius sp. EB29, assembly GCA_035578325.1. Taxonomy (NCBI): domain Eukaryota; kingdom Metazoa; phylum Arthropoda; class Insecta; order Hymenoptera; family Braconidae; genus Coelinius; species Coelinius sp. EB29. The sequence goes on along the minus strand of JAOZGT010000016.1, from coordinate 2,555,191 downwards.
TTACAAACACACCAAAACACACATTCCCCCATCGTCCTACCGTGGCTTCGGTCATGCGCAAATCCCTCCGACTCGTCACTCACCATTCGCCTTACACTGGCCTCTCTCTTATCTCACTCACTCCTTCCCGGCACTGGATGCTCTCTGTCTAAATTTTCATTCTTATCACGTAACGCGTAACGCTGGCCGAACTCGAGTAAGAAGTTTCACTTCAAAAAAAATAATATTTAATTCTGGAATATTCTGTTTGATTTTTGAAAATGATTCAGTGATCGGAGATATGACGAGGGGGAGTTTTCATGTTGATGGGTTGATGGGTGGATATCAGGCCTACTGAACGAGGTGGAAAAAACCAAAAAAAAAAAACAAAAAAAAATAATATTCAATTCTGGAATTTTCTTTTTTATTTGTGAAAATGATTCAGAGACCGGAGATGTGACGAGGGGGAGTTTTCATGTTGATGGGTTGATGGGTGGATATCAGGCCGACTGAACCAGGTGGAAAAAACCAAAAAAAAAGCAAAAGAAAATAATATTTAATTCTGGAATATTCTGTTTGATTTTTGAAAATGATTCAGTGATCGGAGATGTGACGAGGGGGAGTTTTCATGTTGATGGGTTGATGGGTGGATATCAGGCCGACTGAACCAGGTGGAAAAAACCAAAAAAAAACAAAAAAAAAAAATATTTAATTCTGGAATATTCTGTTTGATTTTTGAAAATGATTCAGTGATCGGAGATGTGACGAGGGGGAGTTTTCATGTTGATGGGTTGATGGGTGGATATCAGGCCTACTGAACCAGGTGGAAAAAACCAAAAAAAAAAACAAAAAAAAATAATATTTAATTCTGGAATTTTCTTTTTTATTTGTGAAAATGATTCAGAGACCGGAGATGTGACGAGGGGGAGTTTTCATGTTGATGGGTTGATGGGTGGATATCAGGCCTACTGAACCAGGTGAAAAAAACCAAAAAAAAAAAACAAAAAAAAATAATATTCAATTTTGGAATTGTCTTTTTGGTTTTTGAAAATGATTCAGGGACCGGAGATGTGACGAGGGGGAGTTTTCATGTTGATGGGTTGATGGGTGGATATCAGGCCGACTGAACCAGGTGGAAAAAACCAAAAAAAAAACAAAAAAAAATAATATTTAATTCTGGAATATTCTGTTTGATTTTTGAAAATGATTCAGTGATCGGAGATGTGACGAGGGGGAGTTTTCATGTTGATGGGTTGATGGGTGGATATCAGGCCGACTGAACCAGGTGGAAAAAACCAAAAAAAAAAACGAAAAAAAGTTCCGTGTAGACTACGCGCGACAGAAGTGAAACTTCTTAACTGCATTAATAGCAGGGTGGAAGAAAGCATGAGAACGAATGCCACGTGGATTACAAACACACCAAAACACACATTCCCCCATCGTCCTACCGTGGCTTCGGTCATGCGCAAATCCCTCCGAGTCGTCACTCACCATTCGCCTTACACTGGCCTCTCTCTTATCTCACTCACTCCTTCCTGGCACTGGATGCTCTCTGTCTAAATTTTCATTCTTATCACGTAACGCGTAACGCTGGCCGAACTCGAGTAAGAAGTTTCACTTCAAAAAAAATAATATTTAATTCTGGAATATTCTGTTTGATTTTTGAAAATGATTCAGAGATCGGAGATGTGACGAGGGGGAGTTTTCATGTTGATGGGTTGATGGGTGGATATCAGGCCTACTGAACGAGGTGGAAAAAACCAAAAAAAAAAAACAAAAAAAAATAATATTCAATTCTGGAATTTTCTTTTTTATTTGTGAAAATGATTCAGAGACCGGAGATGTGACGAGGGGGAGTTTTCATGTTGATGGGTTGATGGGTGGATATCAGGCCTACTGAACCAGGTGAAAAAGACCAAAAAAAAAAAACAAAAAAAAATAATATTCAATTTTGGAATTGTCTTTTTGGTTTTTGAAAATGATTCAGGGACCGGAGATGTGACGAGGGGGAGTTTTCATGTTGATGGGTCGATAGGTAGGTGAAAAAAACTAAAAAAAAAAAAAAACAAACCAAAAAATCAAATATTTTGTAATTACCGTATGGATTTTTAGAAATAATTCGCGGCGTGAGGGAGTGAGAAGGCGTACTTTCATTGGTGGATACGAACTTGATAGATGGCACCAGTGAAAAAAAAATTATTCAATTTTGAATTTATGTTTTTGAAAAATAATTCCCAGCATTAGAGGGCGAAAAAAGGGGTGGGGGGGCTATGGTTGGTATGTGCCGATAATCAGTCCTAAAAAACCCAAAAAATTGAAGAAAAAAAAAAATCATAAAAAGTAGTACGAATGGAAAAAAACATGACAAGTCAGACATATTTTTTTAAAAAATCAAAAAAAAAGTTGTCCGATCCCAAAACCGAAGAGGAACTTTATACTTCAAATATCATCCCCTTTCATCACCTCAAAGGAAGCAGAGTAGTTGTGGGACACCCTGTATACATTCAATGTACCGATAACATTCTAAATTGAAATGAATTTGAAGGGACAAGCAATTAATATATTGCCTTTGATTCAAGACAGGCTGCATCGCAAAAAATGGGGATGTGAGGTACATTGCCAAGTGCTGCAAAACGAAGGTGTCCTCGGAGACTATCAAAAGTTCCTTAAACTTCTAGCAGTACAAAAGTTGAGTACTCTAGAACAATTTTTGAGAGATTGTTTCTTCGAACATTCACAAGATAAATTAGGCCACTTGGTGCATTGCTATATAGAGCAGAATCCATGTAAATCGTTGTTTTTTGCTGTTGAAATGTTGGCATCACACTTTCCTGTTGTGAGAAATGTGAAGAGACTTTTATACAAACTCAATGAAACGTTCGGTAAATTGACACATTTGGATGACGCCTTAGAATCAATGAACCTGGATTCATTGAGAAAGATATCCGATGAAATGAAGAGGTCAGGACAATCTTTTGACTCTTCTATCGCGGAAATTGATAATTTGGATGAAGATATGATTCAGGTCAAATATAAAAATGCGTTCCTTGCGATGGCTAAACGGGGTATGGCCGAATATCCCTGCATTTTGTGCCAGAAACTGCATACCAAGACTGCTGTTAGAGTCATTGATAACCTACGGAAAGGTATTGAATGCCTGCATTGGAAAAATTTGATGGCCTTTGTGAAGAAAGATATTTCCTACTTTAGTGAATACGTATGTGACTATTGTTTGGGAAAATTCCGAAAGGATCAGCTACCACCAAGTTGTATATTAAATAATCAGGTTGTAGGTGATATTCCTGACGAAATGAAGAATTTGAATGATTATGAGAAACTACTTATCCAAAGAGCGAAGGTATTTCAAGTTGTGCAGAGAGCCGGAACAATTCGAAAAAAAAACATACCCAATACTATGCGAATTCAGAAGCTAGTAGGTCAAACATTTTACTTACCATTACCAATGGAAGAGACTCTGAATAAAATAGCTTCAACCACTGATCCTATTAATAAAGATCATGAGTTGTACATATTAATCCGAGGAATCCCTACTAAGGCGAGTGCCGTTTGGCAAAAATTGGTCAATCTGGAGAAGGTTTTTACAGCTCTGAAATGGCTACGCTGTAATAATCCCCTATATGCCAACATTCAATTGCCTGAATCAGCTGAGTATTTGATGAAATACTTAACTGATGCCGATATCGAATATAATATACAATCAGGCGAGAGTGATTCCGATGACAATTGCGAAGACCAACTTGAGGTTAATAATAACAAGAGCGGAGAAATAAATGATGGAGATAGGAATCTAATAAGTCGAACGGAGCGAGCAATAGAAGTTGACGGGAAAGTACCGGAAAGAGAAACATTGTTGCTTGATGCAATTCACGATGAATTGTAATCGTTGAATGACAACAATGAAAGAGAAGATATAGAAGGACAAATTTTCTCATCAGGTAGTGATGGGAAAGCTCCTAAAAAATCTCCAATGGTCACTCAGATTTTGGAGTCTACACCACGATTTAAGCAATACACAATCTATCCCATGCACGATAAAAGAATCAATGATACTGCATGTAGTTTATATCAAATGAAAAAAGTTCGAGATGTACCGTTGAACTATAACATGGAAAAATTAGATTTGCTATGTTTTCCGGATTTATACCCATATGGTGAGAATGGACAGGGTGAGGAACGAAATACACGTATAACGGATCAAGAATACATCAAAATGCGACTTTGCTCAAGGACAGCTCGTTTTCGATTAAATCAGCAGTATTTGTTTTTCTCATTGCACAATACTAACATAAGACAAATCAATAGTGGCATTTATCATACCTTGCACGTAACCAATGCTCGTGACAAATATACAGCTGGGGTTTATCTGGAACAGATACGAAACGGAGGGGCAGAAGGAAATATGAACATGATTTTCGAACGTCTCCGTAATTCAGAGCAATATTGGCGTAAGCCGCGTAACAATTTGAAGTGTATGGCTAGATATTATGGGCCGGCCACTTGGTTCCTTACTGTCAGTCCTTCAGAATGGAATTGGAAAGACATGATCTTGCATGTTCGCAGAGTTAATGCTCCGTATCTGGACAAATTATCTGATAGGGAAGTCATAGCAGCGGATCCAGTCTCGGTCTCTAGGTTCCTTGACATGAAATTCCATGCTTTACTCGATTTCCTTCTATCATCAGATAATCCCTTAGGTAGAATTGAACATTATTTCTGGCGAAGAGAGTACCAAGGACGTGGCATCCAACATTTTCATTTATTGATATGGGTTGAGGATGCGCCTGTTGTTGGTATAAATTCAAATGATGAAGTAGCGGAATTTATTATGAAGTACGCTACTTGCAGGATACCAGAGAAGAAAATTTCTCCAACATTACACCGTCGAGTAAAAACATATCAAAAGCATGACGACAACAGTTATTGCTTGCGCTCCAAAAAAGAGAAATCTGGAAGGATCACGAAGAAATGTCGTTTTGGTTTTCCTCGTCCCGAAACCGATAAGTTCATATTGCGTGATTCTGCCATTTCTATTGCTGGACGAAAAAAGTTGAAAACAAAATCAAGGTTTTACGACCTTCCACGGAGCAAAGAAGAAGTTTTCATAAATGATTACAATCCTGCAATTCTCGTTGCATGGGAAGGTAATATGGATATTCAGTTCATTGGAGAAAGCTCATCACTTTTAACTCAGTATTGTACCAAATATTCCACAAAATATGAAACATCGAAAACGTCGACTGTTATCCAAGAAGCGACGTCTACAAAAACAGTGAGACAAAAACTATGGAATTTAGGAATGCGTGCTCTCCAAAATCGTGAACTAAGAGCTCTCGAAGCTGCAGATACACTGTTAGGGATTTCCTTGTTTGGAACCGATTCTGACACTACCATCAAATGGTTAGATGTGAGAATGATCCGAAATCGGAAAGTTAAGAAGCACGAAGAAGTTGAGAAATTGAACCCAGAATCCACAGACCTCTTTTGTCCCTCATTCGTGGATGATTACTATCCAAATCGTCCCAAAGAGCTTGAATCTCTGTGTCTCTCTGAATTTTGTCAATTGTATGACATAGTCAGGACAAAACCGAAAACAGAGGGAGTTGAATACTATGCCTTGAAACCTTTTCTATTCCTGAAAAAACGTGAACGAGGGTACTTGATAAATCACTGGAGATATAATGTCAATACTGAGCCGGAAAACTATTTCTTCAGTTTATTACTACTTTTTAAACCATGGAGGGATACAGATGAGTTGCGAAGAGGTTTTGCATCTTATACCGAGGCTTTTGAGAATGAAAAGGACGTGCTCGTCAAAGCATGTGAATATCATTGAGAATCGAAAGCATTTCAACGAGGATTGGACTATATTCAGGAAAAAATTCGCGTGGAACTCGAGAAATCTCAGGAAGATATAACTCAATCACCTGGCATTGAGGTCGGTCGTGATCCGAAAGAGGGGAAATTAGTAATGAAGGAATTCAATGATATCGAGACAAAAGTAGTGAAGAGTGTAGATCTAAATGTTATGATTGCACAAATGAATGTCGATCAAAGGAGGATATTTGATAATGTGAAGAATGTACTAACTTCCAAGAATGAAATATTGCGTCTTTATGTCAGCGGTGAAGGTGGAACGGGGAAAAGTTTCTTGATTGACGTGATAAGAACTTGGATCCGGAAGGAAATGGATCGAAAAACAGCAGTTACAGCCCCCACAGGTATCGCAGCTTTCAATATCAATGGATTGACCATTCAGAGATATTTCCAACTTCCGATAGAGCACGATGATACTCCGAAATATAGACAATTATCTGATAACGTTTTGAAACTAATGCGCGAAGAAATGCAGGATGTTGAACTTATTATCATCGATGAAATATCAATGGTTTCCAACACCACTTTGCTATATATCAATCAAAGGCTTATGGAAATATTCGATACATTTGAGGAAAATGATGGCTGGTTCGGGAAGAAACATATTCTCCTTTTTGGAGATTTATTACAGCTCCCACCTGTTCGCCAAGATCCACCATATGTGAAATTATCATCAGTTGAAGTGGAGAAGCGTTTAGGATCTATGTGTAGTATAAACCTTTGGGTGGATTTATTCAGCTACGATGAGTTGACAATTAACATGCGACAAAAGAAGGACCGGAATTACGGGGATCTCCTCTCTCGTTTGAGAGTTGGCGCACTCACTGCTGATGATGTGAAGTTATTAGAAACAAAGAAATTCAATATTGATTCACCAAAAACTGCAGATCGAGTTCGTCTCTTATCTCTATATATTAAAAATTTGCCTCCTGATGCTGTATGCTTACTCGCAACGCGTAAACAATGCGAATGCTTGAATCTCACCATGCTGGATGAGCTTCCTACCGAGGCAATAGTGCTCATTGCCGAAGACTCAGTAGATTGTCGTAATCCTCGCCTCAAGACCAAAGCTATGAAAATCCTCGACAAGGCGGAGAAAGATGACCGTTCGTCAGCTGGCTTAGCCAAAATGATAACCATCAAAATAGGTGCCAAGGTCATGGTGAGACGGAATATTGATGTTACTATTGGTTTGGTTAATGGAACGATAGGAATCGTAACATCGATCACGAAATCCGTTGACAAGGCAGCGGAACTGGTAAAGTCTATAAGAATCCGTCTAGCATCTGGAGAAGAATGTGAAATCGAACGTATGGATGTCAAATTCGAAATTATGAATGAAACCTATATTACAAGACGACAGTTTCCGATTTCTTTGAGTTATGGAATTACAATCCATAAGAGTCAAGGTTTGAGCTTACAAAATGCGGTCATGGATGTGGGACAAACTATATTTTCTTCTGGTCAAACATACGTCGCTCTTTCAAGAGTAACCACGCTAGAAGGCGTGTACTTGATCAATTTTGATCCATCCTCAGCGAAAGCATCCACACCAGCAATTCAAGAATACAATAGACTCAGAGCGAAGTACAGATCCGATTTGGTCCAGATTCCTCTGCCCCATAAATACTGGCCGAAAGAATGGGATACTATATGGGCTTTTGACACCGGATCAATTGACACCACAGATATCGAAAGCAAAAAAGATAATGTCAAAGCGACTGTCCACGGCTTATCCAATTCCGACGGTTGTTCCAGTTATGCAAACGCAGTAATTCAATGCATTTTTCATTCTTCTATTATACGTCGAGAACTTCTGTCAACACCTGACGATGAGCGAATGGTGATAAGCGATTTCCTTCGGGATTACATGGAAGGATCTCAAATTCTGGATCTGAGCGTACTCAGGCGTTTTGTAGGGGATCAATTCTGTCTTGATGAGGAACAGGATCCGGTGATATTTTTAGAGCACATGTGCAACGAGGTCAGTGGACTACGAAAGCATGTGCAACACGTACAAACTTATCTTGATCGATGTACAGGATGTGATTACACGAAAACTCATCATGAGACCAATTTCGTGATAACTTTATCATTGAAAGACAGCAAACAGTCACTGGATTTGAATGAGTTGATCAAAAAATCACTCTTGCGGTGGTCTGACGTTTTTCAACATTGTGATACTTGTGGAGAAGTCACTAAATTTTCACAAAAGACAAATATAAGCAGTACTAATGGTGTACTCATTGTCAGGATAGAAATTTTTTTGGATGACGGAAGAAATACCAAGATAAAAACTAATCAATGGAAAGTTAAAGCAGCTCCAACAACTACGGTTGATCTGTGTCATCGATCCTATGGTGTTAACAGTGCCGTATTACACTGTAATATGGGGACGACTGATCATTACAGCGGTTTGTTACGAGATAGCAAAACCGAATGGATTCATGTCGATGATTCACGCATCACAAAAATGCGATGGCCACGTAATTCTAAGGATGTGTATCTGTTCTTATTAGAACAAACTAAAATGAGATAGTATCTAAGTTCAATGAAGTATATTTAATGGCAGAAGAGAGCTTTATATTTCCGAGTAACATCGAAATAAAACTGCTTCACTTAAATTTGCAAAAAAAAGTGAAATCTCACAAAAAAAAAACAAAAAGCCTTTTGTTTTAAAAAAACCCGCCAAGTCAATTTATCGATTTGTTGCCTGCTCCAGAATATGAATCTCGAGGAAAAGAAATTTGTGCAATAAAAAATGAAAAAATGAACAAAATCAAGAAATGAGCGCTAAGTCAGAAATGCTCACGAGAAAAAAAAAGTAGAGGCAGAACCAAGGACTTGGCGCGGTTTTGTTGATTATCGAGGATCACTGCTGAGCATTATTTGATTAATTCAACCTCAGCAGTACCGACTCAGAGCCTTGTTGTCTTCATTTAGTCAACCGCGCCAGGTCTTTGGTTCTGCCTCTACTTTTTTTTTTCTCGTGAGCATTTCTGACTTGGCGCTCATTTCTTGATTTTGTTCATTTTTTCATTTTTTATTGCACAAATTTCTTTTCCTCGAGATTCATATTCTGGAGCAGGCAACAAATCGATAAATTGACTTGGCGGGTTTTTTTAAAACAAAAGGCTTTTTGTTTTTTTTTGTAAGATCACTTTACACTTGATTCAATTATTGATCTGACTGGCACATAAAAATGTCCCATTTTTACATCATGTAATGCATGTCTAGAAATGCGAGAAGCTTGGGAGGAGATACAATCTCTCCACGATCAAATTCAGAGAGCAGTGGATCCCGCAATGAGAGCACTGCAATTGGGCAATGATCTGCAGCGTCTCCTGGATCATCTGGTGTCACTGCGTGATCGACTCGAGAACATGCTCCGACAAAGGGAACAGTGGCACCAGAATTAATTGCAGTTCATAATTGTTAATATGGTAGTTTCAGAACAATTAGTTATTAATATAATAAATTTCTATTATTTAAAAAACTTGAATGTTCAGTATTATTTATTGTTGCATTCCAATGGAAGCTTTAATTTCTTTGTCGATGATTTTTTAGAAAATATAACATTGATGCTGTGAACATCATCCATAAAAATCTGAAGTTTAAGCTTAATTACAGTATTATTGAAGCGCAAGTACCGATTGTAATTACGTATTCATTCAATATTTGGAGGTATCCATTCAATCAATTCATTTTCTTTAAATACTCATCTCGAGGTTTTCTATCAACAGCATTAGAAACATGTCTACTCATGAGAATGTATTCTCACAAGGTTTTCGAAATATTCCTGTTTTTTTTTCGCTAAAATCCTTGTACGCACGATAACCCAAAAAATAGTCAATCGATTTGCGGAATATTTGCGGAATATCTGTGGGATAATCGTTGCAAACTTGTGAAATAATCTAGGAATGAATTTCATGTGTGTGAACCACTTAGAGAACACGATACTCATCCCTGGACAACTTCACAAGTCGTCCAACAATTATTTCGCATTCATTTGGGAAACGAAAGGGTTTGGAGAAAAGTGTAAGAGTGCATCATTTTGGGTTGTTTAAATTTCCAAGAAAAACTGTCTCTTGATATTTTATTCTTCGCCCTCTCATTTAGCAAATATCTTGAAAAGAGTCGTTGTAAACTTGTAAAATTGTCAACGGATTAATTTCATGTGTATGAACCACTTGAAGAACATGAAATCCATCCCTGGACAATTCCACGAGTTGTCCAACAATTATTTTTCATTTATGTGCTAAATGAAAGAGATTCGGGAAAAATGTGAAAGAGCATTATTTTGAGCTATTTGACTTTCCTAGAGAAAATGTATCTTGACGATTTGCTCTTAGCTCTTTCATTTAGTGATAATCTTCAAAATGATCATTGTAAACTTGTTAAATGTTCTACGGATGGATTTCATGTGTATAGATCACTTGGAGAATATGACACTCATTCCTGGACAATTTGAGAAGTTACCCAGATGGATCAATCCCAGATTTGCCTCTGGGATGGCCCATACTAGACCCTGGGATAGTGGAAACTTCCCAGAGATAACTCTGGGATTCCTAGGGCTGACTCTGAAAAATTTACACCATCCCAGAGTCAAGTCTGGGATTGATTCAGCAAGGTATCCAACAATTATTTTGCATTTATCTGCTAAATGAAAGAGTTCTGGGAAAAATGTAAAAAAGTATTATTTTGAGCTACTTGAATTTCCTAGAAAAAATGTCTCTTGACGTTTTGCTCTCAGCTCTCTCATTTAGCAAATATGTGCAGAATGATCGTTGTAAACTTGTGAAATCGTCTACGGATGGATTTAATGTGTATAAACCACTTCGAGAACATGACATCAATTTGTGGAATTGTCCAGGGATGAATGTCATGGCCTCCAAGTGGTTCATGGACATGAAATCCATGCGTAGAAAATTTTCCAAGTTTACAAGCATTATTCTGCGGATATTTGCTAAATGAGAGAGCTGAGAGTAAAACATCAAAAGACATTTTTTGTAGGAAATTCAAATAGCTCAAAATAATGCTCCTTTACATTTTTCCCTAAACTCTATCATTTTCCAGATAAATGCAAAATAATTGTTAGACAACTTGTGAAACTGTCTACGGATTTCATCAGTCATCCAACAATTATTTTGCATTGATTTGGTGAAAAGGGGCTTTGGGGAAAAATGCAAGAGGACATTATTTGGAGCTACTTAAATTTGCGAGAAAAAATGTCTCTTGACGTTTTGCTCTCCACCTTCTCAATTGGAAAATATCTGCAAAATAATTGCTGGACACTGTAAAATTTCCTAGGGAGAAATTTTATGTGTATGAATTACTTGAAGAACATGAAATTCATCCTTGGACAATTCTACAAGTTGTCCAACAATTATTTTGCATTTATCTGGTAAATGATAGTTTTGGGAAAAATGTAAAGGGGCATTATTTTGAGCTATTTGAATTTCCTACAAAAAATGTCTGTTTGAAACGTAGATAAATTTAAGGGAATTTTGAGAGAATAAAATTGAATAGATCATCGAAAATCCTCGGGTAAATTCGAGACCCCTCGGGTCAACGGTCAGAACATCTAGAAGACGCTCAACCCCCCCGGTAAGAGTCGTTATTCAACCTTTGAAGGAATAAGTATAGTCGTCAATCAGCTATTGAAGCGTTAAGATACATTATTAGTCGTTCTCTAGCTATCGTGAGAGCAAGAAGTATTCTATTAGCATTTGAAGCAGTCAGAGTAACAGCAATAGTATCGATTTATAAAGCATATTCAATTAACTCAGAGAATCTCAATTGTTCATCAGTTTAAAGAAGATCAGCAAATTAAATACAGTTAATTCTATATTTGAAGAACATTATAATTATCAGTTTAGTCAGTCAAGGTCATTAGTTCAGTTATTTTCCAATTAATAGTTTCTTTTGAGTAATTCAGTGCAATTCAACGTCTATACAGTCCACTATTAACTTTTCTTTCAATTATTATTATTTCGAGTCATTTTGAACGCATCAACTGTAAATAAGTGTAATATTTCAAGTGAACGAGTGGTGCAAACCACAGAATAAACCAGAAACAGTTTTAAAGAATTTGGAGTTTCTCAATTCACTTAATTTATAAGAAACACCTATTACACCACCCACATCCACGGCAAAAATTAAGCTTCATTTCAAACAATGTCTTTTGTCGTTTTGCTCTCAGCTCTCTCATTTAGCAAATATGTGCAAAATGATCTTTGTAAACTTGTGAAATTGTCTACGGATGGATTTAATGTGTATAAACCACTTGGAGAACATGACATCAATTTTTGTAATTGTCCAGGGATGAGTGTCATGTCCTCCAAGTGGTTCATACACATGAAATGCATGCGTAGACACTTTTACAAGTTTACAAGCATTATTCTGCAGATATTTGCTAAATGAGAGAGCTGAGAGCAAAACGTCAAGAGACATTTTTTTCGGATATTCGAATAGCTCAAAATAATGCATCTTCACATTTTTCCCCAAACTCTCTCATTTAGTAGATAAATGCGAGCCAATTGTTGGAAAACTCGTGAAATTGTCCAGGTATGAATTTAATCTTTTCAAGTGGTTTATACAGATGAAATTCATCCTTAGAAAATTTGAAAAGTGTACAGCAATTTTTTGCAGATATTTTCCAATTGAGTATGTGGGAAATAAAACGTCACAAGATATTTTATCTTGCAATTTCACGTACCTCAAAAAGTAGCTCAAAATTTGAGTGGGAAAAATGTCAAATAGCATTAAATCGAGCTATTTGAACTTCCTAGAAAAAAATGTCTCTTGAAGTTTTGCTCTTCACTCTCTCATTTGCCAAATATCTGTAAAATGATCGTTGTAAGTTTAAAAAATTCTAAAAGGATGAATCCCATTTTTATAAACTACTTGGAGAATATGAAATTAACCCCCCCCCCCCCCCGAATTTTACCAGTTTTCTAACAACAATTTGCATTTATCTGGTAAATGAATGAGCTGAGGAAAAATGTAAGAAAAAATTTCACAAGCTATTTAAATTTTCAAAAGAAAAAAAATTAAATACCTCTTTCTTTCTCTCCAGTTTTTTAGGTTTTTTTTTTATTCCAGGTAAATCCTACACGCGTTCAATCTGAGAAGAATAACCTTCCAATGAATTCGATTTATTGACATTTCAATCATCGAGGTTTAATTTGTTCAATTCCTATTTGTTCCCTATTTATTGGTGAGTTCACATACCAGACTTTTTATCGAATGATACCAGACTTTTTTCTAAATCAAATCTCCGGCCCTGATGATTGATCACTTGATAACAAATCACCACAATTTTCCATCCATTTACTGCGTTTATCGTCTTTTTTCTCAAATGGAAGTGAGAAAAAGCGATAATTGTCCCTCGAAGAGGCTTTGCAGTTTATGATTGCACACGATTTCACCATTTTTTCGAAAAAAAATTGTTGAGGTTGTGTTGATTGATACTGACAAGTTTTGACAGGCAAAAACAATAGACGGTTGCGAATTACATCCCCTAATATCCCGCGAAAAACAAATTTTTTATTTTTGTTCGAATAATTAGACTTCAATCTTTTATTTTCAATATTGTTGGAATCATCCAACATTCTACTTCGATTTCAACAATTTTAATGGAAATGAAAAATTTTAATATATTTTTTATTGTAAAAAAGCCAATTAGATCGCTAAAATGTCTCAGAATGCATCTGAAAATAATTGAAGGGGGAGAAAAACAGGTAAAAAAGAAGAGTAATTTTTCAATTTCAGTGATTTTATTTTATTTTGGCAATTTACAAATTTGTAAGGGATTTTTCTCCAGTTTTTCACCGGGGAAATAATCCCAAACTACTCTTTACCCATTCCTCATATCGCTACGATTTGGGCGCCAGCTAGATTTTATCCGGAAAACCTAACTAAACCGGCCTCCAGGGAAAACTCGTCACCTGGAGGACTTCTCGTGGACGGGACCCACGGATGCCACGCTAGCATCAGTATTTCACGGTAGAGGGGCGAGGTCCACCCTGTTAGGAGTGCTTCCGCTCGCTCATCGAGGCTGTTTTCACGTCCCCGACGGCGAATACGGAGAGAATTCTTCTCTCAACCGACTCATAGTCTCGTGTCCTTCGCCTCCGGGTTATTTCTACCCGATCAGCCGACTTTCGCATTCAGCGTTATCACTGTAGTGGCCTTGACCGATTTGCGAATCCTTCTAACCCCTCGAGGCCCGGAATGTGGAAGCACGTGTAGCGAAGACCTTGCCAGAGACACTGTTAACTCCCGATCTACACGCTCACGCGGTTTCCCTCCACATCCGGTAACAGCACTATCATCGCGAGTCAGATTCCCGTCTACTTTGACTGGGAGGCGAATGCGACGAAGGCCCAGCCAGAGACACTGTTAACTCCCGACCTACACGTCCACTCCAACATCCAATCGTTTCGCCGGAAGATCCAAAGCCCGGCTACGTAGCACTCCACGCGACCGGAAACCAGCGCTATTCTCTACTCAGGAGATGCAGGAGCATCTCCCTCTGCTCGCCTCCCCGCTCGATGCGAGGTGACGCCTTCCGATAACTCGCCAGTCATTTCTATGTTCCGCTCTGTACGAGCGCCCGTTCTGAACTAACCAGAAATCTCCCAGGGCTTAACTTTCCAGTCTAGACTTCTCATTCCAGTACCACTCGAGCTACGTTCTCTCGACGTGGACCAGCCTGATTGGCCCGACATCAATCTCCTCGGAGAAGGGGAAGCGGCAGTTCTTACACCTGCCCGTCCGTCCCTAGGCTAAGTCTGCGGAGCCTTTAACACCGCACAGTTGGGAAGCCTGTACGTCGGCCCTATTCTACCCAACCTCAACTGCACGAATGCTTAATTAGCGATAGCATACCAAAACGGTCACTTTGGAGAGTGGGAAGCTCAATCCACCCGAACTGGCGTATCCCCTCTCCTCCATGATCTATCCACCTTCAGTCGAGCCTCGTTCGGCTGACGTCAGATGCCTCCTCCTGTCTCTCTCACTCCCAAACTCTACTCACTCACTGTGTGTATTTTAATGTGACGAGAAAATCTCGTTACACACCTCCCTCCATAGGAGAGGTTTCGACCCGAAACCTGCCGGTTCAGGACGAATTCTCCTCATCTTCTGTCTCTGATTCTTCAACCAGATGGTCTTCCAAGGCTTCCTTATCGGGTTTCATATCCCCTATAGCTACGTTTTTGGGATTACGACCAGCCATATCAGAAACTTCGTAGAAGTTTCTGGAGTACTTTTTGGTCACCACGAAAGGTCCACTGAATGGTTTGTTCAGGGCTGCTGACCGATGCTTCGCAGCACTCGACAGCTCGTGGTTGCGAGCTAATACTAACTCGCCGACCTCATACTCGCCTTGTCTACGACGCAAGTTATATGCCTGCGCCTGTCTATCATTAGCTTCCGCTAATGTATGGCGAAATGCCAACCTCAAGGTATCGTGGCGCTTCATGCGCTCGATCCATGCTTCCGTAGGAGTCTTTTCGACTTCTACGTCCCCCTCTAGCTTTCGCTTCAGCGAATTCGCCGGCTCTGGCCCTCTACCAAAATTGGCGAAAGCGGGCGCGGCTTTCAGAGAACTGTGTTGGGCCGTATTGTATGCAAATCGAAATGCATCCAAGTGACAGTCCCAGTCACGGTGATCTGTTTCTACATACGCTCGTATCATTGCCTTCAGCGAGCGATTGACCCTTTCAGTAGGGTTCGCTTGCGGGTGATACGGCGGCGTTGTCCGATGCTTCATGTTCGTCGAAGCAACCAAGGCCTTTATGTCCCGGTTTACGAACTCTGTACCATTATCGGTCAGCAATTCTCGAGGAGCACCCCATCGATAGATGATTGTCTCCTCTATTGCCTTCCGAATCGACGCACCATTTGCTTTTCGCAGTGGGCGTACTTCGATCCACTTCGTGAAGAAGTCTTGGATCACTAAGATATACACGAATCCTTGCGAGGCATTCCTGCTCCGTTACGGTGTATTTTGTTTCAGGCCCTGTTAGCGAACGGCTGGCGTACGCTATCACTCGCTCTTGACCGTCTATCACTTGCGTGAGAACGGCACCGAGCCCTACACTGCTCGCGTCCGTTTGCAGGGTAAACGGCAGCGAGAAATCTGGACACGTAAGCGTTGGAGCTGACGTCAGGTGCTTTTTCAGCGCCTCGAAAGCCGCTTGCTGCTGTTCGCCCCATACCCAAGGTTGGTTATTCTTGGTTAGGCGCGTCAGTGGCTGAGCCACTGTAGCAAACTCTGGTATGAATCGTCGATACCAGGAAGCCATCCCGAGGAAACGGCGAATCTGTTTCAGATTCTCGGGTTCCGGGAACTCTACTACTGCCGACGTCTTGTCGGGATCGACCTGTAGTCCTTCGCTATTCACGACGAATGCGAGATATTTCACTTCGGACCGACAGAATACGCTCTTCTCACGGTTTATGGTTAAACCGTGGTCCCTCAGCTTGTCGAGGACTCTTCCCAACCACGTAAGGTGTTCTTCGAATGTACTTGAAACGATAATGATATCGTCCAAGTAGACGAAGACGTGTGGGTACATTTCTGGACCAATTAACTTGTTCAACGCTCTCTGGAATGTTGCGGGGGCGTTCGTCAAGCCGTACGGCATTCGCTCGAACTGGAAAAACCCCCTTCCAGGCACTGTAAATGCAGTAATCTCTTTTGACTCTTCGGTCAACGGTATCTGCCAGTAGGCAGCGCTCAAATCCAACGTCGTAATATAATTGGCTTGTCTTAGCTCGTCTAAGATGCCAGTCATATTCGCGACCGGGTAGGCGTCCTTTTTGGTCACCTCATTTACCCGTCGGAAGTCGATACAGAATCGATACTTCCCGTTAGCCTTCTTCACCATGACGACTGGGTTATTCCAGTCGCTCTCTGATGGCTTGATGATCCCATCTCTGAGCATCTCATCAACTTCTTTCCACATCAACAATTTTAGGTGATGGGAGGACTGTCTGACCCTTCGGCGGATCGGCTCATGGCCTTCCACATCAATTTTGTGTGGGGCTAGCTTCGAAATTGGCGGGCTTCCTTCGACTACCGGAATTTTTGCATCCAGGAGTCTCTCTCCGCAGGGAGGTGTCGCGTAGGCAATAATATCCTGCCCACGACACTTACGGGTCTGACGAACCCGCGGTTCCCGAGTCAATAGAGGGCACTGGTGGCGCCCTGCCTACGTTGGTAATCCCACCCTATGGTGGGGTGAAAACGTACCACCAAACGAGGGCTATCATATAGGGGGGGTTTTCGCGCCCCTAGGGGGGATAAGAGGGGCTGGGCCGTGGAAACGTTTGGTAGGGGGCGGAATAGGTTCGGGAGGGTTTGTAGACGTTTGGTAAAAGGGTTGGGACGTTTGGTAGTCCGCAGCTAGGGAAAGGGGGGCTAATTAGTAGGAGACGATTGGGAAGGGATCAGGAGGGTTTGGGAAGGTTTGGGAAGGGTTCAGGGGGGTTTGGTAGTCGGTCTGGGGGGAATAGAGGGGGGATAAACGTTTGGTAGGCAGCTGGGGGGTTTGGGAACTAGGATAGAGGGATAGGTGACCAACTTGGGAACAATCGGGGAGACTACCAAGCGGCAGAGGGATGAAGCAGCAATGGGTGGGAAGGGAAAGGGGGGTAGGGGGGTGGCTGATGGTTCCGCGTAAGCGGATGGCTCACGCCCATTCACGCGCTAGTAGTTCTTCCCTGAAGGACCTGTCCCCCGGATGGGAGGGGCGAAACCGCGACATCAGCCAGGATAGGCCAATCGCGCGGGCCAACAGGGAGGGAAGGGTGTTGGTGCCTCGCGAGTCAGGGGGATGAGCTTGCGGTTCTCGCAAGCCATTGTTGCATGCCGTCCTAGCCCAGGCTACCGGGTAGGGATCGGGGTGTGACACCAACGGGGGTGGGATGGGGCGTGATCGCGGGGTGGGGCGGCGAGGGAGGCAATGGGGTGGGTGAGCTTCCTCTCCTTGAGGTCCCGGGCCCCCCCTATTCCTCTTCTGGGGGAATCGAGGGGGTGGGAAACCTGTGGCTCCACTCGGGCCCTTCCGAGCTACCCAGCTTGGCAGGAACCGGGTGGCCCTTTCCCCACTAATCCCCTCTTCTTTCCAGGAATTCTAACTCTTCCGGGGTTTTTACTCCACTTTCAGCAAAACCGGCGGGTTACGCGTTTTTAAAAATGGGTAGGCATAAGGAAATTTCTAAATCCGGAGGTAAAAAGCCCCCAATCGGATCTCCGGGGGGGCTAACTTGTGCGTTTGCCCATTGGCATACTGGTCGTCGCCTTACGGCGGGGGATCCAACGGGGGAGCAGCTTCCCGTGCTGGACACAGGGGTGTCTGGTGCGTTGGCGGTGCCCTCGGGGGTTCATCATCTTCACCCGTCGCAAGCCAGGGCACCGCACCACCTCCTATCGCCTCTATCTTCAGGGGCAGGCAGTCTTCGTGCTGCCAGAGTCAACCTGGTCCGCCTCGACATGGGTTTCCAGCCATCTTCAGCAGCTGGTCGCAGTTCTACGACAGGAAACGGTGAGTCCAATTTTAATATCCGCGAATGTAGAGTTAATTTAGTTCCGGTAGATTTCGACCGCGCCCTTACCCCCAACACTCCGGGCTCACCGTCGGCCCCTTCTTCAAATTCCCTACCCCCAAACTCGATACGCGTTATGCAGTTGAACGCGGACCGCTCGGGCGTAGTCGCCGGAGAAATTCGTCAACTCATCGCGGAAAAGAAGTTAGATGTGCTCCTCCTCCAGGAACCACACGCGATTTGTAGAAATGGGAGCTGGTCCCTCCCAGAGATAGGAACGTTTCAGGTTGCTGCCACCCGCACGGAGCGCCCTTGGGCAGCCGTCGTGGTGACCAACCCTAATTTCCATGTAGTTTACGTAGGTCACCTTAGTACGACGCACACCGTCTGCGCCGAGATCAATGCGCCCAATTTCAGTTTCTACGTTATATCCCAGTATTATCAATACGGGGATGATCGGGAACCCTATGTCCTCGAACTCGACAAAATTCTTCATAGCTTACGCGGCAAGCGTGTGCTCATCGGCATGGATGCCAATATGCGATCGCGATTATGGGACCCCTCAGCCATGCCCAATGAGGATGCTGAACTTATCGAGGGTCTGATTAGCTCTTTTGATCTGTCGGTCCTGAATGACTCAGAACAGGGCCCCACTTTCTTTGCAGGGGATAAGACGTCCGTGTCTAACCCTACTCTTGTCCAACCCAAAACGTCGTTTATCGACGTAACCCTTGCTACACCCATCATGGATCCGTATATTCATGCATGGAATCTGCGGGAGGACTGGACGGTCTCCGCACATCGGGTGGTGGTGATCGATCTCCGGACACCTGTGGCACCGACGGAGGGCGGCGCGGCGGAGGCGGCGATCCCTCCTATGAGGTTCAACGTTCGTCGAGCCGACTGGGAGGGTTTTGCCGTCGTCCTGAAGCGCGAGTCCTCGTCGTGGTCGCGGGATCCGGCGTTCGAAACCACCAATGCTGTAGAAAGCATGGCAAAGACACTCGAGGAGGCTATCATCAGGGCCTGCGAGGAGTCCATGCCAAGGAAGAAACGTTTCCGCAAATCAAATCCATGGTGGAACCCCGAACTAGGCCGTAAACGGAAACAAACCTTCAAGGCGAGACGAGCCTACCAGAAAATGCGCGACCCCGCGGAGCGAGTCGAGAAGGATCAGCTCTATAGGGAACTCTTAAAGGACTATAAATACGCGATCAATAAAAGTAAAACCGATAGTGCTAGGCAATTCATTACTAAATCGGGGAAAGAAAATCCATGGGGATGGCCGTATAAATATGCCGCGGATAAACTTAGAGCAGGGACGGTGCTGAGTACCCTCCGGAAAGGGGACACGACAACGACGGGCATGAGGGATACCGCGCGTCTCCTTCTCGACACACACGTCCCGGATGACGACCCCAACATAGACACACCCCAACAACGCGTCATCAGGGAAGAGGTTCGAGACCTTGACCCGCAAACTCCCGATGCTGCACACTTTACAGCCGAAGATATCGGGATCGCCCTCAACACCATGGTAAACGGAAAGGCGCCCGGATGCGACCTCGTCGAAGTCCGAGTACTGAAGGAGGCATTTAAAGCTATTCCAGAGATATTCGTCACTCTGTTCAATGCTTGCCTCGACCGGGGCGTCTTCCCAGCACCCTGGAAGGTGGGCTCATTGGTCACCCTTCTAAAGGGCCCGGGCAAGGACGTCACGGATCCAAAGTCGTATAGGCCCATCTGCCTCCTCTCGGTGGTGGGAAAACTCTTTGAAAAACTCCTCAAATCCCGCATAACTGCAACGTCCCTCGCGCCGGGCAGAGTCTCCGAACAGCAGTTTGGGTTCATGCCCGGAAAATCCACGGAAGACGCAATCGTGGAAATGCGCCGCATGGTGTCTGCTTCTGAGGAGAAGTACACTATCGGACTCCTCTTCGATATCTCAGGGGCCTTCGATAACGTATGGTGGCCCCTCGTTCTCAAAGCCCTCGCTGATCGAGACTGTCCAAAGAACGTCTTCAGAGTTATGAGGAGTTACTTTGACGACCGGAGGGTCAAGATCATGTGGGGCGATCAAGAAGTCGCGAAGCAGGCAACCAGGGGCTGCCCGCAAGGGTCAGTTCTCGGACCTGCGTGTTGGAATCTCATGTTCGATGGCCTCCTCCAAGGCGTCGAAGAGAAATTTGGAAAGATAGAAGTCGCCTACGCGGACGATCTCATTGTCATCATCAAAGGCAAATCCCGCGAAGATCTCGAGCGCAAAGGCCAAGAGGTCACGGACTTTATAGTTTCATGGTGTGATTCGGCAAAACTCCAATTATCCAAAAGTAAAACCGAAGCCATCATGCTGAGGACTAATTGGATAAGGAGGGCCCCAATTGGTCGTAGGAAATACGACGCTCCCCGTAGGAGGAAATTATATGGGAAAAAGCCGCAGCTCGAGAGCCACCCTCCTACTATCAAGATAGATGGCTCAAAAATTAAATTCCGAGACAGCGTTAGGTATCTAGGGGTGCACTTTGACAAGAATCTATCTGTCAAGGCACACATACGGCATATTAGGGAAAAGACGGGGAAGCTTTTTGGGCGACTTAAGAGACTCGCGAAGGTTAATTGGGGAATCAGGTTCGGGGCTCTGCGGACGGTCTATCGTGGCGTGTTTGAATCGGTTGCGACGTACGCCGCGGGGTGCTGGTTGGATCTCTGTGACGCGGGCGATCTCCGCGCGCTTCGAGCGATCCAGCGAAGTGCCCTGATCACGGTCACTCACGCATACCGGACCGCCTCTCACGAGTCCCTTTGCGTAATAGCCGGTGTTTTTCCGATAGGTCTGCTCCTGGAAGAAAGAGCAGCTAGGTATAAAATACGCGTGGGGAGGGAAGCGAGTATAGGTAATATCACGGTACAGCCACGGCGTAGAAGGGAGGGAGTCGGTCAGTGGGGGGGAGAAAGGGTCGCGCAGGTGGCGGAAGAGGCTGTGGCTGAGGAAAGGGATGATGGTGATGAGCCGGATCCCGTCGCGCTCATTAGGGATGAGGCCAAGAGGCTGTGGAAGGTGCAATTCGAGACCGCGGTCACCGGTCGCACCACGTTCGCGTTCTTTAATGATGTTCACAAAAGACTGGAAGCGAAATATGTTCCAGTCAACTACTACACCACGCAGGCTCTTACGGGGCATGGCCAATTCCGGGCTTATCTTCAGTCACGGGGACATGCCGACGGGCGAGACTGTGAGTGTGGAGCGGAGGAAGACAGCGTCAGGCACCTCCTTTTGGAGTGCCCCGTGTATGCGCCCCAGCGGGAGTGCATTGATAGGTTCACCGGGAACCATGGGTGGCCTGCGGCGGCACACGCTCTCGTGTCGTCGAAGGAGGCGTCTATTGCGTTCTCTGAATTTTGTACCGAGTGTCTCTGGATTAAGTCCGAGCACCGGAATGCAGTCGAAGCCGCAGCAGCGGAATCCGAGGACTAGAACCTGGACTCGCAGTCGGGGTTCCTCAACTCATCTGAGGACCCTGCAAGCTGGGAACTCTTTCTCTTTAGTGGGGTGGCAAATCACTACCTGTCGGAGGCGGTGATTATGGGACTGGGGTCCCGTAATCTTCTCGGGGCAACCCTAGCTCTCGCCACTTGGGAATATTATTATCTACTAATCAATAATTTCTTTCAGGAAACTCAGCGGGGTCAAATGTGGACCGCCTTCCCGTGGTTCCCCGTGCTAGTACCGAGCCCTCTTACCGGTCATCTATTTGATCCGGCTAGGGGACTCGGGAAGCTGAAGGTCCACTTACGTGGCGATCTCATTCGTCACGGCTGGATTTTTCTGAGCTGTTCTCCCTTCGTAGTGGTTTCTGCTAGGTGCGTATGGCCTTAGTGCTAGGTAGCATTGGAGACATTAATCCAGGAGTCTCTGAAGCCGCTCTTTCTGTTCCTCGCCTGGGGTTCTCAAGCCATTGCATACGGTTAAGTGGCAGGCTCTTTCCACCGGCACAAACTGGAAGGTTACTTCCGGCTGATCTCGAAAGAACCAGGATTGGCCAAAGAAATCGATGACCATTCGAGCTTCTCTCAAGAAATCTAGTCCTAGGATAAAGTCTTCGGATAGCGATGCCATCCAAAGTGCTTCCACCTTGACTGCTCTTCCCTCCAATACTAGAGACAGTTTGGAGGACTCTTTCACAACTTCTAGTTGGCTGTTCGCCACCAGAACTCTTCGGGGTGGTATTCTTTTTGCGCTAATGCCCAGCGAGCTTAATAACTCGATTCCCGCTTCTCCAGCGAAGGTACGAGATGCTCCCGAGTCCACTAGTCCGCGGATCTTCTTCCCGTGGATATCGATTTCCACGTGGAATGCAAACGTCTTGCCCTCCTTCATAGCCTGTTTGATAAACTCCTCTGTGGAAGCTATCTCAGGCGAGGACAACGCTACTGGATCGTCCGTGCGGCCCAAGGAAGGTTTTACCTTTCCTTTTTCCTCCTGAGACGTTGCTCTCTCAGTTCCCGAGGTTTTCACCTCCGTGGCCACTGTCTTTTCAGCCTCCAGGATTTTTACTTCCTTTTCGACTGTTCTCCCCGTCCCTGGGGTTTCTACATCCCTCGGAACGGGCTCTTCCGGGCTTAGCGGCGGCGTAGGCTGCGCCTCGTCGCTTACGCTGCCGCTTTCCCGTTTCCCGGACTGCATTTCGGGCAATCCGGGGTGTTTACCCTTTTTCGACCACACCTGTAACAGAACACCGTTCTGGGTTCTGTGCAGACTCGCCAGGAGTGGTCAGCTTTGTCACAATTGTGACACTTCAGTGGTTTAAACTACTGGACACCAGGTCCAGCGCGGCCTGGACCACCACCCCTCCCTAGAGGAGTACCACGCCTCTGTAAGGCGTGTACTACCTTTAACTCATCAACGAAATACATCTCGCATTCGTCGTTTTCGTCAGCCTCCTCCTCCTCCTGTTGCAAGACCCTTACGGCCTGTTTCGGAGGGAACTTGGGTTGTTGCTTCGAGCTTTTGTATGCAAAGCTCGGGCATAAGGCATCCTCCGGTTTCGGTGGAGGCTGCCATGTTCTAGCGCTGGCGATGTTCTTCTCTTGTCGAAGAGCATGCTTTTCCAGCGTCCTCAGGCTCATTCCCTCTTGCAGGGTCAGACCTGTCTTGTATTTGGGGAGCATATTCCGATAAACGTAGCTCACCCTCTTTGCCTCTAACCACCTGGGTTTCGTTCGGCCAAACAATCTTTTCATGTTTGCCACGAACGTCCCCATTGGCTCATCAGCGCCTTGACGGCGACTCGCTATCTCCTCGTGTAAGGCGACCTGGTAATCCAGTTCGCCAAAACGTTCTCGGAAGGCGATTTTCGCTTCCTCCCAGGAGTACAACTCTTCCTCCCTGTACCATGTGAGAGCTGCGCTTGTTAGGCAACTTCTCAAAACCCCTAACAGGTCGGATTCTCTGATGTTTAACGTTTGTAAAACATCGTCTATCGTGGACAGGAAGTCCTTCACGTCTTCTTCTGGGGTTCCTGAGAAGGAAACGCCCCATTTCTTCAAAGCCTCGAGGGCTTTCTGCGTCGGCAGAGGGCGCCTGCCACGGTGGTGGCGGCTGCTGCCGTGGCTCTCGTCCGAGGATTCTTCAGCTCGCGTTTCCAGCGAGTGGAATCCTCGTTCTCTCTCATCGAGGCCCCCTCCGTACCCTCTTCGGGGCTGGGGTTGCTCGAAAGCCTCCAGGAGTTTTCTTCTCCGGAGCTGCGGCGCGCCCCGTTCCCCCTGGAAGTTGCCTCTTAGCCCTTTCGGGGCTACCTCTTGGGAGGGAGGTGCTGCCGGGCCTATTCGGCCGCGTAATTCCCTCTCCAGCTTCTGGACTGCCGCCAGTAGCTCCACCGGAGTTGGGGTTGCCTCCGTTACCTTTACCTCTGGTAGGTTCAGAGGTGTCACTTCACCGCTGGCATTTTTACTGCCCTTGGTGCTCCCTTTTTTGCTGCCCGGTGGCCTGCCTCTCTTCTTTACTAGAGATGCGGCCCCTAGCACGCCTGACGCAAGAATTTGTTCTAGCAGCTGTCTCGCTTGTTCAGCGAACGTCCTCAAAGCTGCTTGCTCAGTAGCTTCGTCCCTGAGGCCTTCCGTCCCGTGGGGCTTCACCGTGTTGGCTTTCCCCGGGATGGGTGTCTTCGGTAGTTCGTAATCACTGTCTTTTGGAGTGATCACCGTCTTACCGTCTTTCGGGGGGGTCTTCTGTCCAGAAAACTCCCCTCCCCCCTTTCTCGAATCCGTCTCGGATTCGTCTCCACTTTGGGTCGGCATTTCGCTTTCCTGGCGGACGTTCGGGGAGCTCGATGTTTGCACACCGGTGACTTTACCGTAAGAGACCTTCTCTCAAATTTCAAATTCAAAAGTAGTTTATTGTTTTTCTTTGTGTTTTTACATTTTTTACATATGCAAGATACATTATTTATGGTTTAAAGATTCCTGCCCCTTTTCCTGGGTTACGCTTATTAGTATTTCGTCTTATTTGTTTCTGGTTCGGATTTTGGATTTGTTTTACATGATTATCGTAAGATTACAGGCAAAAAGTTTATTAAAAACCTGATTATTTTGAGTGAGACCTTCTCTGCGTTCTGCAGCGCCTTTTATACTTTTCTCGAGGGAGTGGGGGTCATCCTCTCTCGCTCGTCTTGCACTAGACACTGCTAGTGGCGCCCTCTCTGCTAGGGAATTCTCCTGCCTAGGGTTTTTCTATGCGCCACCTATCTAGTCTCATCTAACTAGTGGCGCTCTCTCTGAACTGAAAGAGTTTCAATTCTGGCGGTACTATTGAAATTTTCTAAAAAATCGAATTTTTCCCGCCCATTCCGCCATTCAGTTTTTGAATAGCTTCGTAGTGCCCTCTGCATTGAAAGAATTTCGATTCTCTCAATTCTGGCGGTATTATTCAAATTTCCTAAAAATTCGAATTTTCTCCGCCTCTTTTCACCTCCCGGCTTTTGTTGTGGCGGCTCAGCCTGTTCCAGTTCCCAGCATTACCAACGGAGCTTGCCACCAGCGCCAGCGACGCAAACAGCTGCTAGTCCCGAAGATAGACTAGCGAAGATTCACGGAAATATCCAAACATTCATTCTTACACATTCATACTGTTTATCAATCCACCACAGCTGTGGCATTCTTACTTTTGTATTATCAAGTATTAATTAATTCTAATTGAGAGAAATAAATATAGTTTGTCATAAATAAATCAATATCTAATTAACTTATGTGAGACATTCAAATCTCCATATTTGGTGACCCCGACGTGATTTCAACGGATCACGTGCATGCAAACGGCTAACTCCAAATCAACACGTGGCTTAGCTTGAACTCTAACCTCCAACATGCCTAATCTCACACATTCACCCACACGTGGGGACGGTCAGAGTAATCAAAATGATCAAATACAACGTGTTGCACCAGCACAACCTCCAATGGGTCAACAACAAGTGTTCAATGTACCAGGGATCGACGATCTCCTCGGTCCTTTTGCACCTCTTGGCAGTGCAGCTAATCCACGACCCAACAATCTCCCGTTTGGTGTAAATCTAGTGAACCAGCCAGCCCTCGAAGAGCTTCAAGTCATGGCCTTGTCGAGTTTCAAGCTCACACCCTTCATCAGTGAGGACGTCGTCGCTTGGTTCACACAGATTGAGGCTCAGTTCAGAAACAGACGTATCACCAGTGACAACAGGAAGTACGATGCTGTACTTGAGTCACTGCAAAGCCAGCACCTACGAGAGATCTCTGACATCATCAAAGCACCTCCAGCAGACGATAAGTACCTTTATCTGAAAGAACAAATCATAAAACGTTTTTCCGAGTCAATTGATCGACGCTTGCACAAGTTATTAGCAGAGCTTGAGCTTGGAGCTCAGAAGCCCAGCCAGCTCCTGAGGAGAATGAGAGACCTAGCTGATGGGAAGGTGTCTGACGAGGTCCTCCGCAGCAGATGGCTGGCTTTACTTCCTGATATGGTCAGCAAAATCCTCAAAGCTGTCCAAGCCAACTCCACACTCGATCAACTTGCTGAAGCTGCAGACACAGTGATGGAAAATCACACTGGTGCCGCAGTCATGGCAACACATTCCACGCCTGTCACAGTCGATGCTCAGACCTCTCCCGCCAGTGCGTATGGCACAGTAGCAGCCTCAGACTATTACAATCGTAGCAACTCCAATCACCTCGTTGAGCAGAGACTCAGTGCTCTGGAGAAAGCAGTCGAGACCTTGTGCCATGCTCTTCAGCAGCTGTCTTCCAAGGTAGGCCAGTTCAATCCACGACGATCACGTTCTCATTCTCGTGCACGCTCTAACACACCTGGACCACTGAGCCAGAATGGTTTGTGTTTTTACCATGAGCGTTTTGGAGATCGAGCCAGGCAATGTGTGCCTCCATGCTCACGCTCCAATGCATCACTTCAGAACCAGAATTTAAACTAGAGACGCTGCCGTCCGTCCAGGCGGCTGGCGGCAGCTCAGATCATAATAATAATGCCGCCATCAAGGAATTCCGTCTTTTCGTCTCTGATACGTCTAAAGGCCAAAGATTTCTCATCGACTCAGGATCTGTGATATCAATAGTCCCTCGTTCCTGGGGCCGACACTCAACTCAACCAGCAGATCTCAAACTTTTCGCCGCCAACAACACAGTCATCGACACGTATGGCCAGCAGTTACTTACCTTGCACATTGGACTTCGTCGCGACTATACGTGGAATTTCACTGTCGCTAATGTCAAAACTCCAATTATCGGTGCAGATCTACTCACTTATTACAGTCTGCTCATCGATCTCAAAGGCAGACGCCTCATTGATCCATCAACTAACCTCTCAACACCTGGAGAAATTTATGAGACCAGCATCTTCAGTGTCTCCACTGTCACCAATGACAGCACAGCTCTCTCTCCAGGCATTCATCAATTGCTTATGAAGTATGTGGAGGTTACAAAGCCACCTGCAGCTCCTCGAACTCAACTAGACAGCCCAGTAGCTCATCACATTGTTACCAGTGGACCACCAGTCGCTGAACGACCTAGACGACTTGCTGGTGACAAATTGCAAGCAGCACGTGATGATATTCAATCTTTGCTACATTGTGGGGTTATCAGACCCTCCAGCAGTCAGTGGGCGAGTCCTATCCACATGGTGCCAAAGAAGCTAGGTGGCTGGCGTTCAACAGGAGATTATCGTGGTCTTAATCAACGCACAGTACCTGATCGCTATCCTCTGCCCATCATCGAGGATGTTCTGCAGCGTTGCCACGATTGCAAGGTATTTACAACTCTTGATCTCGTTCGAGCTTATCACCAAATCCCTATGGCTCAGGAAGACATCGTCAAAACGGCCATCACAACACCTTTTGGTCTGTTCGAGTTTCTTGGCATGCCTCCAGGACTGCGTAACGCAGCACAGACTTTCCAGCGTCACATGGATAACCTCCTGAGAGATATAGACTTTGCAGCCTGCTATATTGATGATCTCATCGTGTTCTCCAGGACCCCTGAAGAACACCTGCAGCACCTAGAGATCATTTTCAAAATTCTTCAGGACAATCACCTCAGCATAAACTCAAGTAAGTGCCAATTCGGCCAAGAAGAAGTAATCTACTTGGGTTACAAGATCAATCATGATGGTTTTTCTCCACCGGAAAGCAAAGTACAAGCTATCATTGAGTTTCCAAGGCCTGAGACAGTCACTGAGCTTCGCAGATTCCTCGGTATGCTTAATTATTACCGACGATGCATCCCACATGCAGCTCATGACCAAACCATACTCAATGATTTTACCAAGGACTCCAAGAAAAATGACAAACGAAAAATCCCTTGGACTCCAGAATCAGAAGCAGCCTTCGAACAGTGCAAAGAGAAAATTGCGAACGCAGCTCGAGTGAGTTTTCTCTCTCCAACAGCACCTCTTGCACTCTCCACTGATGCATCAGACTCTGCTATTGGAGCAGCCCTGGAACAGTTGGAGGATAATGTCTGGAAGCCACTCGGTTTTTTCTCTCGCAAGCTGAGCCCAACAGAGTCTCGATATAGCACTTATGATCGGGAGCTTCTGGCAATTTTTGCAGCCATCAAGTTCTTCAGACATGTACTCGAAGGTCGTCCGTTCATCGTCAAGACCGATCATCGCCCTCTGGTCTATGCTTTCTCTCAACGCCCTGAGAAAGCATCTCCAAGACAGTTGAACCAGCTAGACTACATCTCGCAGTTCACAACAGAGATTATTTATGTCAAAGGAGAAGACAACGTTGTTGCTGACGCTCTTTCACGCATCAACGCCATCGACATGCCCAAGGTTTTGAGCTCTGAAGTAATTCAACTTGCTCAGGAGGCTGATGAGGAGCTCCAGAACCTGCTCAACTCTGAAAATTCATCTCACAAGCTTCAAAGATTGGTCGTAGAAGACCATCCAATCTACTGTGACACTTCTGCAGGTTGGGTACGCCCATATATTCCTGCTAGCCTTCGAAGACAAGCATTTGATGTCATCCACTCTCTCGCACATCCCAGCAGCCGAGTGACAGTACGTCAGCTAAAAGAGAAGTTTATCTGGCCTGGTATCAAGCGTGACACAGCTCAGTGGTGTCGAGAATGCATTCCCTGCCAGAGAAGCAAAATTCAACGACACAATCGCATAGAACCTGCACACATCAACGTTCCTGACAATCGATTTGAACATGTCCACTTGGACATCATCGAGCTACCTACAGTGAAAGATCTACGATACTGTCTTACCATGATCGATAGATTCACTCGATGGCCTGTCGCAGTTCCATTGGCCAACATTGAAGCTGAAACCATTGCCACTGCTTTCTTCACCCATTGGGTTTCTCAGTTTGGCACTCCACTCCGCATCACGACAGACCAAGGCTCACAGTTTGAATCCAGGCTTTTCACAGCCCTGGCTAATATGGTAGGAGCAAAGAAAATCCACACCACCCCGTACCACCCTCAGGCCAACGGGATGGTTGAGCGCTGGCACCGCACTGTGAAACATGTGCAACGCTCCAACTCCATGGCCAGAGCTTCTTCCATCAGTCATGCTAGGACTGCGAACTGCCTTCAAGGAGGACTTGAAAGCCTCTCCAGCACAGCTTCTTTATGGGACTGAGCTGCGAATTCCTGGTGAGTTTTTCGTTTCAGACAATTTACCTGTTGATCCGAATTTCTTTCTCGAAAAATTCAGAGATCATATGAGACGAGTCAGGCCCACCACAACGGCCCACCACACCAAAGCAAGATTTTTTATACTCAAGAATTTGTACGACTGTACTCATGTTTTTGTCCGAGTTGATATGGTTAAAAAACCCCTCGACCCCCCTTATACTGGACCACATGAAGTAGTCAACAGAGTGGACGATAGAGTTTTCATCATAAAAATTAATGGCAACGAAAAAGCAATCTCTGTCGATAGACTCAAGCCAGCTTTCATCGCCAAAACAGACTTAGAGCAGGCATCTGAGCAACAACAGCAGCAGCAGCAGCAACAAATCCCTCAACCTAGTCCAATGATTGTTGTACCTGAAGAACGTCGTTCTCTAAACATGGATCCACCCTTGAGGACATATGCCAAAGTAACCAAGACACCTCAAAGAGTTTCGTTCCCTTCTCTACCCAGTCAGGTCACTGGGGGGGGGAGTGGATGTGGCGGCTCAGCCTGTTCCAGTTCCCAGCATTACCAACGGAGCTTGCCACCAGCGCCAGCGACGCAAACAGCTGCTAGTCCCGAAGATAGACTAGCGAAGATTCACGGAAATATCCAAACATTCATTCTTACACATTCATACTGTTTATCAATCCACCACAGCTGTGGCATTCTTACTTTTGTATTACTAGCGCCGCCGCGGCCGCAAGCGGCCGCAACGTTGATGCTTTTGCCGCTGTGAATGCTCATGAAAATACGCTTTTATCATTTAATTCGAATACGAAGATTAATCATCATGTTCTCTCTTTGCAAAAAGAAAAAAAACCTCCGATGATTAATTTCGTCAATTTCGTCTTTTGTCTTCAAACGAATCCCTTGAAATATGTAATTATGAAAATTTAAGTGTATAATTCTGTATAGACGTGATTTTTCACTATATTTTCTTCTCTTTGTTCTCCCAAATATATCCTGAGTGAATTCCATGAACGAACACGTGATAGGGCGACGTATAACTGACCATGATTGAAAACATCTCTTCTGAGGTCTATTCCAATCCTTTCAAATGTTTGACCTTGTGATTTATTTATTGTCATAGCAAAGGCTAATCTGATTGGGAATTGTCTCCTTCCAAACTGAAAAGGGTAACTTTCATCACTATACAAAGTGATACGGTTTATAAAAACTATTTCATTGGTTTTATCACCTGTCAAAATCTTACATTTCAATAAATGATTTGATAATTCTAAAACTTGTAGTCTTGTTCCATTACATAAACCTTCGTTAATTGATAGATTTCTTATTAACATGACAAACGAATTCATTCTCAATCGCAATTCATGGGGGGGTAAACATGGTGGATTCAGAGTTTCTAAATATTCAGGTAAAAGAGCCTCTCTGATCTCACCATTATCACAGTTTTTAACAGTGTTGATAGCAGTATAGATTTTTTCAGTCGATCTATCCAATAACTCAACTACTCTTCTATTGATATCGTCAACGTCTACATTCCTTGCCAACAGTATTGCCCATTTGTTGAATTCTTCATATCGCCTAGTTCTGATAACTTCTCCATATATATCTTCAGCTATGTCTGCATTTGGAGGTGCTATACACTCTTCGGGTAAACATAAATTTGAATCACTGATGTTGGCGGTTCCGTCACCTACAGTTATTAAGAATTTCGCGAATTCCGCTTCTTCTCGGAGTGTGCGCATATTTTCAGTAAGAGAAAATTGCGTGAAAGTTGACCATAGATGACTAAATTTGATTGATAAATTAACCAATTCACTGCGAGTTGCATTTTTTTAAACTGGTAATAACTGTCGGAAATCACCGCCAAGTATGAATAGTTTTCCTCCAAATGGTTTTTTATTATTCATTACATCACGTAAAGTTCGATCTACTAATTCTAATGCATGCCTTGGTGCCATAGGTGCTTCATCCCAAATAAACATATCAATACTTCTCAAGTAATCAGCTTCTGTCGATTGAGTTTTGATGCTCTGAGATGAATCACTGTAGAGTGCAATAGGAAGCTTGAATGTTCTATGCACGGTCTTACCAAACGGGAGTAAAGTTGCTGCTATTCCTGTAAATGCCATGGTACACACATTAATTTTCTCACTTCGCATCAAATAATATAAAGTCGTATAAATGAATGTTTTCCCTGATCCACCTGGTCCATCTATGAAGAAACATCGAGATTCTTCGGTGCTACTATTTTCAACATTGTCTATAATCGTATCAACTATTTCTCTTTGCTGTTCATTCAATTTTTGATACTGTTGTGTACCTATTTCTCGATGTTGTTGAGATGACATTTCATCTTCAAGATTTTCCATTTCTATAACTTGAGGCATCGTTGGGAAAGCTGCAAGGCTTGACTTTTCCTGATGGAGCAATGTATTGATTTGGACGTAGGCCTTTCTATGAGCTTGATTTGACTGAAGTGTTCTCAAGTAGTCTTGTGACAATGCATCCTTAAAGTCTTCCCACAATTTCTCAGGATGAATAGGATGACAATGCATCAAAATTCTGACAAACAATTGTCGTAATTGTCTTGGCATCATCCAAACTTCAGCTTCGTGCATTGCATTAGCCCATTCATCATCATCTTCAATCAAACCTCGTGCTAAACAGGCAGCTACGAAAGTTTGATGTGTTATTCCATTTACTGTTTTCAAATCTTCATAACTTGTAGCTCCTCTCACAGCTATTAACAGTAATCTCAGATGGAATAACTCAACTTGTGTCGGACTAATGGAATACATTCGTCCCAAAACATTGAACTGAGATTGACGTTGATTCCAAGTAGAACTGGATGCATTCCCCACTTTTTTGAATACATACTGAGTTGGTATCTCCGAATAGGCAAAATTTCTAGATTCTGGATCACGTTTATTTAATTCAAAATAATCAGTTAACATTGTTTGTTTACTTAATGCAGATCGCAGTTCATTCTCATTATCAATATTTTCAATCAAAATATTCTGTTGATTTGGTAAGTGCACAGGTAGTCGAACAATTGAATGACTTCCTCCGTGTAGACTCTTATTGAAAATTCGAGCACATGCTTCAGGTGGACTAACGTAGCGTGTTTCAAGATAGCTTTTGATCTCGTCATGTTCAATGACGTTTTGATCTGATTCTAAATCTGTGATGACCACAGCTGCAGAATCGTGTCCTTTATATATATATATTTGTACAAATATTTCACGGCTCTAATACTGGAGACAACTTCTACATTGATATGACAATCGAATCTTAGTAATAGAGTTTGATTATGAGGCACAACATGTTGATTATCAAAAACAAATCCATCACGACGTGTATGAGTTCCAGTATCTCTACGTTTATAATGAGGATAACCATCTTCATCCATAGTCGTTTCGTTATTGAATGCTTTAGGGAATTTTTTAGAGCATTTCTTATTGTCATCCAAGCACCAAGCACCACATGAGCCATGTATCATGTTAATTTTAATAATCTCATGTAATCTTGGATGTTCATTAAGACTGGGGATTTCTGCAGAAATGTATCTATCTACAATTTCCGGAGTTGTAATTTTTGAATTTGGCATCAATGTTAATAATAGATGAACATGTGGTAAGCCACGTTTTTGATACTCAATTACCCAAACATAGGCCTGTACTTCACCGAATAATTTCTTTTTAGTTATCATTTCAATGAGTTCATCTTTTTTAAGTTCGAATACACGGGCTATTAAATCCGGTCTGTCAGAGGGAGTTTCATGCAGGGATAGATTTTCAGTTATTTCTTTCCATTTAGGATTGCAGGTCATCGTGATGAATAAATCAGGCTTACCAAATTTTCGAACTATTGTCATTGCATCTTGATAAGTTTGTAACATATTGCGGGGTGATCCTTGATATGATGATGGAAGAATAACAACTTTACCTATGCGACTGTCTGTACCATCAGCTCGATTTTGTAAATGCTCTAGCAGTCCTTCATATGAATCAGCTCGTAATTGTTTCTGATTATTCCTCAAGTAAGTCATTCGATCTTTCTCCATCTTCACATAATTGTCTACTGCCCACTGTTGAAATAATCGACGGCCCATCAAAAAATAATTTGGATAGTCTCGGATTGCCATTCGATATTTTAAATATGCATTTCGAGTGATTCTACGTGTGCTGTTAAGCATCGTGAGACCATCGTGCCAACCTTGGGTTCCATGTGGATAGAATAATGGATATGTCCATGGTTCGACATTTTCATCCATTGAACTAACGTATTGTAATGCCTTTGTCCTTTTATTCCGAATGGTGACATATGATTCTGGGATTTCCCCGTCGGCTGTAGTGCAAAAAATTGCGGCAACTTCATTGACTCTCTGGAAATTATACCGTCTCTTATCTAGGCCTTTTTTTAATGTGAATAATAATTGCAACTCTGGCTCTTCGCCGTTATTTTGGAGAGCCATGGAATTTATCTCTTCCTTCATCATCATATATGATTTTGCATGACTGTTATGTAGTCGCATGGCACTATCGATAGCTCCTAGAATTTCAACATTTAAATCTGAATTGTAACTCAATCGATAATCTGTTGCTTCATTCGAATCAACAATGAACAATTGCCCATAGCTTGGTAACTCATTATCTGCTGGGTACAACGATGTATTTATTTGATAATAAATTTGTCCTTGAATTTTAAAACAAAACGGAGCTCTTCTACTATTATTGAATTGTACTAAATTGGCATTGAATGACGCAAATGAGAATGAATTGTTGTAATATCGGATACGTTCATAAAAATGCCTTGAATGTGGATGTGTACCGTCAAATAATTGCTTTATGATAAGTGGTGGATCTGGTAGGGGTTCTAACTTCACTTTGCCATGACTACAGCAATCATTGAAAGAAGTTCCTCTAACTTTTTCCGCAACGAAATGTTTTGCTTTACAATGAATGCATAAAACATTCATATGCCCAAGATAATGCTCGACAGTTTCATTCAGTTGCACAAAGTTATTATTACACTCAGGAATGGAGTGTGCATCAACAGGAGAATCATCCCTGGAAGTTGTAGGAGGAATGAATGAAATAGATGACGTTCCACGACTGTAAGTATGATCAAAAGCTCGGGAAGTAATTGATATAGAACGTGAACATGCAGGCATGGACTTTCGATGATCGAAGTGATCATTCGAAGGTTGAAGAGGCTGAGGGCTTTTGTGGGATGATGAATCTGTATTAGAAATCATAATAATAATCGGAACCTTTTGGAAAGAAGTGTTCGAATGACATGCATTGGACGATCCGCTACCTGAAGACCCGGTTCGTCGTTCATTGAGACTATTATTGAACACAGAAGCTGTAGCAAATTCTGATTGAAAACTGTACGCTTCATTCATTCCAGAAGGAAGCAAAGGAATTAATTCAGAATGTCTTGACTTATTTGCCCTTCGAGGTATTTTCGATGCTATTGAATAATTGTGTTCATGCCAAGTATTTATGATTGAAGAAGTTGGAGGGCCTTCTATTTTTATTTCTTCTGCAGTGGATTGTTCACCTTTTCTTCTCGTTGGCAAATTTTGGATCTTCAACTGCGGATTTTTCTTAGCTTTCTTTGGAGTAATTCTCTCCTCATCAAAACTTGGTACCCGTTTCGACATTCTGATTATGTCCTCTCAATTAGATTATTCAATATTTCTTAAGTTTTCCAACGAATGATCTTGTTTTAGCGCTTTAGTTTCCGATTGTTCTTTATAGTTTCGTGAATTTCTGAATGTTCTATTGGTCAGAATGTTCAATTGGTCTGAATGTTCTATTGGTCTAAATGTTCTATTGGTCTAAATGTTCTATTTGTCTTTAAATCTGTTTATCAGGATCGATATAGGCTAATGTGTAGGAATATTGACTGAGATTATTTATTGATCGATATTTTCTTACATATAAATGAATTCCTACAATATTTACAATATATTTTGAATATAATAAATTCTTCCACTTCTAACATCCAGCGTCCATCGAATGAGCTACCCAGAATAATCTCCTGTGAGAAAGTTCGAAGAGTTAGTTCCTTAAATTTCTCAGAATTATACAAATTCAGAAGAAGGAGGAACCAATAGTTATGAAGATTGACGAAATTCCCAGAATTCACGTTGATATTATTTCTTCCCCACGTTGACTCCTGAAATCGAAGAATTTTCATGTAATTCCACTTTTAATAGACAGAAACTATAAGAATTGTTCAAAATTTAAGATATAAATGCTAATAATAATAATGATAATTCAATTGAAGAGCGAATACATTGTATAATCTGAATACATGATGAGTACTGTCAAGTAGTTTCAGTATAGGCTACATATACATATACATGTATATACATGTATAAATGCATATACATGTATTTTTTTTTATATGTATATTGTGTGCTATGTGGAAAAAGGTCGTATGAGCTTTTTTCTAATTTATTTTTAAATTGGTGGAAAAAGGTCGTATATGAAATTCTCTGGGCGATGTAAAATCTCGACGTTTTGGGACCAAAGGAATTATTCTGGGGTAACTTTCGATGACCAAAATCATACGACCTTTTTCCACTAATAATTCATAAAATTACTTTTTTTATCGCCCAGAGAATTTCATATATGACCTTTTTCCACCAATTTAAAAATAAATTGGAAAAAAGCTCATACGACCTTTTTTCACATACATAGCACGCGATATGTATATGTATATGTATATGTGTATATATATTGATTGGCTAGGCACATCGAGTTATCAAATTTTGAAATTATTAATCAATTGAGTTGATTACATCATGTGGCAGTTTCTTACCTGATAATTCTTTTTTTTCCCAATTGAGAGGAGTGGAGAACAGAAAGTGTATCTCCAATGTCCACTGATGCAAATTCGTTTGTAGGTTAAAGATGGTTTTAGCGTTCAGCAAGTACACCTGGAACAGAAAGATAAATTCAATGGCTTGTGAATACAGATAAGATTAGGAAAATCATATAGAGAATTGAATTTTATGAACTTTTAAAATGATTAATGTTGATTATTTCGCATGATCGTTCAGTAGCTACTCATGATAATAATTAACTCACTTACGATGCTTTATAATGAAGAGACTGTAATCACAGGTCTTTACAAGTTAATTTTTTTTTGAAGAACACAATTGATCCGAGAGAGGCGCCACTTACATACCGGGAGAATTTGAAATCAAACATTTAAAAATTCAAGTAATTCATAGGAATTTGAAATTTATTTGATCTTCAATTAAAAAAATACTTTTTGTTTGACAATCAAAATATTTTTATTAATCATGAAAACTTTATTTTTATAGCAAACAATACAAAAGATTAGTACAATAGTTTTTACTTAAGCCAATCGCAATATGAAACACATTCATATTTCTAATCATAATAATCAAGGACTTTTGATAGTCATTCTCAATCATTCACATGTATCATAATCATAGCAAAATAATTTCATATCACATCGTTCCGTTACTTCAGCTACTGCTATCGTTATTTTACATTTAATGATAATTCTTTTCATAAAAGATATCTTCATTTTATGTAACTTATTATGAATAATTAACGAAGTGTTAATATTTAGTGACTGTCAACTTACACATAATATTATTGCCTTATCATTGGGCATTTGTACTGTCGTCTTATTCATTTTTATCTAATGAGAAACTACGATCCAGTCATTACTCTCATCAAATCACATCTTTCTTAGTCTTTTGTATTGATTATGATAATTGAACTTTCGTTCTGTCGCATTTTTATGCTATCATGGAGGTACTGAAACTTGCAAGTAACGTTATCAAAGCATGAATATTAAAGTTTTTAAATAATGAAAAATGAATTAAAAAAATGAAAAAATACTGTTTCACAGTAACTGGTGGGAAGAATTTTCTCATGAACTTTGGCCAATTTCTATCTAGAAACAAACGAATGTAATTAAAAATTAAAAATTGAAATTGGAATGTTTCAAAAATTGTATTGTAATGATAAATAAAAATATGAAAAAAAAATTGTAATGATTATGAAAATCATAAAAAAAAAATCAAGAAATGAGAAAATTCCTCCCCACAACGAACATCTCCTACTCGTATCGATAATCAATGTTCTGAATCCGAAGAGTCTCCTGTCAGATCATAAACTGACTTTTTGAATGATTTCTCCGAGAAATTTCTCTTTGGATGACTCATCCCTGATCCACTGCTTTCATTGTCACTGTCCATTCCAAGATTGGACAACGTTCTTTTACGAATTGTCCCTGTACCAGAGTTTTTTGTCTTACCCTCATTCAACTCAGCCAGAGAAGCAGCAATTTCACTCATTTTCTTTCTCAGTGCTTCAGCTTTTTGGCTTTGATCCAAGTTCTTGCCATTTTTCTCATCAAATGGTGTTGATTCACCAACTACGAAAGGGGGGAATTCATTTTCATTGTCTTCCTGGGAGAATGAAGCATCCTGAACATCCTGACCTCCAGGTGGATGGATTATTACTTCCTCAACAATCTGGATTTGACCCGGCACAACGTTAGCAATCACTTGAGTAGCACCTGGCAGAATTGTAGCCACCTGGACATTCTGGGCACCTTGGGGTCCGACTGGTGGATGTGATTGATGCAAACTCTTGGCTCCATTTTCAGCAGGTTCAGGAATTGGAGCATGTCCTCGTCTCAACTCTCTTCGGCTCATTATGAGATTGTCGACAACCACCACGTCAGTCATCTCAACAACTTGAAGAACAATAGTCTCGTAACGACTGCGACGCACTAATCCTTGGAGTCTCACGTGGATCCCTTCGTCTGGATTATTGTTTTGATCGAAATTAGTGATGTTGACAATCAAATGATAAGTGCCATCTGTTACAGCACCACTGCCATAGCTGACGTTCCCAATTGTAGTACGAACAAACTTCGATTGAACATATCCAGTCACTCCTGAAAATAGAGAAAATGAAAAATTGATTAATCCAGATCAAGATGTCAAAATCGAAGTGAAAAAAATTAAAAAAAAAAAAATACTCACGAATTGTCTGCCCCTCAGCTGCTGCAATGTTCTGAAACAGAATTTCCTGGATTGGGATAGCTGTAGCAACGTGAGTTTCAGGCATAGGGCCCAAGATGATGACTTCAGTATTGCTGTTGTCTGATATAGCGAGCTCAACGGGTAAGAGAGTCTGATAACGATCCTTGAAAGCTGGATTTGCTGCTACCACTCTTGGGCGACGAATTTCTACCAACATCTTCACAATACAGTTCTGATATTTTGTGGCCATCTCTTCCCAGAAGAGAAGCCTAATTTCTGATCCCTGCAAATTACTGAGTATTGCTCGAAACAATGGAGTCTTGGGAGGAGGTGCATTAGCCCGTAACTTCCTTTGATCTGCTCTGACAACGGCCCCAATCACAGTCCTAGACAATTAAATAATAATCAACATGAGAAATTAGTAATAATAATAAGTATAATTGAGATGAAAAATGAAGGAAAACTTGATTGACATTTTTTTCCTATTCAAGATGAAATATAACGAAAAAAAAACTGTGGATTAAATTTTGAGTCACATTTTCTTTTTTTTTATGTCAATT
This sequence comes from Coelinius sp. EB29, assembly GCA_035578325.1. Taxonomy (NCBI): domain Eukaryota; kingdom Metazoa; phylum Arthropoda; class Insecta; order Hymenoptera; family Braconidae; genus Coelinius; species Coelinius sp. EB29. The sequence continues at coordinate 2,516,013 of JAOZGT010000016.1, read as the reverse complement.
CTTATCTAGTTATTTATTTTTTTCTTCAAAATTAAAAAAAAAAACACATCCCACATGGTTGATTTGATGACCGCACAATTCTCCTGTGAATAGCACGTGGCCGTTAGGCTAGCACACACATAACCCCCACGAAATTTTTTATCCTATTTGTCGAAAAAATCTCCCATTTCCAATGAAAAAAAAAAAAAATAACTTACGCTGTATTATCTCCAATTTGCAAATGTTGTAATTCTTCATTCGTAGACATCTCGAAGTCCTGGATTTCATTAGCCATTGTCGATTATAATTGCAAAAATTTTTTTCTACTATAATGCACGAGAGCACACTTTCTCACGTGTCGATCTGTGTTGTCGATGGTCAGCAGCGGAAAGGCTGAGAGAAATGTGCCGCTTGGTCACGAATCCTCCACACAAAGGCTGATTCATATTAATAAACGAACACTTCATGAGAACCACCAAGCACTTCGCTCATGCGAACCTGCCATTGTTTTCTCATGCGATCCGCCATTGCCTGCTCTCTGCCCTGTGGCCAATGAGCGTTGCGCTTATGCTATTTCTGGTGGCTGCCATGACACTGCTGTGCTTTTTAGAATAGGATCAAGTATTAATTAATTCTAATTGAGAGAAATAAATATAGTTTGTCATAAATAAATCAATATCTAATTAACTTATGTGAGACATTCAAATCTCCATATTGTATAGCCTCCTGGTGCCCTCTGAATTGAAAGAATCTCAATCCTCTTAATTCTGGCGGTATTATTCAAATTTTTGAATTTGAATTTTCCCGCCTCTTCTACCTCTCAACTTTTGAGTGAGGAGTACCTTCTCTTACGACAACGGGGCGCCACTGTACGGTTCCCGCGTCGCCAAGTAATCCAGCAGTCGGTAACTTGGACTCCGCCTTTACCGACTGCCTTACCGACGGTTAGCCGCGGTGAGTACCTTCGGGGAGATGCCAGATGGCACCTACTACCTGTTATCTTCACAATTCAACCACGTGTGTTGAATTGTGCCCCGGAAAGGTGGGTTTCACCCGGAAATGGTGGGTTTCGCCCGTATGTGTTTATTTTTGGGGCTTTCGCCCCTCTCCCTCGCCATCAGAGCATTGCGGCTCGTCCGACGCCTTTCTCGACACCTCGTGTCGTAAATTATATCTGATCTTTGCAGACCATCCATAATTTTGCTTTTTCAGACAAAAAAAAAAATTTTGGACAACAAAAAGCATCAAAAAAAAATTTTGTCCATAAAAAAACGACTGGGGATTTCCCCGTCCTCTCTTTTTAGGAGGGTTTCTCCTCCCTCTTCGCCTGGAGGTTTGCACCCCCTTCTGGCGTCCTCTCACCTCCCCTCAGGGCAGCTTCTGCTGCCCTTTTGAGGCGTCTTTTCTCTCTCCTCCTCTCCCTCCTTGCCTCTCCAGCCTCTCGAGGGCTTCCAGCTGCTGCTGGGGTCTCTTGGACTATCGGGCGGGGGGGAAGTGTAGGCCTGTCAGGAGCATGGCCCGATTGTCTGGCCCTCTGCTCCTGTCTCATTTTCCTCAGGACTTCCCTGGGCACATTCCTTCCGAACGCTGGAATCCAGGGACCCCTCCTCCTCTTCTCTGCCTGGCAGGGGATGCACTCTGCCGTAACCTTACCAGGGCGACCACAACTGTGGCAGTACACCCTTTCCGGCTCCGTGTAGCCAATTCCTCCGTGGCCAGGCTTTCTGCAATTCCAGCACAGCCGGGCTGGAATCCTGAGCCGACGGGGAAGGCTTCTGCTCGTGGAGGGGGCATTCAGCTCCTTCTGCACGTCTCTCACCTCTGGGAGTCTAGGGATGGTGCCCTTAAACTCCTTTGGATGTTTTCCCTTCACGTGCTGGACCACGTGCTCCTCTAACTTCCGGTTTCCAGCCGGGATAACACGCTGAGGGCGTTGGTTATCCCGGGATTTCTCCTGTCTCTCGGGCTTTGGTTTTAGAGTTGGCGTCTCGACGAGACCCTTCCCCATCACCAGGCCCGCACTCCCTTCTGAGGAGAATTTTAAGAAAATCCTCCCCAGCATTTCAGGGTCCTTGACTAGAGCCTCAGTAATGAGCTGCTCTAGCCCGGAGGTCCCTGAAACCTCACTTGCCCCTGGAGCGACAGCCGTCGTCTCCACGACTACTTCCTGGGCAACTTCCTCCACGCCCATCGCCTCCTCGGTGTCCTGACGGGATTCCTCGTCCAGTTCCAGCTCCAGGGCTGCGAACTGCTCCTTAGTAAACCCGGAATCTGAAATTTTTAAATCCGTGAGGATTAATAGATCCGGGTTTTCACTCTCGCCTAATGGCGTCTCTGAAGCTACGGTTTCTTCTTCGCCACGTGGCGTGGCCGAAACCGTGGTCTCCATCCTCTCCACGAATTCGAGTTCGTGGAGATCTTCGGTCGACCCCGAAAGGTCAAACTCACCTCTCCGTGCTCCTTCGGCAGTTGTTACCACCTTCTGCACTAATTCATCGAGGATTTTATCCTCGTTAACCAATAGGTTACTCATCGTGACCACGTGCGTACACACTATTCACCGAGAGTGAAAATTTTTCGCGTCTTTATCGCCAGGCGTCCAAAACGGAAAAGAACGCTCTCGCTTACCGTAGGTCAGGTTACGGGTGTCACAGGGTGGGGTTAATTACGGCGAATCGACATTTCAATCGATCGCCGCCGGTGGTCCCACCTGTGGGCCATCCCGACCTTGCCCCAATTCGCCAACTTTCGGCGCCTCATTTAAATAAATCTAGCACGGGCACGTGCCAGATTGATTCAAGCCACGCGCCGCGAGCCGGTGACCGGCACGTAGCGCCCTACTGTTCGGAGCTCTCACTCGCTCTCTGCCTTACCGGCCGAGGAGTGTTACCGTCGGCTTGCGCCGAATTCTGTCGAATTTTTTTTTTTTTCCTTACGGGTTTTCTCTTTCATTCACTCTGTCTTTCCCCTTCGAGGAAGGAAAACTCCTCACACTCGAGATGACTCCCTCTCGGGTGGCGAGGAAGCCTGTGACGAGTCTGCGGGGGAATTCCTTGCCACGACGGGAAAAGTTTTCTCTCCCAAATGCCCGTTTTCTCTCGAAAACTGACATTTTGAGGCCTTTTGAGGAAGAGAGTGACCTCCTCCCCCCTTCTTTCGAGTGTTTCCACTCTCTCTCATTTCCGTGGGAGAAAAATACTTCCCGCGCTCAAGGTCATTTCCCCTCGGGTGGCGTGAAAATGTTCCCCGAGTCGTCGAGAAAATTCCCCTCTCCGCGAAAAATGATAACTTCAAATTCTTTTTCTTTTCTCTGGGAAAAAAAAAGAAATTTGTCTTATTGGGAGCAAGAATAGAATTTCTTTCTCCCGCATTCCCGCATGGGTACTCACTCTCGCCATTTCTGACGTCACTTTCACTCCTATATGGTATGGCCTCACGTTGGGCGCCATTTTGTAAGGGATTTTTCTCCAGTTTTTCACCGGGAAAATAATCCCAAACCACTCTTTACCCATTCCTCATATCGCTACGATTTAGGCGCCAGCTAGATTTTATCCGGAAAACCTAACTAAACCGGCCTGCAGGGAAAACTCGTTACCTGGAGGACTTCTCGTGGACGGGACCCACGGATGCCACGCTAGCATCAGTATTTCACGGTAGAGGGGCGAGGTCCACCCTGTTAGGAGTGCTTCCGCTCGCTCATCGAGGCTGTTTTCACGTCCCCGACGGCGAATACGGAGAGAATTCTTCTCTCAACCGACTCATAGTCTCGTGTCCTTCGCCTCCGGGTTATTTCTACCCGATCAGCCGACTTTCGCACTCGGCGTTATCACTAACGGCGAGTGGCCTTGACCGATTTGCGAATCTTTCTAACCCCTCGGGGCCCGGAATGTGGAGGCACGTGTAGCGAAGACCCTGCCAGAGACACTGTTAACTCCCGATCTACACGCTCACGCAGTTTCCCTCCACATCCGGTAACAGCAATATCATCGCGAGTCAGATTCCCCCAGCTACTTTGACTGGGAGGCGAATGCGACGAAGGCCCAGCCGGAGACACTGTTAACTCCCGACCTACACGTCCACTCCAACACCCAATCGTTTCGCCGGAAGATCCAAAGCCCGGCCACGTAGCACTCCACGCGACCGGAAACCAGCGCTATTCTCTACTCGAGAGATGCAGGAGCATCTCCCTCTGCTCGCCTCCCCGCTCGATGCGAGGTGACGCCTTCCGATAACTCGCCAGTCATCTCTATGTTCCGCTTTGTACGAGCGCCCGTTCTGAACTAACCAGAAATCTCCCAGGGCTTAACTTCCCAGTCTAGGCTTCTCATTCCAGTACCACTCGAGCTACGTTCTCTCGACGTGGACCAGCCTGATTGGCCCGACATCAATCTCCTCGGAGAAGGGGAAGCGGCAGTTCTTACACCTGCCCGTCCGTCCCTAGGCTAAGTCTGCGGAGCCTTTAACACCGCACAGTTGGGAAGCCTGTACGTTGGCCCTATTCTACCCAACCTCAACTGCACGAATGCTAAATTAGCGATAGCATACCAAAACGGTCACTTTGGAGAGTGGGAAGCTCAATCCACCCGAACTGGCGTATACCCTCTCCTCCATGATCTATCACCTCGTTCCGCTGACGTCAGATGCCTCCTCCTGTCTCTCTCACTCTCAAACTCTATTCACTCACTGTGTGTATTTTAACGTGACGAGAAAATCTCGTTACAAATTATATCTTACATTTTTTCATTATTTTTTAGATATAATACAGATTTCATAACCCATGGTGGCATTCATCTCCATGATGTTATCAAATCATAAGAAAATTCAAGGGAGGTGGAGAATAAAATACAACATTAAAATTATGTCATAAATGCGACGTTTCGCTAATTATTATAGCTTCATCAGGCACTTAACATGATTAATGTCTTGTCTCATTCAAATTAAAACTCTCGAAACGGAGTTCTCCATATGTAACAAGAAACAAATAGCAAAATTTAAGAAACATATTTTTCTCGAGTGGTTGTCATTCATAATTTTCAGACATAATTATAATTTTGTATTTTATTCTCCACCTCCCTTGAATTTTCTTAAGATTTCATAACATTCCCATCAGTACAGCATTGTCACATAGTGGGGAACTAGAAGGAGATGAGGGAAAGTCAAATCTACCGCCACGCCAACTCGTGGCGTCTGAGAGAACTTGTCCCCTGTTTTCTCACTTCACAATACCTCCCTGTATCATACCTTACTTCGGGCTCGCTGTGTGATGTGTATGACTGTGTGTGTTATGTCTGCATATTATTCAGTCGTTTTTTGGTCTTAGGCCTGATGGTACGAGATTCAACACAAAACATTAACTTAAATACATTTTGTGGCCCATTCTGTTCGCGTGAGTGAATTCAATTGGTTCCATTACATACACGGACCGTGACCCGTGTCTGTATTGGTTCCATTACATACACGGGAAGATTTCCGTGTCTGTATGAGTTTCTCTCTAACACACACGGGAAGTTTTCCGTCGATATATTAGAGCCACGGGAATGTCACTAGCAAACTTCCCGTGAACGTCAAAATCTCCAGATCCCTGTCCCGTGTCCCGTGTCCGTATTTGATTTTTTAAAGCCAGCTAAACATCGACTGATACAACCATATATTAATTCATCATTATTATTTTTTGGTGGAATTATATCAATACATTAATTAATACAGAAATTAATTATTTCTCTTATTAAACAGATAGAGAAGGAAAATTAAGTGGGAAGGAGGGAAAGGACTTTTACTTCATTGAATGAGCATCAGTGAAAAGAAGAAATTTTCCTTTATTAAATATTATAATTATATTCGATGTTCTTCAAAGAAAAATCAGTGGTTGTGTCTCTAGACTCGTATTATTAAAAGATCCTTTATCATTATTCGAAATAAATGCAGAATTGTTAATGGAAAGAGAAAACCTTAACGAACGAAATTTAGAAGTCAAGACAAGATGAGCAGAACCAGGAACCTTTCGGTGCTGCTTTGAGACCTGAACATTTCCAATCAATCCATTTCAAACAGCTATCACATTCAATGGCCTCTGTAGTCAACTCATTGTTGCAAATTCCACATTCCACATGTTTTTTTTTCTCATCAATTAGATGCTTCAAAGCAACTAATGCTCCTCGTTTGAAATATTTGCCATAGGAAGAGAGTGATACATTATCACTGCATATTGCATCGTTCAGAGTAACAATCGTAATTTTTTCAATCCATTTCCTCTCAACTTGATAATCTCCGCTCAGCAGATTCGTCAAAATTTCCGAAGAAATAATACCGTCAAGAATTTGACTCAGTTGATCCTTCAATAACTTCTCAGAGAATTTGATAGCTTTCTTAAACTGTGTAGGCTCATCTTGCAATGATTTTAAAGAGGGTCTGGTATATTTTCTGATCTGTATAGGTCTCCCCATGGCTGTAGTTCGCCCTTTGGAAGGCCTACCTCGACTTTTCTTCTCAACAAACTTCAAATCCTCTAGGTCGATAGTCCTTTCAGGATGTTGGTGGCAATGGACTGAAGGTGTTGGAGGCGACAGTGGTCCTCTGGAAGATCCTCCAGGAGGCTTCGGCTGTAATTTTTTTCCATCGTTCTTGTTAGGAGAAATAGGTGGAGTTGACAATGCACCAATGCCAGCGCCACGTGATATTTCCTCAGAGTAATCACTGGGATTATGTACATCCTGATGAGTAGGAATGATTCCTGGTGGATGTTGGCCTTTATCCTCAGTTTTGCCATCTCTAGATGGGACTGTTTGAGGTATCTGCTCAGAAGAAGGGACTTCCAGCTGACAATCAGATTTAGCAGAATCAAGTTGTAGAGCGTCAAAATTATCCTTTGCCTGAGGATTAAGTAAGATCTCTTGGGAGAGATCATTGAGAGGTGATGAGTTGTTGTGGGAATCGAGGGTAGTTGAATCGGAGATTTCCTTAGAGCAATCATTAGAATCATGTACGTTCTGATGAATAGGAACAATAATTCCTGGTGAATGTTGGCCTTTATCCCCAGTTTTGTCATCTCTATGTGGTACTACTGCTTGAGGTATCTGCTCAGAACAAGGGACTTCCAACTGACAATCAGATTCAGTAGCGGCCTGGACTAGTGGAATTTCTCTAGCAGAATCAAGTTGTGGAGTGTCAAAATTATCCTTCGCCTGAGGGTGATGGGGGGTATCTGAAGGATAATCATCTGGTGGTGGGACTGTCTTGTAATGATCGAGAGTGACTGAATTCTTTCTGCAGTTTTCATCCCCTGGAGTTAATGAAGCGCATGGAATTTTAGCTTCAGTGATCATAGCAGACCTCGAAAGACTCGTGTACGTTGTGACAGTCATCTCTGCACCAGTGTCGTTGAACATAACGTCTCCCAAGAGTACTAGCTCTTCTGGTCGAACTCCGAAGGACGACAAAGATATATCAGCAATATCTGATAGATGCAGATTCTCATCAGGTGATGATGTGGAAGTACCAGCAACATTCTCAGGTGTCATCAAGAGATTTCTGTTTTCTTTGTGAAGTTTGGAACTCCTCACACCCTCTGCAGATGTTGACACATCTGAAATATCTTCCCCTTCATCTTGGGACATCGCTTTTCTGGATGGAAACACTGTCTTTGGATTATTGATACTTTTTTTATTGAGCTCTTCATCGGCTGGCAACACTTCTTTTTCATCTCCCAAAAGTCGTTCCCGTTGTTCCTTCTGTTTATTCTTCCCGTTCTTCATCCGTGTCACATGTTTCTCAACCACAAATTCCTGTCAAATGATAAAAATGAATTGAAGTAGGCGAAGTGGAATGAACATTAGATGGAGAATGTACATGTGGCCAAGTCCATTGTTCATTTTATTTGATGGTTTTCCAGTTTTCAAGGTAAAAAAGAGATCAATGAATTTAAAGGAGCTCAGCTTAATGTTCTGTTTTCTAAAAATCTGGAAATCTGAGAGATAGCTAAATTTTCCTTTGAATTTTGCTTGTCTCTGTGAAAATTGAGCTCGTGAGATTTTAAGATATTTCATGAAATGTGATACCAAATTGAGATTAATTTCAATCGTTTGAGTGTTGTCTTTACTGAAGTATTCTGTTATTCCGGTTTTTCTGTACGATTTGACTTAATTTCATCACTTTTTAGCAAATAAACTCACCTCTTCACATTGATGGTTGTGTTCCAAGTGAAATTCTGTAATAACGAGTTTTTCTTTTCCATTTCGTGACGTTCGGAATTGCAGGAAAGCTGGACACCCCCTTTTCAGAGACCTAAAGATTGACAAAAAAATTTCAGCCAACACGAACAACCAAGCCTATGATATGATTTTGTGTGACAAATTGATTGAAATATTTTCTTTGCGTTACTTTCTAACTAACTGCGTACTTACTTGCGTTTACGCTGATTGTTCCCTTTTGACTTGAATTGTCCTTCATGAATACATGTGAAACGAATTTCATCATAACCCAACTTGGGATTACATGGCAACTTTTTCAAAATAACATTTTTTAAACTCGCACTATTTTTGATTGAAAATGCGTAGTTACTGTGAATTTGATATTCATAGAACCAATCAAATAGAGCGAACTCGCTATCAAATTCTACAGTTTTGTGGAAAACATATTTTTCATTAGCCATATTTCTGCTTTCTGCGTCTCAAAATATCAGCATGATAAAAACGTGATTTAGAGAATGCGCTAACACAGACAGGGTTGATGGCGTGGGAGAGGGTGAAGGGTCATGGAATATTCCAGACACCGAATGTTGTTGTGACGAGAAAAACCGTTCAAATATCGCAATGATTAAAAAGTGACCAACGATGCCAGATAAGTCTCTCTAACAATTCGAAGTGAACTCTATCTTTTTGCGCCACCGGGTGGCAAGTTTATGGAATTGATAGTCTATCTCTTTCCCTCTCACGTTCAATCTGACGTACTGTATGCCTTCTCCATCACGATCGACTTGGGTACTGGCACCATCTAACAGAAAGAATTCAAAGTGTTATCGAATCCTTAGGAAGATATCCTTCTGAGTTATTTTCTCTTCCATTATCTAATTCATGGGATTTTTTTTCTTGCATGATTTGTACATTTGAGTGTAAGTAAGACAATCATTCAGTCAGTCTTATTGCTGTGATGAATAGTGGTTGAAAAAAAAGTTAATAACAATGGCAGGGAGTGTGACGCTCAAACTCGGTGATACTTTTGACTCTCTTGACAATTTGAAGGAAAAATTGAAAGCGTATGAAGAATTTACACGTCAAAGTTTCGTGACAGGCGCCTCTACGTTGATAAAAAATTCTCGACACAAGGAAATGGCTAATGGAGAGAAATTCCAATATGTGTATATCCGATACGATTGCATTTTTTCTGGTGACTCACGAACTTGTGTAACTCGGAGAGAAACACGGTAATGTATAATTTTTTATTTTGAGACGCATAAAACATGTGAGAAGTGTGAATGGATTGATTTTTTATTTTCAATTTTTGATTCACAACTTCCTGAATTTATGGAAAAAAATTATATTGTTTCGTTTAGATATATTGGAAGAAATGACAAAGAATCTAGTTTACCCTAATCGCCTTCCCTCCTCATCAAAAATTAATACGAATGAATATAAATGATTAACAAATAACTATGTTCTTTTGTGACAGCACTTTCAAAAAAAGATGTCCTGCATTTATAAAAGTCAAGCTTGATTCGAAGTCGAACGATCGATTGGTTATTTACGATATCTATTTGAAACACGAAGGTCATGAGAATTCAGAGGTTGGCAAAGTCAATTCATTATTTTATTTGTACAGTAAATTGAATGCTTCATTTTTGTCATTCATTCTCTCTCTCTCATTCCCTCACTTGCTCTTCTAGATGTTTTGGCACATGATACCGGAGAACAGGCGTCTATCATTGGAGATAAAAAAGAAGGTGGAGGAAATGCTTTTGATGGGAGCATCTTCAAAACTGATCAAAAATGATTTGGCAATAAATAAGAACAAAGTCTTGCTGAATAAAGATTTAGCCAACATCAAAGCTAAGGCGAAGAAGACAGTAGATAATCCCAATGATTTGACGGCCTTCTGTAAACTATTGAGGGAGGAGTATGGTAGGTAGTGAAATCTAATTAATTAGAAGATTGATGATGCCTGGTTGATAATGATTTTTTTTTGTCTGTTTTAACAGGTTGTACAGTGGAAACCTTGTGCGATGAAAACCGGGTTTTCAAAGCTCTCTATTTTTCAAACCAACAAATGAGAGATTCGATGTCAGCATGGCCGGAGATGGTACTTGTGGATGGTACTTATAAGCTGCTCAATCGCAACTTGACTCTGATGATTTTTCTGGTGCAAAATGGGATTGGCAGAGGGGAAATAGTTGGATCAGCTCTTCTGGCTTTTGAGGATAAGGAATCGTTGAAGTGGGTCACTGAGAGATTCCAACAAGCGAATCAGAAATCCTGTGAGAGGATCAGGTGTTTCATGACAGACAAGGATCTGATCGAACGAGACGCTTTGCGAGACGTTTTTCCAACTGTCTTACTGCTGTTATGTATCTTCCATACATTGAAAGCTTTCAAAGCACACCTGAAGGACTTGAAATTACCAAAAGAAAAGCTTATTCGATTGGAGAATATCATCCAGAGTCTGGTCTATTGCTCTTCTGATAATGAATACGATCAACTCTATAATGCCTTACGAGCAGAGGCTCCTGAGGAATTCATCAGAGATTATTATGATGTCTATTGGCATAACATCAAGGACCAGTGGACCCATTGTAATATGGCGAACGGGAATTTTGGAAACTTTACAAATAATCTCCTGGAGAGTCTGAACAATCTAGTGGAACAAGTGGTGAAAAGAAGAAGCACGATGTGTGAATTTGGGATCAAATATTCTTAATTTATTCAGACCCACAATCAAGAAAGTGATATAAAAAGTGCTCTCCAACTGTTGAAAACTCCCACAAAAGTTTTAAGTGGGGATTTTGCAGAGCCCATTTCAAAATATCGTGCCCACTTAACTCAACATGCATTCACAGCTGTACAGAAGGAATTGAAATTATTCGAGGCACTGAAGCTCCAGATTCTTGACAAGGAGAAGAGAAAATGTGTCTTCAACTTCAAGCATGGAATTATAGAAAGTTCACCGACTGGATGTTCTTGTGAATTTAGAAAATCATGGGATCTACCATGCAAGCATATTTTTGCAGTGCAAAAATTTTTTAACATGGATCTGTTTGAAGTTGCACTTTGTCTCGAACGCTGGACAAAGGATTATACATTCAAAAATCATCAATTGAATAAGCTTGATACACCTGAATTGACTCCAGGAAACCGACTCTCCTCTACTGTGCCTTCAGTCCAAGTAACTCCAAGGAGGAAAAAAACATCAGTATCTCAAAAACGGAAAGAGTCAAATAGTATGGGGAGTACTGTGGCTGATCTTCTCTTTAGCTCGTGTCATTTACGCTACGAGAATCGTTGTGCGGCAGTGGCAGAACTGATCGAAGCATGGAGTGAAGGATGCGAAGTGAAGATAATCAAAGTGAAGCCAGAAGGGTTATCAAGTCAGGATTACAGCTCAATTGATAATGAGGAATGCGATCAACAAGAGTCCCCACGACGAACAATCACCGAGGGAAATGTGATTCTACCAGTTCCACGAAAAATTTTCGGGAAACCTAGTGGGGCGGAAAGGATAACTACAGGATTCTTCCCCCACAGACAAAATCCAAAAGAGTAACCCAACTGATTTAATGTTCTGAAATGTTTGAAGAACATCGAATATAATTATAATATTTGATAAAGGAAAATTTCTTCTCTTCACTGATGCTCATTCAATGAAATAAAAGTTCTTTCCCTCCTTCCCACTTAATTTCCCTTCTCTATCTAATTTAATAAGAGAAATAATTAATTTCCCTCGTTCCCTACATTCTTCTGTATTGATATAATTCCACCAAAAAATAATAATGATGAATTAATATATGGTTGTATCAGTCGATGCTTAGCTGGCTTTAAAAAATCAAATACGGACACGGGACACGGATCTGGAGATTTTGACGTTCACGGAAAGTTTGCTAGTGACATTCCCGTGGCTCTAATATATCGACGGAAAACTTCCCGTGTGTGTTAGAGAGGAACTCATACAGACACGGAAAACTTCCCGTGTATGTAATGGAACCAATACAGACACGGGTCACGGTCCGTGTGTGTAATGGAACCAATACAGACACGGGGCACGGTCCGTGAAACCGTGTCTGGTGGAAATAGTCACACCGATTTAAATAAGGTGGCTTCAACAAGAAATGCGAGGCTTTTAGAGCTCGGTTCATCATATAATTACAACTTTTTCACCAGTTTGTAAGTGGCACACCTTCAATTCAAAACTAATCCAATTTAGTAAAGGTGGTAACAGAATTCCACCGACCTTGAAGTGGACAAATCTGCGTAGACACTGCCAATACGGGCCAAGAAAAGGAGAAGCAAGGTACGTGAGAATTGAATATTTGTTATCATTCTTATTTCATTCACGAGAGAAGCACAAGTAGGCGTGAGCTCAAGTACACTCCAGCACAAGCCTGCAATAGGTTCTATGCGTTGTCACGAGGTTCATAGCTTGTGAGCTAATTGATAAATTAAACATTAAGAAAAACAATACAAAATAAATTCAAATAGCATCAATTAGAGTATTATCAATGGGCCACTCTACCTTCTTCCCTTCATAGTGATAAGATTGAATTAAAATGACTGTAAGATCGATGTGAAACGTCAAGAAGATGACCTGAAGGCCCGGATAGTCCACCAACATCACCAACATCAGAAGAATGACCATAAACACACTTCTCAACAACAATAGTTGAAGTGCCAGCTGGAGTGGTTGATCGAGGGGAAGTCGACAATCCGGAAAACTGACCTATCGACCTAATTACCACTAGCTGAATCAGATGCACAATAGATTGATTGAGTGGCGCGATAGCCACATTGGAGCACAAATTGCAACAAGACCCAGAGAAACGAGTAAAATGGGACACCCAGTTCAAATCCAGCGGCGTCCCAGTCGTCTCTGAGCCAACCAATGAGCAGAGTTAGACACCCATAAATCCATATATGGATATCTGGTTGATGTGGATTTTGTCCATTGGTGGAATTGGACCTTGGAAACCGGGAAGAGGGAGCCTGAACCCGAACCAGCCATATTGGATTCACTCTGAGTTTTGCCGTCATCACGACCAAATCGTGGTGACACGTAAAATCATTTATTATATTAATTATTTAGCATTTATCACTAAATTAGTGATAAGTGCATTTGTCACAGTGCAGTGACCTGCTAAAATACATATTTTCCTAAGAGATAGGAGATTCCTGGTCAATCCAAAGAGGAAAACAGTGAGAGAGAAAAGCGGTTAACCCGAAGCTCAATTAAAATCACAGTCCACGTGAGTACCATCAAGGTTTTACATACTGAGTTGTGGAGTGTTGGCAATCTATGAATTAGGCTCTGTGCTCCTAGTTGATAACTGAAAATAGAAAGATATTTTGAAATTGAGTCCTATTGTGATAATTGAGGACAAATCATTGCATAAAAATTAACTCAATAATAAGGTCAGTGGTGAATTGGGCTTCTCCCCATTCAACCAAGTACTCAAGGTCATTAACATCCTCTGCTGTGGAAGAATAATCTAGAAGGAAGCTCTTAAACCATTGAATTTACTTGAAGGACGGCTGAGTTCACAAATATTATTTCTTTTCGAATCAGTTCTTTATCATTATTATTTTCAATTGTATCCAACAAAAATAATTGACGATAAAAGTGAAATAAAGGGATAAAAGGGGTAATTACGTATTTAAGTACATAATTATTTACATTATCCAAAATAATAAAATAGTTTTTTAATATTATTTGCCGTAAGGAGGACGGTGGAGATATTTATCATGAAATAATAATGTTCATGATATGGGAAAATTGACGATAAAAGTGAAATAAAGGGATAAAAGGGGTAATTACGTATTTAAGTACATAATTATTTACATTATCCAAAATAATAAAATAGTTTTTTAATATTATTTACCGTAAGGAGGACGGTGGAGATATTTATCATGAAATAATAATGTTCATGATATGGGAAAATTGACGATAAAAGTGAAATAAAGTCATAATCAGGATTTACCCGGATGTTATTTAATATTCTCTTTTTCTTTGTGAACTAAAAATTCTTTCAATAGTGTGAATGAATGCTGAGTGGTATTTTATCAGACGTGATAAAATACAAATTTACCAAAATTGTATGAAATAAGAATTGAGCCACAGAGGCAGAATAAATTCCCAGTAATTTCAAAAATATACTAATTTGTATTTATCAGATTAATTTTTCCCAGATTTATTACAATTTTACTCCAATTCAATTCATTATTCGAGACCTGAATATTATTCCCGAATGAACAGATAAAATATTAGATGAACAATAAAGGCCCGAATAACTATTAAAAATACAAGAGCCCGAACAACTTATAATTTAACTCTATTGAATACTTAGAACCAGGCAGCCCAGGTAATTATCATTTTCATTAACTGACAATAAATGGAATCATCTGGTGCCCGGATAAGGGAAATTGGTGACGCGAAAAGACTCATATGTGGAGCAAAGTTCTCGTAGATAATTCTACTGAAATTTAGTATCAATCGTCGTAATTTAATTAATGGTTCCATTTACAACGTCACAGCGTTGAAGGAAATGTGTCATTATAATTATTGTTATATTATTATTATTATCATTGGATTTTTTTCTTGTTTCCGTTTTTACTAATTCCATCGGTAATTAGCTTCCTGAGGGATGCACAGTGGTAGTTGATAGTTTTTCAATTTCACTTTAATTCTTTCTCGCAACCCCTAGACCTAATTGGACTGAAAATTTTATTGTTCTTATGCACTGTAAGAAATTTCCATGGGAATTTTACAGAAAATGTTTGGAAGCAGTTAACACTAGGAGATTTCATAGGGGATTTCTGACTTGGAATGTTAGGGATTTTATGTCACTTCAAGACGGAATTTTCCGGAACTTTTGGAATTTTCCAAATTAACGTTTGGAATTCTCCATATTTTTAGAACGGAAATTTTCGAAACTTTCTTAATCCTCTCGTCCACTTTCTACCGAAGAAAATATATTTTTGGAAATTTAACATGAATACAGGATGGAAAATCTCAATTTTTTTCAGAAATTCACGCTACTTGTAGAAGATTTCTCATTAATCAAGACTGCAAATTTCTCAACTTTCTTTTATATTATTGCTTTTTTCGTAATTTTCTCAGGAAGTAAACTATAAAAATTTAGAAATTACATAATTTTACTTGTAACTTTGTTGGAAAAAATAACGAATCTTGAGAAAATTCTCTATTTTACCAGCAAAATTGTAAATCTATTGAAAATTCATCATCGACAGTATCTCTAAAATTCCTTTTTTTTTTGTCAAATCATTACCAATTAATCTGTAAAATTACCTAAACATTCGAAATTTCCACCAGAGATGAACTCATTTTTTCAATTAAATAGAAAAATTACAGGAAATTGTGTTTTTCCAGTGTTTTTTTAAAAAAGCATAGAGACATAAAAGCATCAAATATGAGTATTTTTGGACATGTCATATTTATTTATAATGCATACAATATTTTTGATAAAAGATCACAATAGCTAATTCATGTAAAATGACGATTCTTCGGAAAACTTCAGCACTTTTGGATCCAGAGTACTCTTGGCTTTCTTCCTGGATTTCCGTCTAGATCCTTCTTCAGGATTTAATTTCGAAGATAGCGCTGAGAAACAGAAGTAAATACATTTTAATGAATAGTGCAATCACATATGAAAACATTAAGAAGATAGGGGAAGGGTCCACTAGATAATAAAAATAATAAAATTTCTGTAGAATTTTAAAGAATTGAGTGAGATCCATCTTGAATTCTCTCTTACGTGAATGTACACGTAACAACATGCGTAATACAATGAAAAATTTACCTTTGCAAGAATTCCAACGTTTTCCCTAACCCATCTGGATATTTTAGGTCGAAGACAAAGTAGCTGGTGAATAGACAGCAAATACTTTGCAGAGCTGACTCTGCTTCAATGCACACTTGTCCATCGATCATAATACGAAATTTCGCATTTTCGTCATAAATAGATTCCCCTGTAAAAAATCAATTAGGTGAATTTCATATTCGTACACAAGCTATTTTAATAAATCTCACAAATCTTCTTACCTTTGACAACCAATAGGGGAGTATAAAGGGCCCCAAATTTGTCTACCAGTTCTTCATCTGAGGTAGTACCCTGTAAATAATAAATGCAATTGATTTGTGACCAACAATTTTTTTCTGGTTGACGACACTAAAATTGAGGGAATAAATACGTACATCCACAACTTGAAACAAGACCTCCATATCTTCATGGAAGTGATGCACTATGAGCATGATGCTAGAGATTCCACGTATCCTCTCAACCCCATCATTTGCAGATACAACATCCAAAATTTTTTTAATTTTTGGAATGATGGATTCACCATTAGCAGTTGTTTTTTTCTTTTTTTGTGTCATTTGAATACATTCGTTCCTCATGAATTCAATGATACAAGAGTACTTCTTCAATTGAGATAAATAGTAATCATACATATCCTCCTTGTTCAGTAACTCTAGACTGTGCCAGACGAAGTATTTTCCTTCACCAAGTAGTGGCCACTCGTCAAAAACGTGTTGGATGTTTGCTTCTCGATTTTGAATATCCATTCTTTGCAATGGATAAGTTTGTTGCAATAATTCATAAATTTTTCGTTCATCTCGTGCAGATTTCAATGCTTCTTCTGACAGGAATTTTTCTTTATCTCTTTGAGTTTTTTCGTCCTCATCAGCTGGTAACATGGGGGCAGTATTTACACAGCCATAACCGTCAGACTCTACCTCTCTTCCTCTTCCGAGATGTTTGTGCTCTATCCTGTGCTCCAGGTGTTTCTGTGATACGACGAGATTTCAAATACGTAAGGCGATCGTAGATACGGCTGACCAACGAATCAGTACCATTCCCTATGCGGTTACCTCCAATTTTAGCCTCGAAACTCATTGGATATTTGCGTACAAGTGCATTAGCCATCTCTCTAGCTCCACGCATAGTGACATCTTTTCTTTCATCAATTAAATAATCTGCAATAGTTACAATCATTGCTCGTAACTTACGAGGGCTTGGGCGGCGTTTTTCTTCGCAATCTTTTATCAACTTCGGTGAGAATCTGTTCCATGGTAAAAGCGCTAGCGGCCGATGAGCTCGTGCTACTGTGACTGACTGAGTAACCAAATCTTTTCTATTAGATTCATTATGAGGAGAAGCTGGTTGAAGAAGTGTGCTTGGCTCAGTACGGATCTGCTCAGTGTCTTTACCTCTGACACTAACATCTGAGATGTAATAGAAATATAGAATGTACTATAATATGTAATTTATCTCCAAATTTAATATGAGTAAATGGTGAATATTTACCTTGATTGCAAGAACTGACTGGCTGAACGCATATTGGCGAAGTTATTAGAGGTATGTCAGTGTTTAGTGGAGTCCATTCCTCGGTGGCTTGTAAAATCATTAAACATATGGGAGATGGAAAGACTTCCTGGATGTGTTTCAAGACTTCATCTTCTTGTACGTCTACTCCATCGTTCTCAAGTACAAGCTGTAAAACAATTTTTGAAACCATAACAAATTTTAATTTTTTGAAGTGAAACTTCTTACGGGAGGGTCTTGAAATCCGGATCGGCAACCTTTTTCGGTGACGGAAATAGGTGGGGGTAATACGCAGCGTTGAGAGAGTGGGGGCCGTGTCTCGCTTGCCTCCGTGTATCGGGGAAGAGTGAGACGTACGGCCTTCTCTCTCTAGCAGCCCGTAGTCATATTGACTACGTTCAGGAGAAAAGAGATTAATTAGTTTTGAAAATTCTCTCTCTCCCGTCAACGAGAAAAAGAAAATTATCCTATCAAATGCACCCATGAAGTTTCACTTCTGTCGCGTGTCTTCACGACACACCATATTTTTTTCATCTGAATAGATATGTCTATGAATAATAACCGATTAGAAAATGCAATTGCGCCTATAAGCTTGCATAAAGAAAAATTATTTAAACTCCCGATTGATGATACTGTTTCTCTTTTTGATTGAGATTTTTACTATGGAAAATGACCGCGTATGATTTTAGAAATATTTTATTGCACTCACCTTATACTCCTGATCAGATGAGAGACTGAAAAATTTCACTGCCTTGTCGACGATCCCACTCACAGTCTTTGCGATTACCAGAATTTTCTTTTTTCGATTATTGTTCGTAATTTTGAACATCACTGACGACATTTTTTCATTTTTGCAAAATTTTCTCAAGAAGAACTCATTAAAAAATTTGATTTCTATAAACCAATAGAGCGATAACAGAACAAAGAGTTCCTTGCAAAAATAGTGACGATTATTGATGCACACTCTATGGAAGCGGATATCTCACTGTTGCTAGCGTCTAGTCAGAAGGGCTAACAAACAGCTATGTTTGAACACTGTTGTTGAAAGACAATGCTCTGATTGGTTGAATGAGAAAGGGGGGTACAAGGTACAAGATATAAGATATATACAGGGTGTAACATTATTGGTGGAAAACCTCCCGACCCCCGACGTAAAATGACCTTCTAAATACGGGAAAAATATTTAAAAAATTTAATTTGGCTAATTTTTCTAGTACATCAATTTCATATCGCCTTAATCATCGCCGTGACTATCGACACGGGTGTTGCATTAGGTTTGACTCCAATCGCCGCAGAGGCTATCGCTACAAGTGTTGCATTCTATATTGCCTCGATTATCGCTGTGACTGTCGCAACAAGGGTGGTATCCTCGGTGGTATCCAAAATCGCCTAAATTACCACTGTGTCCATTGCCACAAGTGTTGCATTTTTATGCTGAAGAGTAATTTTTTGCGTATTTTTTCCGTATTTAGAAAGTCATTTTACGTCAGGGGTCGGGAGGTTTTCCACCAATAATGTTACACCCTGTATATATAAGAAGAGAGAAACATTGCATGCAGGTACCAGGTAAGACCTAGCCAGAAGGTTTGGAAATTCCCCAACCATTGTGCATGATCGGGACCGCAATAGAACCATGAAATGCTTTCCTCGAAAATAGAAATTTCCTCGAATGAAAATGGTTCTTAATACAATAATATATACGACAAATATACATTCTCAACGGTTTGCATTGGGAGAGTAGGAACAAAAGAAGGATTAACTATTCATTTTCGGTACGTTCAGTAATTTAATGGCTGCATAAACATAACATCGTTGATGCAGGATTTCTTGTAAAAGACGATGTCGAAAGTTAGCGAATAGATGGTTATTTCTCTAGCAAATGAAATGTGTATTATTTTGTTTCAATTAAATACTCCTGTAAAAAATCTTCATGGGTTATTAATTATTGAGATTCTTACGATCATTTAACATAACAAAATAATCATTTATTTAAATGAAAACCTCAACTTTTGGATTCTTTATTGGATAGAATTACCCAAGAAACGATTGACACTATGAATGGTTCCAAAGGATAAGTGTATATTTTGAACAGGCAAACGTCGTTCCCTCTATTCTAGGAATTTCTAGAAATTAGGTCAAACTCTGTAATATTTCCCTGCAGCAATATACCGAGGCCTGTATGCCATCCCCTTTGGCTCTACATATCTAAGTTCACTTGAACTCAGCTGGATAGCCTTTCAAACCTCGGTATAATAGTCGTTGATGTATTTCCACGCCCATTCTCAGCTATTACGCTTTGTATAAATATTTTGCATATTATGAAGATGGAAATAATTGAACGAACGACTTCCTGAAAATAGTTCCAACTCAATTAGTATATTATTAAATTATGCTTGATCTTTCCTCATCACTCATTCTTAGAATGCGTGTTTTGACCAATTTGGCAATTTTTTTATTCTGTCAATAAAAATATAGAAATCATCCACATGCATAAAAAGCTCCTTGAGTGAGAAATATGAAGCGTTAACTGTGGCCGGCTATACGCGGAAAATAATGATCACTCTACATTGGTCAAATTGAAGATCCGCGCCGAAAAAATATAATAAACACACTTAATTATTTTATAGAATTTTTGGAGACATCAAATAAGTCAGTTAGACCACTTGGCAAGGAATATAAAAATTCACAAATTTATACGAGGAATATTATCTTTTATCATATCATATTTGTTCGAATTTTTTTGCATTGCAGTTTTATTAACTTCCCGGGTAGGGAAATTATTGTAATCACTCCGAAAATCGAAAATCGATTTTTCAACATATCTTCACGTTTCAAGGTCTCCACAATCGTTTTGGACCATTTTCAAAAAAATGTCTGTATGTATGTGTGTGTGTGTGTGCATATGTATGTTCGCTGTATGTGGCGAAATTTTTCGTCAACGATTTCTCGCGAACAAATAGCCCGATTCGATTTTTTTTTTTGAAGTGAAACTTCTTATCGCACGGTAGTAAACTCAATCTATGCAACGGAAATAGAGGGTGGGGATGCAACGTTTGGAGTGGGAGTATGTAACGATAATTCTGACTCGATGCTGACGGAGCCATCTACCGGTACAATGGGGTAGCTTCGATTCAATAGGCGTTGAGTAGCTCCACTCTTTACGAGATAATGTAATAAATGAACAATTTGAATTTAAAATCATTCTAGCATATACATAAAGCTATGAAGTTTCACTTCTGTCGCGCGTGATTTCTACGCACACATTTTTTTTCAATCGATGCGTCTTCATGCAATTTAGCGCTGATTAGATTTTGGATGGAATCGATCTAATAGTTTTTCTAATTTTCGCAAAAAACATGAAAAACAGAATTTGCGAAAATGTTAGTCACTGATTTTTCATGAACAACTGTTGTGATCGAGGTAATCCATCACCCAAATGGAATATCTACGGGTTGTTAAGATCTCATTAAATCTCCAGTGGAGTTTATGTTGTGATTTTCGAATTTTATTGATTTGTTTTGAGTTCTAGGTAAACAAAGTGAAAAAATTTCTATTTTATCACAATTTTTTCATTTCTTCATAACGGATCTCATCGAATTGTTGGCGCGAGTAGCCAAACCGGGAATTTTTTCTGTGACCCGATTGGGTCACACATACCATGGGAGCGAGCTTGCGAGCGACCAACAACGCTCACCTAGTTTTTGAATATTTTTGGCTAATAACGAAAAAAATTCGCTCCCTTGTCATATTCGGAGATAATTACTTAGTCTAAATTAAGAACAATGAAAAAAATTACAAAATAATCTCTGATGGGAATTTCCTTTATTATTGTGTACATTTCAATTCTTCAAATCCTATTTGCTTCGCTCACAATGGCGTGGTGTAACTTTACATATTTTTTCGTATTAAGGGTGTAAATATCCAGTGGCTTATAACTAACTAAGTCTCTTTGGTGCACACATTCATATGTCTGCTGAGGTTGAATCTCATATATTCGCAATCGAGGTTGGAAAATACTTTCCAATCGTTCAATCACGAAAAAAACATTTTCATTGTCATCAATTAATATCATACTGATTTTTCCAATCTGAACATTGTAATATTTGTTGACTTCAGGATCGGATAAATGGGTTTAATTAATAGAGATTGCTTTGATATTTAAAGATACTTGTTGTATATTTATTTGGTACGAATACCATGTCAGCCATTGTACAGATAAAGGCAAAGAGGTCGATAAAACTGATTTCACTTATACTCCTCACTCATACACATACATCACATTCCTCTTCCCAATTTCAATTCGAGAGAATTACACCATCAAATACATATCTATAGATTTAAACATTGCACGGGTTTCACACTCTTGTAGATCGACGTAATTCAGTTGTAGACTCGGTTGGTTGATCAATCACTCTGGTAGATAGAGAATCGGTGGTTCTAGCTGGAGTTGATGGACAATTAGACAGTTCTACTTGCTGAGATGTTGACTCTGGATTTGGGTAATTAATCCTGGGCTCAGCCAATTCTGAGTTAGGCAATTCATCCATGTTGCTTTCTTGAATCCTTGATGGATCCCCAGATAAGGTAGTATTCTTCAATTGACCTTCTTCAATTGATGAAGGACCGAGAATCCTCTCTGACAAGTCGCTATTCTCCTGAGGCCTTTCAGGTTTATCCGACAGACATGACTTCAGCTGATTAACATGTCTCTTCCAAACACGACCATCAACTGTGCGAACACTGTACGTCACAGACGAGAATTTCTCTATGACTTCGGCTTGAATCCACTTATTTCTCATGACATCCTTAGCAACGACCATATCTCCCAGATTAAACAATCTCAATTTAATACCTGGAGCATGTTGTTGCTGTCTCTCTTGTTGTTGAATGACGTGGCTTCTCAAATTAGGTCTCATCAAGTCGAACCGAGTCCGTAGAGTTCTGCCAATTTGTAATTCTGCAGGAGTGCAACCCGTGGTACAATGCGGTGTAGATCGATAACACAATAAGACTCGATATAAAGCTACGTCTTCTTTACAACCCTCTTTCAGTAATAACTTGAATTGTTTCTTGAACGTTTTAACCAAGTTCTCTGCAGCACCATTTGATGCTGAAGGTAAGGAGCAGTTCGAACGTGCAGAATTCCACAATTTTTCAGAAATGACTCAAACTCTTCAGAGACCAAGCTAGGACCATTGTCACTAACTAATACTACTGGGAAACCCCACGTTGCAAAGTAAACGACTAATTAAGAAGGTAATTCATTAATTATGAAAGAATAGAAAAAATCATATTAAAAAAAAATTAATTTCGTACTTTTTAATTACGAATTTTTCTCAGAAACGAGTGATCAAGTAAAATTTACCATCCAGTAGATGTAGATCATGACCGTCTTTATTATTCAAACGGATTTTGTATTTCACAATAGCTCTGAATGTTTCAAATTGGTATGCATATTCATCTTGGTCAACCTCGTCTGGGATGTCATAAACTTGCATAGAGTCATCGTCTCCGTGCACTTGGCATTGTAGCTGCGCAAAATCATCAGAAATTTCGGCTGTAAATTTTAAGATTTCTCCCTCAGCATCAAGTGGCTTCATTATGATTAGAAATTGTCGCTTCTGGCGCCTCACTTCCACTGAAATGGCAATGAATTAATCAATTTTTAACTCCATTTCAAATTTTAGTAGTGAATTGGTGAAATGGTTTAAAATACATAGGATTCAACAAAATTATCTCTCCGACTATGACTCGTATACAGGAGTGTCGTAGGCGTAAGGACTAGTCAGTTTTCGATGAATATCTCGGAATCTAAGAGAGATAGCGAAATTTCCATAGATATCTTTTTTGTAGAGTAAAATGAGAGCAACAAAAAAGGTCCTGATAGAAATGTCTCTAACTCCCATAATTTTGGAGATATTCATCAAAAACTGACCCTGGAATGAAATTGATTTAAACTGTTTTACCAATTTACTACTGATTTTATAAATATTTTCGTCGTTAAGGATGTTAGTGTGCAGTCGAAGGTTTAAAAAAAATGCAGAGAATCCTATGAAAATTTCTCAATCCCTCATTTAATTCATTTAGAACCCGTGAGAAAAATATCAAAACCTTCGCGAGCATAATTACAGTGCAAATTAAGTCTAAAGTTGCTACTTACACATGAGGTTGGATGGGGCATCGATAACTTTAGCTTTTTCCCTACATTATCCAACAATCGGTAATGTAAGGAAAATACTAAAGTTATTGATGCCCCATCCAACCTCATGTATAAGTAGCAACTTCAGAATTAATTTGCACTGTAATTACGCTCGCGAAGGTTTTGATATTTTTCTCACGGGTTCTAGATGAATTAAATGAGGGATTGAGAAATTTTTATAGGATTCTCTGCATTTTTCTAAAACCCTCTGACTGCACACTAACATCCTTAAAGAGATTTTTTTTTATAGAATACTTACAATCATAGGTGAAATCAATTTTAAGAAATCTACCGCAACGAAATTTGAGAATACCACTGAAGTGAGTGCACTCGATACTTGTCATATTATAAAAACCCTGTAGTCCGTGCATATGCACATTAAAGTCATTTTCGTTGTTCATATTCACTGTGAATCACCAAAGTTTAAAAAAATTTATATTATACCGGCACAGACTTGCACTTAAACGGCATGCGTCGTCCAACAGCTCACTGTCTCCTTCTTCTGTCACGTGTAGGCACCGAAATGTAGAGGGTCATCGGTTTTGAACGCAATTCTCCCCACTCCCATGTTAAGAGATACGAACATGGAGTAGTGGGGGTAAAACCGAAGACCACTCTCATGCAGTCCGCACTCGGTTATTTTCGCTACAACGCCGTCCCGGCGGTCGTAAGGAGAGTTCCACGAATGCCGTGACGAAATAATACTTTTCAGTGCGCGTCGAGTGACGTCTCAACGTGTTTGTTTACAAGTCTCCAGATCTCGAGCACACGCCTGAACTCGGTAATCAGTTAATTAATTAATTAATCATAAATGACTGATAAAGAAATGATAAGCAAACATAACAAGTCGAAAATCAATTTTGTATTGTTAAATATGGAATTATCTCGAAACTGAGTAATTTTAAAGAAAACTATTAAGGGGCCTTTTTTGTAGATGATCAAATCGTTCACAAAAAATGTCTTCTGACATTTTTCTGTAAAATGCTTTATTGTCTACATAACAACGAAATTACATCAATATTTTTTGTCCATTTTTAAGAACAAAGCCAAGACATTTAGAACTGGAGCGTTCAACTGCCAGATTTGGAACTTTTAATCGTTCAAATATAATTAGATATAATTATCTCAATGCAGTAATTAAAATTAGATTTGTATACAAAAATCTGTTTTGAATTCCTCCTGCCGGATACAGAGACCGATTACTGATACATTTCACTGCCGATAGAGAAGCCACCGGCGCTATACACCACCTTCACTTGCTGATGAGCCGAAGTCCACCGAGGTCAGAGGTCACACAAACCCAACGTCACACATCGTCTGTAACTGATCGCATACACCGAATTTGTACGTGATTCACACGGTTGCAATAAATTGAGCATTGTAATTAATTGAATTTAATTCCTGTAATATAGTGACTATCAACATGGCAAACAATTCATGTGAGATTCTACCATTCACGAGAGGTTAGTTCCGTCATTTGCAATTGTACATTCTCATGTTTCAGTCAACGTCGTTCTAACCCATGAACTCCGATAATCATAAAAAGTGTAATTACAATAATTTAATGGAATTTAATACTTTTTCCTTCTCTGGATTTTGCAGCACAATGATATTTTACTTATGAGCGTCACATTCATCCAGATAATGCAATACATTCAGTCACCGGTGAGTGTACTCCAAAACTATCAAAATACGGGTGTTTTGTGGGATATACTTACGTATTTTGGGCCGATAGTCACTCAGTTTTTTTTTAATTGACTCATTCACAAGATAATTCATAATTGCGCATAACTTGAATATTCAATTTTCCATTTTCTCTAAAAAAATCATCTTCAATTCAAATTCTTCATTATCTCAAGAACAATTGAGAAAACAAATCATCAATGATATCATCAATTTTTTCGATTTTGCAGTCGCCATTGGAGGTGATGGGAAGAATGTCATTGTGACAATCGCTATCGATGGTGAAATTGTCAATGAATTCACCACTGACGTATCTCTCTCCAACAATCGCCGTGAAAACATTATTCCGGATGTCCAATTGACACGAAGGGTGCCTTAATAGTAATAATAATACTCAACAAGCGGATGGGATGAATCAACTTTCAAATATAATCCGATATTGGAAACCAATTTTCCATCCGATATTTTATTTTTTTGTAACATAGCTATTGTACCATTCAAATTATTGTAATGAACAATTCTGATTCAATGAAAGTCGTAAGTAATTATTATTTCTCATGATTATGATACAGAATTTCACATAATTGTGAAAAGTGGAGTTATCTTGGTGATGCGAGGTTTTAGGGCGAAATGTCAAGAGACATTTTTTGATTGAAATTTTATAGGCTGCAAAAAAGGTTTTTTGACATTTTCTCTAGAATCACTCGTTTCTAAGATAAATGCGTAATTAAAACGTATGGAATTCATTTTTTTAATATATGAATTTTTCTATCCTTTCATAATTAAGGAATTATCTTGTTAATTAGTCGTTTTAGGGGAAAATGTCAAGAGACCTTTGAAAAAGATCTTCTGAAGGTCCTTTTTCCCCCAAAACGACTAATTAAGAAGATAATTCCTTAATTATGAAAGAATAGAAAAATGCCTTTGGAAAAAAAAATGAATTTCGTACCTTCTAATTACGCATTCATCTCAGAAACGGGCGATTCAATGAGAAAATGTCAAGAAACCTTTTTTGTAGATCTGACAATTCTTGACAAAAGAGGTCTCTTGACATTTTATCATTGAATCACTCGTTTCTGACATGAATGCGTAATTAGATAATACGAAATTCATTTTTTTTTAATATGAATTTTTCTATCCTTTCATAATTAAGGAATGATCTTGTTAATCATTCGTTTTAGGGGAAAATGTCAGAAGACCTTGTGACGATTTCCACGATATTAATGATTAATACTTTATAGATAATTATGTACGCCCTTTGCCTTGGACGCCAGACTATTTTGCTCAACCCAGAGAAAATAGACAAAAGACGGACTGCAACTATGACTGAAAAAACTTAAACTTACCCGTACTCTACTTTACAAGGGGAAGGAAGGACGATACTCCCTCTTCGCACTCCTGAGTTTAACCAAATGAAACGCAAAATACCAATTTTATGCTCCAAAGAATAAAATATATTCAAGATAATATTCAAAATAATAATAATATAAAGAAAATTAATTTCAGGATTCTATATAATCCTAAACTCAAAATTAATGAGGACAATTGCCTCTTTAGCAATAATTAATGATTGCAATGCAATATTAACCAAGAATAACTCAAAATAATAGTAATAACTCGTAAATAAACCAAAATAATTCTTTAGAAAAAATGAAAAGAAGGAGGGAGAATTCCCTCCACTGGACTCGAGACAATAGGCAGAATGAATTGAGAAGCTATGAATTGTACGTAACTCACTCAGCTCGTTGCAAAGGTCCAGGGTCTCGATTGGGTTATCCAGGTGGCTTCCTTCTACTGGATGTTGTCCACCCCTCTCAATAATTAATTCTAATACTCGATAATCTGTTAATCTCTCCAGTATCCTCCAAAAACTCTATTATTCTCAACGACAAATCTGTTACTCTCGAAAATCTATTAATTCCCAACAAATCTATTAATCTCGACAATCTATTACTCGACAATCTATTACTGTTACTCTATTAATGAGCTCCTGCCTGGACTATGTCTCGGGTGGAACTGAGGAATCGTCGCATCGACACTTCTTCCCTCAGTTTAAATCAAAATTCGTACCAAAAATGGGCGGGGTTAATCCCCCCTACATGGACACACACTGTTACAACTCACTGATGAACGACCCTGGACCTTGAGCTTCGTGTACAAAATATAATATTCTCATTTAATTTGAATAATTCTTCGGGATTAATTTCCCTTGATGTACGGATAGTTTGGACATCCTTCCTTCCTTCCTTCCTTCAGGTATTGGATGGTCCTGGTTCAGGCTCTCTTCTTTTGACTCCAAGAGATTTTTCTCAGAGTCTCCTCTTGCTTTACCGAGCCTCATTCCCATGTATAATTATATGGAATTAGTATTGGTGTCTCTTGGGTCTTCTGCGCCATCCCGGTGGTTTCCTTTTATAAGGAGAGGGAGTGTGAGCTCCCCCCGAGACTTTGACTACTATTAACTTTAATAAATGCATGACTCTACCGACTGTGACCTTGACAATTGTCACAAGGTCTCTTGAAATTTTCGCTTCACATGATTCATTACAGAGATAATTCGATTATTAATACAGTAGTTACCTTTTTGGATGGTATTTCAGTCTGTAAATGGCACGTAGAAATTCCAGTTATTTGTAAATCAATTCCTCTGGTTTACGTGTATCAATTCAAAGCACATATCCATCCTCTTAAGGGGTAACGGAACCCGTCGCAAGCAGAGGTTAGGATACCTCCCGTCGGTATAGTAGGTTTTCATAGTTTTTGGGATTTTGGACTTGAAAAATACAAAATTTTATTTTCTATTTTCCAAGGACAAAATCCCAGTGAAAAAATTCAAAAAAGTTGCTAGAAAGATAGAAATGGAGCTAAAGAATGGAGAGAAAGAGAGTGATAACTGAATCATCAGTATAATTCAATGAAAAGAGTATCAAAAAGTGACAATTGTAACATCAAAGATATCCAACGGCCTTTGCACTGTTCAACATGCATTTTTGTTATAATTTGTCATTTTTCCTACTCTGCAAAGTGAGGAAAAATAATAATATGTATAACGAACAGTGAAAAAAGGCAAAGAAGGAAATTTTAAGAAAGTCACAAGTGACAGTTGGACCATCAGGGATGTCCAACGCCTTCACCACTGTTGATCAGGCATATTTGTCTATTTATCATTTTTCCCACTGGGTAGAGTGGGGAAAAATAAATAAAATAGACAAATAAACAGTGGTAGAGGCCAGAAAGAAAATTTCAAGAATGTCACAAGTGACAGTTGGGTCATCAGAGATGTCCAACGCCTCTACCACTGTTGATCAAGCATATTTATCTATTTATCATTTTCCCCACTGGGTAGAGTGAGGAAAAATAGATAAAATTGACAAATAAACAATGGCAGAGGCCAGGAAGAAAATTTTAAGAATGTCACAAGTGACAGTTGGGTCATCAGAGATGTCCAACGCCTCTACCACTGTTGATTAGGCATATTTATTTATTTATCATTTTCCCCACTGGGTAGAGTGAGGAAAAATAGATAAAATTGACAAATAAACAGTGGCAGAGGCCAGGAAGAAAATTTCAAGAATGTCACAAGTGACAGTTGGGTCATCAGAGATGTCCAACGCCTTTACCACTGTTGACCAGGCATATTTGTCTATTTATCATTTTTCCCACTGGCTAGAGTGAGGAAAAATAGATAAAATAGACAAATAAACAGTGGCAGAGGCCAAGAAGAAAATTTTAAGAATGTCACAAGTGACAGTTGGGCCATCATAGATGTCCAACGCCTTCACCACTGTTGATCAGGCATATTTGTATATTTATCATTTTTCCCACTGGGTAGAGTGAGGAAAAGGAGATAAAACAGACAAATAAACAGTGGCAGAGGCCAGAAAGAAAATTTCAAGAATGTCACAAGTGACAGTTGGGTCATCAGAGATGTCCAACGCCTCTACCACTGTTGATCAAGCATATTTATCTATTTATCATTTTTCCCACTGGGTAGAGTGGGGAAAAATAGATAAAATAGATAAATAAACAGTAGTAGAGGCCAGAAAGAAAATTTCAAGAATGTCACAAGTGACAGTTGGGCCAGCATAGATGTCCAACGCCTTCACCACTGTTGATCAGGCATATTTGTCTATTTATCATTTTTCCCACTGGGTAGAGTGGGTAAAAATAGATAAAATAGACAAATAAACAGTAGTAGAGGCCAGAAAGAAAATTTCAAGAATGTCACAAGTGACAGTTGGGTCATCAGAGATGTCCAACGCCTTTACCACTGTTGACCAGGCATATTTGTCTATTTATCATTTTTCCCACTGGCTAGAGTGAGGAAAAATAGATAAAATAGACAAATAAACAGTGGCAGAGGCCAAGAAGAAAATTTTAAGAATGTCACAAGTGACAGTTGGGCCATCATAGATGTCCAACGCCTTCACCACTGTTGATCAGGCATATTTGTCTATTTATCATTTTTCCGACTGGGTAGAGTGGGAAAAAATAGATAAAATAGACAAATAAACAGTAGTAGAGGCCAGAAAGAAAATTTCAAGAATGTCACAATCAGACAAACGTGAAGATACGAAGAAAAAGGCTTACCAATCTTCGTGAAGCGGAAAATAGATTTCAAGGACAAGGGAGAGTGGAAAAGTTCAAATAGAAATAATTGAAAAAATTGTCTTTACCGATTATGCAAATATATTTCCTCAATAATATCCATGGGGTGGGGGCATGATAATTGTTGTGGAGATCGGTGGCCATAGTCCTGGGGGGTAAATCAGGGGCAATTGGCTTCTTGGGGTGACCACGCACGGTATTTGCGGCCACGGATAGATTGGTGGATGTTGTCCGCTTCCAACTGATATTTTCAAATCATTCCGTCCTTTGTTCTCCGACGAAATTTTCTGAAAAATTAAAATACGTTAAAATATATCCCAAAAAGTCTGTTTATGAAATTGACAGTTGGTACCTTTTCCAGTTTCGATATCCTTTTTCTCAGAGCCCAGTTTTCCCTCTGTTGGTTCCTAAAATAGTTTTTCCTCTTCTGTTTCAATTTTTGTTATTTGGTCAGCATACCGAGCCTTCGGGCTCCTTGCTGTAATGCTTCATCTTTGGACACTGCAGTGGTAGATGTTGGCTTGAGGGGTTTCACCAGAGTTTTCGGTCGTAATCCGGAGTACTCATTTGTCTCCATGATCAATTTTCTGGAGCGAGGATCTGGAAAAAAGAGAGTAATGTCAATATCGTTTCATTGATATACTGAAATATTTTTTAGGTTGACATGCCACTGGAATTTCTTCTTGATATTGAAGTATATTTACCAGACCCATTTTTCACTCTTGGCGTTGGACACACCGGCAATATTTTTGGTATTACCAAAGAACTCGGTTCGTTCTTCACTACTAAAATAAAACACTTGAATCATACCCCTAAAAGTTTGTAAATGTTGATCATATTATTGGTATACTTACACGTAGGATTCGTTGCATTTTTCATGCTCCCTGTCTTCTGGCAGTTTACTTTTGACTTTGATTGGGCCTTCTTTAACGTTTTTAAGTTGATGTTTACCTCTAAAAATTGGAAAATATAAGAGAAAAATAATAAAAGCATAACAACACTAATTTGACTAGACTATACCATCTCTTCCTACCCAATTCTCTCTTGTAGAAGTCTACAAATATCTTATAATTAAAAAAAAAACAAGATTAGATGAATGATTCGACGTTTTTACTGGCTCAGCTGTCTGGCCGCTTAAAAAAATACCATCATCAATAAAAAAAATCTAAGCATATATGAGGTTACGTAAAAAAAAATTGGATGGTAAACTTACCTTCTACATTCTTTTCGTCCATCAGGAGTTGGCATATCTCCCGTACAATGACGATCCATTTTTAAAAACTTCTGCGATATAATTTAAATTGCACAGTGAAACTAAAACACCACACGACCAAAAATTGATAATAGGATAATGCACAAAGAGTGGGCCCTTGACGTCTCGTAATGGCGGCTTAGGGTGAATCGACAGCTCTCCCTACCGTGGAGATTTTCACCCTCGGGCCCGTTTCCTCCCCTGCGCTTCAGGCCCTCCGAGGATAACGAAAGATTCTGTCGGTTGAATTCAACATACTGGGAAAATGTTAAAAATAATTTGCAATTTATAAAAAAAAATGCCCAACCTTTTTTGTGCCCAATTATTATTGTCAGCAAGCTTGAAAAGGTGGGTTCTGAGGCTGAAGAAACTCGGAAATTTGGGATGGGCATTCTTTTACCTTCGAAAAGATTTCTGGAATCTTCGGCAATGATTACAGAACATGTTGAATAAGTAGAATGATTTATTTGGCAGCTTTTTTGGTCTACTAGCCCAGAAAGTTCTGGTTCTGATGCTTGGCAATCTCTGATATATGGGATGGACATTACTATATCCTCCAGAAGTTTGTTGTCATCCTCAGCAACGATTTCAGTTCAGATTGAATATAGGAGATAATTAATTTTACGATTTCCATGTCTGCTAGCTTTAAAAATTGGGCTCTAAGGCTGAAAAATCTCTCAAACTTCATATGGACATTCCCACACCCTCCATAAGATTCTTGCAATCCTCTGCAACGATTTCAATGGATATTGAATGTAGAAAATAATTAATTTCACGATTTCCATTGTCTTCAAGCTTGAAAAATTGGGTTATGAGGCTAGGGAGTCTGTCAAATTGGACATCGATATTCCTACAACCCCCTGATAAGTCGTTCCATCCTCAGGGATGATTACAGAAGGTTTTGAATATCTACAATAATTAATTTCACCATTTCCATTGTCTGCTAGCTTCAGAAATTGAGTTCTGAAGCTAAACACTCTCGACAACTTGAGATGGACATTCCTATATGCTCCACAAGATTCTTGCAATCCTTTGCAACGATTTCAGTGGATATTGAATCGAGAAAATAATTAATTTCACGATTTCTATTGTCTGCTAGCTTTAAAAATTGCGCTGTGAGTGTCAGGAATCTCTCAAACTTCATATGGATATTCCCACACCCTCCAGAAGATTCTTGCAATCCTCTGCAACGATTTCAATGGATGTTGAATGTAGAAAATAATTAATTTCATGATTTCTATTGTCTACTAGCTTTAAAAATTGGGTTATGTGGCTAGAGGATCTCTCAAATTGTACATTGGCATTCCTACAACCCCTCGAAAACTCGCTCCTACCTTGGGGATGATTACAAACGGTTTTGAATATCTAACGTAATTAATTCCACGATTCCCATTGTCTGCAAGCTTGAAAAATTGAGTTCTGAGGCTAAAGACTCTCGAAAACTTCAGACGGACATTCCTATACGCTCCACAAGATTCTTGCAATCCTTTGCAACGATTTCAGTGGATATTGAATCGAGAAAATAATTAATTTCACCATTTCTATTGTCTGCTAGCTTTAAAAATTGCGCTATGAGTGTCAGGAATGTCTCAAACTTTATATGGACATTCCCACACCCTTCAGAAGATTCTTGCAATCCTCTGCAACGATTTCAATGGATATTGAATGTAGAAAATAATTAATTTCACGATTTCCATTGTCTTCAAGCTTGAAAAATTGGGTTATGAGGCTAGGGAGTCTGTCAAAGTGGACATCGATATTCCTACAACCCCCTGATAAGTCGTTCCATCCTCAGGGATGATTACAGAAGGTTTTGAATATCTACAAT
The DNA here is from genome assembly GCA_035578325.1 of Coelinius sp. EB29. Taxonomy (NCBI): domain Eukaryota; kingdom Metazoa; phylum Arthropoda; class Insecta; order Hymenoptera; family Braconidae; genus Coelinius; species Coelinius sp. EB29. Next base: position 2,482,928 of record JAOZGT010000016.1, on the reverse strand, counting down.
AATTAATTTCACCATTTCCATTGTCTGCTTGCTTCAGAAATTGAGTTCTGAAGCTAAACACTCTCGACAACTTGAGATGGACATTCCTATATGCTCCACAAGATTCTTGCAATCCTTTCCAACGATTTCAGTGGATATTGAATCGAGAAAATAATTAATTTCACGATTTCTATTATCTGCTAGCTTTAAAAATTGCGCTGTGAGTGTCAGGAATCTCTCAAACTTCATATGGACATTCCCACACCCTCCAGAAGATTCTTGCAATCCTCTGCAACGATTTCAATGGATGTTGAATGTAGAAAATAATTAATTTCATGATTTCTATTGTCTACTAGCTTTAAAAATTGGGTTATGTGGCTAGAGGATCTCTCAAATTGTACATTGGCATTCCTACAACCCCTTGAAAACTCGCTCCTACCTTGGGGATGATTACAAACGGTTTTGAATATCTAACGTAATTAATTCCACGATTCCCATTGTCTGCAAGCTTGAAAAATTGAGTTCTGAGGCTAAAGACTCTCGAAAACTTCAGACGGACATTCCTATACGCTCCACAAGATTCTTGCAATCCTTTGCAACGATTTCAGTGGATATTGAATCGAGAAAATAATTAATTTCACCATTTCTATTGTCTGCTAGCTTTAAAAATTGCGCTATGAGTGTCAGGAATGTCTCAAACTTTATATGGACATTTCCACACCCTTCAGAAGATTCTTGCAATCCTCTACAACGATTTCAATGGATATTGAATGTAGAAAATACGGAAAATTAGACCGTCGTTGATAAGGGTGGGAATCAAGTAGGGGTTGTTTAAAGTATCGATGAAAAGAAAATTGTAAATTAAAAAAATTTCTTTCATAGAGAAAACTGCATTTTGGGGAGAAGTGAAGTTGAGCCTTTTTCCCAATGCAAAAATCCATTTGGCTCCACAAAGAAAATAAGATCGCAAACTATTTCCGCTACATTATATTTAGAATATTGGAAATGAATTTTTTCGATGAGATTTCTATAAAAAAAAAATTCCGAATTTTCCATTATTCGGTGATCAGTCCCTTCAAAAAGTTTGAATTTTCACATTTGGAGGAGAGGAGGCCATTTACACCGTCCTAAATATTCGAATAAATGTAGAAATCTTTCACCGTCTTATGATTATTATTGTCATTATGATGAAGCCAAGCGGTTTTCAGTAATTTTCCGGATTTCAAAATACCATATCATACAAATGTAAAGAGGGTGACAGTTGGGCCATCTGAATTAGTGAATGTAATTATCGTCGAGGGGGGGTGGACCGGTACCGATCATTGATGGGGACCCCCACGGCGAGTTTCAACCGAATTTAGAACAGGATTGCCATTCTCAGCCAGTGAATGTTAACCCCCCTTATTAATCCAATGAAAAGAAATTCAAAATACTTTCCTTTGGACCAAGCGAGTTACATTGCTGCAACATTACTGTCTTTACCTGTAGTCTTGAACTTTTCCCCAGAAAAGGGAAATCAACAATTTTCTTCATCCTGTACCCTATTTTTTTTTCCCAGTTCCTCGAAGGTCCTTTAGGTATTAGAGTTTATTACGGGCCCAACTGCTACGTGGTCCCATTGAGCTCGGAAACTTTATGACCCATTCTATTCGGATATTTTTGGTTTTAGTGGGCGTCCTACTTTCAACGTGCTTTGTCTTTACCATGCTTTCGTCCCCTCCCCTTCGACCCGGAATAACGGTAAAAGTATACCCCCATTTTTTTTTTTTTCCTTAGAAGATGGACCAAAATTGTGTCGCCTGGTGGGGGCCTCGTCCATTCAATGATTTGCATAAAAATAATAACTTTCTTCGATAATTATAATTATTTCATGACGCTGAAACTAGCGGGAGCGCGCAGTGTAAAGTGGGAACAACTTATTGAGAGGATTGTACTGCTCACAGTACGGCCGATCTTTCTATAGTATATAGATAGCCACGGATAAAAATTACAAAATAAGAAAAAAAAACAAAATCATTACAATAATTTTAGCAACTGAAATTTTTTTACAAAGATTATCGAGAGGTGAGGGAACACTCCTGAAGTGGAGATATCCTGGTGCGTTGAACACGTGATTTATTATAAATTTTTTTAATAGAAATTTTCCAATGTGGGGAAGGTTTTCAAAGAGGTAGATGATAATTTTTTGATGTGAAACATCTAATGGCGCGTTGCGAGAAAAGTAGCGAGGAGACGTCTCAGTTTCAGACGATATGCTCCCTTCCCTTCCAGTCTGTGCGTCTCTCGCCGGCGCAACCCCCCCCCCCCCCCCCCCCTAGTCCATACGCCAGGGCCCTTTCGTGTCCATTGAAATTTTTTTATTTCTTCAGTCAGTTTTTCAGTTTTATGATTGGATTTTACGTTTTCGGGGTCGCTGCTCACGAATATGATAACCATTTTTGCGAAAGCACGGGCCGTCTATTTGTTTATATCAATTTTATTGTTTGAAACGCTCTCTTGGAAAAACGGTTAGAGATAGGAAAAAAAGTTTCAAACAAAAAATGTTCTTCACGTCAAAAGATCCATTTTTTGTCATATAACTTGGTTTCCTAACTGTCACGGATAAAAAGTTATTGTGGTTGGGAGCAACTCAGACGGCGCGCTAACACTTTCGTGCGGCGGGAGTGCGTTCCAGGACCGATTGTGAAGAACCGATAAGAAATAAAGCGAAATTGTTTGAATCAAAAATGTTTGTCATAAAATGATACATCAAATCACTTATTCCACTCTCCGCTCTATCTCCAGTAGTTGATGAGATATTCGCGTTTGTGTGCAAGATAGCGGGGTAAATGAGTCTCCCATTGCACATTCAACCGTAATTATCTCGGTAACTATTAGTGATAGAGACAAAAGTCTCATAACTAAATAGATGCATCGTAAAATAACAAACATTTTTGGTTCCAAATATTTGTTTCTATCTTCATTATTTCGAGAGATATTTTCAACGCAAGTCACACTCTAACTCGTCGTGAGAGCTCAAGTGAACGAACCGCATAGTCAGAGTCTGACTTGCGTTAGAAATATCTCTCGAAATAATGATGATAGCAAAAAATGTTTGAAACAAAAAATGTTTGCCATTTTGTGATGCATCTATTCAGTTATAAGACTTTTATCTCTATCACTAATAGTTAACAAGATAATTACGGTTGAATGTGCAATGGGAGACACATTTGCCCCGCTATCTTCCATACAAACGCGAATATTCCATTAACTACTGGAGATAGAGCGAAGAGTGTAATAAGTGATTTGATATATCATTTTATGACAAACATTTTTGATTGAAATAATTTCGCTCTATCTCTTATCGGTACTTCACAAGCGATCCTGAAACGCGCTCCCACCGCGCGAAAGTGTTAGCGCGTCGTCTGAGTTGCTTCCACCCGCAATAACTTTTCATCCGTGATAGTTAGGAAACCAAGTTATATGACAAAAAATATGTCTTTTGACGTGAAGAACATTTTTTGCTTGAAACTTTTTTTTCTATCTCTAACCGTTTTTCCAAGAGAGCGTTTCAAACAATGAAATTGTTATAAACAAATAGACGGCCCGTGCTTTCGCAAAAACGGTTATCATATTCATGATTAACGACCCCGAAAATGTAAAATATAATCATAAAACTGACTGGAGAAATAAAAAAAATGTCAATGGACACGAAATGGCCCTGGCGTATGGACTACCCCCCCCCCCCCTTTGATGTTTCACATCTACCAGGCGTCCCACGACGGCTCACTTTTTTTTCTGAAATATTCGAAAGGGGGGGGGGGGGTACTCCTGAGGTGGAGATATCCTGGTGCGTTAAACACGTGATTTTTTATCAATTTTGTAATTTGAATTAATAAAAAATCACGTGTTCAACGCACCAGGATATCTTCACCTCAGGAGTGCTCCCCTCCCCTCAGGAATATTTCAGCAAAAAAATAATGATCTATCTGTTTGTAAACCTTTCCCACATTGGAAAATTCCTATTAAAAAATTTATAAAAAATCCCGTGTTCAACGCACCAGGATTTTTCCACCTCAGGATATCTCCACCTCAGAAGTATTCCCCCACCTTTCAATAAACTTTGTAAAAAATTTCCAATTGCAAAAATCATTGTAATGATTTTTTTTTTAATTTTGTAATTGTAAGGCATGGCTATCTGTATACTATAGAGAGATCAGCCGTGCTGGAAGTAGTACAATCCTCTCAATGAGTTGTTCCCACTTTACACTGCGCGTTCTCGCTAGTTTCAGCGTTATAATTATTCCGTTACGATAGTTTCCTTGCTGTCCTCCATCCCAAATTTAAACTTTGATGTTCAATCTTGATTCATATTTACCAATTTATTGACTGGCCACCGATAGGAAGCTTAATCAGTCACGCGCAATAGAGCATGCGAATAGATCGACGAAAATTCCCTTAATTTACAGAATTCGTCTATATGATTGACGATAGTGAGAGTTATGACCTTGTCAAGTTAACTCAAATTATGCCGCATACATATCAAGTATGCTTGATATTCTTCCACACCTTAAAATTTCCACACCGAAGCTGGCCGCAACCAGCAGAGCACCAGTCCCCACCAGTAGAGTAAATAACTTTTTTGCACTAATCCAGTGATCATTAAGATAAATGTGTAAGAGCCAATCCCCAAATACTAACTGCAAAGGGCCTTGAGACACTTATCCTTCTGATCATGGTCTGGTTCCTATACCGGCAGACCTACAAGTATACTGCGGGCATATTGATGGATGTCAATCGAGCAATGAAGCCTCAATTAGTTTTCCTAAAACTATTTCGAATCAAAACAAACGCAGAAAATTCATCCAGTGGATCCGATAGTAATGATATTTTGATGAATCCCATAAAATGTTCAACATCCATTTGTGTACTTACCCGACATCCATCCATTATGGATAAATCCCTGAATGAAAATAGGAAAATTTTTTTTTCAGATAAAAAGTGATGCAAAAAGTGTTAGGGGTATGTAGGAATGTCCACCCAAAATTTCAGCGATTGTTCAGAATTGTAACCCAATTTTTTGAGCTAGCAGACAATTGAAATTGTCAAAAAAATCATCCTACTTAGTCAATATCTTCTGTAATGATTTCTGAGGATTGCAAGAATCTTCTGGAGGGTTTAGAAGTATCCATCTCAAGTTGCAGAGATTCCTCAGCCACATAACCCAATTTTTTTAACTAGCAGGCAATTTGAATTGTGAAATGAATCATTCTACTTAGTGAATATCTTCTGTAATCCTTGGTGAGGATGTGAGGAGTCTTAGAAGAGATGTAGGAATATCCATCTCAAGTTTCAGAGATTACCCAGCCACAGAACCCAGTTTTTTAAGCTAGCAGAGAATAGAAATTGTCCAAAAAATCGTTCTCCTCATTGAATATGTTTTTAAATCGTTGCTTAGGATTTCAAGAATCTTATGGAGGGTATAGAAATGTCCATCTAACATTTTAGCGATTGTTCACCATCGTAACGCAATTTTTCAAGGTACCAGACAAAAGAAACTGTCAAAAAAATCATTGTACTCATTCAATATCTTTTGTAATGATTGCTGAGGATTGCAAGAATGTACTGGAGGGTAGAGGAGTGTCCATCTCAAGTTTCAGAGATTCCTCAGCCTCAGAACCCAATTTTTGAAGGTAGCAGACAATAGAAATCATCCAACTAATTCATCCTAGATTCAATATCTCCTGAAATCGTCGTTGAGAATTACAAGAATCTTCTGGAAGGTATAGGAATGAGCATGTCAAATATCAGAGATTGCTGAGCCACATAACCCAATTTTTTCCGCCAGCAGACAAAGGAAATCGCCAAATAAATCATTGTAGGTATTCAAAACCTTCTGTAATCATACTTGATGATAGAATGAGTTTTCAGGGGGTCGTAGGAATGTCAATGTCCAAGTCTACAGATTCCCCAGCATCATAACGAAATTTTTCAAGCTGGCAGACAATAGAAAACGTGAAATAAATTATTTCCTATATTCAATACCAATTGAAATCGTTGCAGAGGCTTGCAAGAATCTTCTTGAGGGTATGGGAATGCCCGTTGCAAGTTTTAGAGACTCCGCAGCCTGAGAACCTAATTTGTGAAGGTAGCAGACAATAGAAATCATTCAAATAATCCTTTTAGATATTCAAAACCTTTTGTAATTATCCTTGAGGATGGAACAAGTTTTCAGGGGGATGTAATAATGTCGATCTCCAATTTCCAGATTCCCGAGCCTCATAACCTAATTTTTCAAGGTACCAGACCATGAAAATTGTAAAATTAATTATTTCCTATATTCAATATGTATTGAAATCGTTGCAGAGGCTTGCAATAATCTTCTTGAGGGTATAGAAATCCCCGTTGGAAGTTTCAGAGACTTCCCAGCCTCAGAACCCAATTTTTGAAGGTAGCAGACAATGAAATCATCCAATTCATACTTCTAGATATTCAAAACCTTTTGTAGTTATCCTTGAGGATGGAACGAGTTTTCAGAGGGATATAGGAATGTCGATCTCCATTTTACAGATTCCCCAGCCTCATAACCTATTTTTTCAAGGTGCCAAACCATGCAAATCGTGAAATTAACAATTGAAATCGCTGCAGAGGATTGCAAGAATTTTCTGGAGGGTATAGAAATCCCCGTTGGAAGTTTCAGAGACTATCCAGCCTCAGAACCCAATTTTTGAAGGTAGCAGACAATGAAATCATCCAATTCATGCTTCTAGATATTTAAAACCTTTTGTAATTATCCTTGGGGATGCAACGAATATTCAGGGGGATGTAGGAATGTCGATCTCCAATTTTACAGATTCCCCAGCCTCAGAACCCAATGTTTGAAGGTAGCAGACGATAGAAATCACCCAATCAATCCTTTTAAATATTCAAAACCTTTTGTAATTATCCTCGAGGATGGTACGAGTTTTCAGGGGGATGTAGTAATGTCGATCTCCAATTTACAGATTCCCCAGCCTCATAACCTAATTTTTCAAGGTGCCAGACCATGGAAATCGTGAAATTAACTATTTCCTATATTCAATATCAATTGAAATCGTTGCAGAGGATTGCAAGAATCTTCTGGAGGGTATAGAAATCCCCGTTGTCAGTTTCAGAGACTATCCAGCCTCAGAACCCAATTTTTGAAGGTAGCAGACAATGAAATCATCCAATTCATGCTTCTAGATATTTAAAACCTTTTGTAATTATCCTTCAGGATGCAACGAGTTTTCAGGGGGATGTAGTAATGTCGATCTCCAATTTTACAGATTCCCCAGCCTCAGAACCCAATTTTTGAAAGTAGCAGACAATAGAAATCATTCAATTAATCCTTATAGATATTGAAAACTTTTTGTAATAATCGTTGAGGACGGAACGAGTTTTCAGGGACATGTAGGAAGGTCGATCTCCAATTTTACAGTTTTCTCAGATCAATCCTTTTAAATATTCACAACTGTTCGTGATTGTCCTTGAGGATTGAACAAGTTTTCAGGGGGATGTAGTGTTGTTTGATCTCCAATTTACAGATTCCTCAGCCTCATAGCTTAATTTTTAAAGGTTCCAAACCATTGAAATCGTGAAATTAATTATTTTATATATTCAATGTGTATTGAAATCATTGCAAAGATTGCAGGAATGTTCTGGAGGATATAAAAATGTCCATTTGAAGTATCAGAGATTCCTCAGCCGCATAACCCTATTTTTCAAGCTAGCAGACAATAGAAATTGTCAAATTAATCATTTACTACATTCAATATTGTCTGAAATCATTGCCGAGGATCAAAAGAATTTTTTTAGGGAGTAGCAATGTCCATCCTAAATTTCACAGATTCTTCGGGCTCCTAACTCAACTTTTCAAGCTAGCAGACAGTAAAAATCGCTAAATCAATCATATTGGATATTCGATATTTTCTGAAATATTTTCTGAGGATTGACAGAATCTTGTAGAGGCTATAGGAGTATTGATGTAAAGTTTCAGAAAATCCTCAGCCTCATAATCCACTTTTTTAAATTGACAGACAATCAAAATGCTCAAATTGATCATTTTTGATATTCAATACATTTTGCAATCATTACCGAGGACCAATCGTAAGAACCAATCTTAAAAAACCTATTTTCAAGTTAGCAGACAATAGAAATGGTCAAATAAATCATTGTAGTAATTCAATATATTTTAAAATCATTGCAAAGGATTGGAATAATTTTCTGGAGGGTATAGGAATACCCATGACAAATTTTAGAGATTCCTCAGCCTCAAAACACAATTTATGAAGATAGCAGGCAATAGAAATCATCCAACTAATTGATCCCCTATTCATTGTCTCCTGAAATCGTTGTTCAGAATTATAAGAATCTTCTGAAAGGTATAGGAATCTCCATGTCTAATATCAAAGACTGCAAAGCCTCAAAACACAATTTTTGAAGATAACAGACAATAGGAATTGTCAAATAAATCTTCTTTTCCGCGTCCGAGCTTTGAGCGCGCTTGGAAGCTCTGGGCTTCAAGGTAAAAATATGTTCCCGTACACTTTTTTGTAGAAGATTTAATTTTTTACAAATTAAGTCTTGTGACTTTTTATCATATCTGTTATAGTTTTGACCGCGTAAAGCAAAAAAGTTTGGGTAAAATTTTTTTCATAGTTTTCAATTTTTTTACATTATTGCCTTCTGTGCTGGATTATCAACGACTTGATATGTGCTTTCTACTATTTTTCCGCATCGAATGACATAATTTTCATTTATATTCTATCATATTTGATTTCAAAACATTATTTGACAGGGCTAACGGTCGAGTTGACCTGGAGGGCCCAGTTCTCTCACATTTCAATGCTGTTACCGCCACCTGGTGACATTAGTCAATGATCTATTTTATCAACAATATGGTTTTTTTTACATTAGATTTTCGCGATGAAAACCACCTCATGCCCTCCGGTAAACCAATTCCAATAATCGTGCAAAGTTTCAACAATTTCTGAAGAGTATTTTTAACGTAATCGTTGTTTAAAATTGTTGAAAAAAATTTTTGATTTTCCAAATAAAAACCACCTCATGCCCTGCGGATAAGTATTCTGAATACTCCTAAAAAATTTCACGTCTTTCTAACCAGTAGTTTTTTTATTACGATTTTTTGAAAAAATTTCCGTGTGCGACAGGTTCCGTTACCCCTTAACCCATAGCAACTTCATGGGAATTTACTGAATTCTAGGCAACTGCTGTTGTATTATAACACTGTCACCGTTTGATTGACAAGTTGACAAGTAAATTACAACAAGGGAAAATAACCTCAATATCACTCGCCACTCAGCGCATGCGCAGCGCTGTATTTTCAACGCGAACATTTGGCTAATTCCACACCACTACCAACTTGCAAACTTGATTCTCAATTGATTATTTTTGAGAAATCCGCGTTGTTTATTTTTGTATCTCCGTAAATACTCATCGGAAAAATATGATGATAATATTAATCGCAAAACGATAGGCGATTCATATAATGAAAGTGACGTTAGTTTCCGCGTAATTAGTGCCATTCTCATTTTATGGAGATATTATTATACGGAGGTAGTGAAGAGTGTAGTTGTCTCGTGTATAGATACGCGGTAGCTGTCGGCCAGTTTTATTTGAGTAGAGTCGAGCGGGAAATTTCAAAATGGTTACTTGGCCGATACGCTACCGCGTATCTCGATGTGTATTATTTGGTGATCTACTACAATGTGCTTCCTGGACTGGATGATCTCATCGGCTGTACATTTACTGTCCACTCCGCAGGGAGGTGTCGCGTAGGCAATAATATCCTGCCCACGACACTTACGGGTCTGACGAACCCGCGGTTCCCGAGTCAATAGAGGGCACTGGTGGCGCCCTGCCTACGTTAGTAATCCCACCCTATGGTGGGGTGAAAACGTACCACCAAACGAGGACTATTATATAGGGGGGGTTTTCGCGCCCCTAGGGGGGGTAAGAGGTGCTGGGGCGTGGAAACGTTTGGTAGGGGGCGGAATAGGTTTGGAAGGGTTTGTATACGTTTGGTAAAAGGGTTGGGACGTTTGGTAGTCCGTAGCTAGGGAAAGGGAAGCTAATTGGTAGGAGACGATTGGGAAGGGATCAGGAGGATTTGGGAAGGTTTGGGAAGGGTTTAGGGGGGTTTGGTAGTCGGTCTGGGGGGAATAGAGGGGGGACAAACGTTTGGTAGGCAGCTGGGGGGGTTTGGGAACTAGGATAGAGGGATAGGTTACCGACTTGGGAACAATTGGGATAGGGGGAGACTACCAAGCGGCAGAGGGATGAAGCAGCAATGGGTGGGAAGGTAAAGGGGGGTAGGGGGGCGGCTGATGGTTCCGCGCAAGCGGATGGCTCACGCCCATTCACGCGCTAGTAGCACTCTTCCCTGAAGGACCTGTCCCCCGGATGGGAGGGGCGAAACCGCGACATCAGCCAGGATAGGCCAACCGCGCGGGCCAACAGGGAGGAAAGGGTGTTGGTGCCTCGCGAGTCAGGGGGATGAGTTTGCGGTTCTCGCAAGCCATTGTTGCATGCCGTCCTAGCCTAGGCTACCGGGTAGGGATCAGGGTGTGACACCAACGGGGGTGGGATGGAGCGTGTTCGCGGGGTGGGGCGGCGAGGGAGGCAATGGGGTGGGTGAGCTTCCTCTCCTTGGGGTCCCGGGCCCCCTCTATTCCTCTTCTAGGGGAATCGAGGGGGTGGGAAACCTGTGGCTCCACTCGGGCCCTTCCGAGCTACCCAGCTCGGCAGGAACCGGGTGGCCTTTTCCCCACTAATCCCCTCTTCTTTCCAGGAATTCTAACTCTTCCGCGGTTTTTACTCCACTTTCAGCAAAACCGGCGGGTTACGCGTTTTTAAAATGGGTAGGCATAAGGAAATTTCTAAATCCGGAGGTAATAAGCCCCCAATCGGATCTCCGGGGGGGCTAACTTGTGCGTTTGCCCATTGGCATACTGGTCGTCGCCTTACGGCGGGGGACCCAACGGGGGAGCAGCTTCCCGTGCTGGACACAGGAGTGTCTGGTGCGTTGGTGGTGCCCTCGGGGGTTCATCATCTTCACCCGTCGCAAGCCAGGGCACCGCACCACCTCCTATCGCCTCTATCTTCAGGGGCAGGCAGTCTTCGTGCTGCCAGAGTCAACCTGGTCCGCCTCGACATGGGTTTCCAGCCATCTTCAGCAGCTGGTCGCAGTTCTACGACAGGAAACGGTGAGTCCAATTTTAATATCCGCGAATGTAGAGTTAATTTAGTTTCGGTAGATTTCGACCGCGCCCTTACCCCCAACACTCCGGGCTCACCGTCAGCCCCTCCCCCTTCTTCAAATTCCCTACCCCCAAACTCGATACGCGTTATGTAGTTGAACGCGGACCGCTCGGGCGTAGTCGCCGGAGAAATTCGTCAACTCATCGCGGAAAAGAAGTTAGATGTGCTCCTCCTCCAGGAACCACACGCGATTTGTAAAAATGGGAGCTGGTCCCTCCCAGAGATAGGAACGTTTCAGGTTGCTGCCACCCGCACGGAGCACCCTTGGGCAGCCGTCGTGGTGACCAACCCTAATTTCCATGTAGTTTACGTAGGTCACCTCAGTACGACGCACACCGTCTGCGCTGAGATCAACGCGCCCAATTTCAGTTTCTACGTTATATCCCAGTATTATCAATACGGGGATGATCGGGAACCCTATGTCCTCGAACTCGACAAAATTCTTCATAGCTTACGCGGCAAGCGTGTGCTCATCGGCATGGATGCCAATATGCGATCGCAATTATGGGACCCCTCAGCCATGCCCAATGAGGATGCTGAACTTATCGAGGGTCTGATTAGCTCTTTTGACCTGTCGGTCCTGAATGACCCAGAACAGGGCCCCACTTTCTTTGCAGGGGATAAGACGTCCGTGTCTAACCCTACTCTTGTCCAACCCAAACCGTCGTTTATCGACGTAACCCTTGCTACACCCATCATGGATCCGTATATTCATGCATGGAATCTGCGGGAGGACTGGACGGTCTCCGCACATCGGGTGGTGGTGATCGATCTCCGGACACCTGTGGCACCGACGGAGGGCCGCGCGGCGGAGGCGGCGATCCCTCCTATGAGGTTCAACGTTCGTCGAGCCGACTGGGAGGGTTTTGCCGTTGCCCTGAAGCGCAAGTCCTCGTCGTGGTCGCGGGATCCGGCGTTCGAAACCACCAATGTTGTAGAAAGCATGGCAAAGACACTCGAGGAGGCTATCATCAGGGCCTGCGAGGAGTCCAGCCAAGGAAGAAACGTTTTCGCAAATCAAATCCATGGTGGAACCCCGAACTAGGCCGTAAACGGAAGCAAACCTTCAAGGCGAGACGAGCCTACCAGAAAATGCGCGACCCCGCGGAGCGAGTCGAGAAGGATCAGCTCTATAGGGAACTCTTAAAGGACTATAAATACGCGATCAATAAAAGTAAAACCGATAGTGCTAGGCAATTCATTACTAAATCGGGGAAAGAAAATCCATGGGGATGGCCGTATAAATATGCCGCGGATAAACTTAGAGTAGGGACGGTGCTGAGTACCCTCCGGAAAGGGGACACGACAACGACGGGCATGAGGGATACCGCGCGTCTCCTTCTCGACACACACGTCCCGGATGACGACCCCAACATAGACACACCCCAACAACGCGTCATCAGGGAAGAGGTTCGAGACCTCGACCCGCAAACTCCCGATGCTGCACACTTTACAGCCGAAGATATCGGGATCGCCCTCAACACCATGGTAAACGGAAAGGCGCCCGGATGCGACCTCGTCGAAGTCCGAGTACTGAAGGAGGCATTTAAAGCTATTCCAGAGATATTCGTTACTCTGTTCAATGCTTGCCTCGACCGGGGCGTCTTCCCAGCACCCTGGAAGGTGGGCTCATTGGTCACCCTTCTAAAGGGCCCGGGCAAGGACGTCACGGATCCAAAGTCGTATAGGCCCATCTGCCTCCTCTCGGTGGTGGGAAAACTCTTTGAAAAAAAGCTGGGGTGGCTGTATCTATCGCGGCACTAGCCAGTGCCGCTGATACACCCGATGAGTTTTAACGTGGACACGTCTATGTAGCCTAGGTAATGATGTTAGAATCTGAATGAAATGGAAAATGTCAAGTAGAGAGGAAAAACGTGATGAACAATGAATCTCCCAACATAATTTCCAACTATTTTCGAAAATTAAGAGGAATGTCTCAGACGATTTTCAGATTTTCGAGAAAATTCCAGAAATGGTTACAAAGTTCCATAATGTTTTAGATCATTCTAGAAATATTCTATAATATTTGGAGAATCGATCCGAATTCCTCAAACAGTTTTTGACTTTTCTAGCAAATCCTAAAAATTTCTAAAAAGTTCCGTACTGTTCTGGAACATTCTGGAAACATTAAACAATATTTGGAGGATCGACATGAGTTTCTCAAACGGTTCTGGAATTTTCGACTAAATTCCAGAAATTTCTAGAAAATTCCATAACGTCCTAGAACATTCTGGAAATATGAAACGATATGTGTAGGATCGACATGAGTTTCTCAAACGGTTCTCGAATTTTCGACTAAATTCCAGAAATTTCTAGAAAATTCCATAACGTCCTAGAATATTCTGGAAACATGAAACGATATGTGGAGGATCGACATGAGTTTCTCAAACGGTTCTGAAATTTTCGACTAAATTCCAGAAATTTCTAGAAAATTCCATAATGTCCTAGAACATTCTGGAAATATGAAACGATATGTGGAGAATCGACATGAGTTTCCCAAACGGTTCTCGATTTTTCGACTAAATTCCAGAAATTTCTAGAAAGTTCCATAATGTCCTGGAACATTCTAGAAACATTGAACAATATTCGGAGAATTGAAATGAATCTCCCAAACGGTTCTCGAATTTTCAAGAAGATTCTAGAAATTTCTAGAAATGTTACGGTGTCGGTGTCGCGGTGTCGGTGTCGCGGTGTCGGTGTCGCGGTGTCGGTGTCGCGGTGTCGGTGTCGGTGTCACGGTGTCGGTGTCGGTGTCGGTGTCGGTGTCGGTGTCGGTGTCGGTGTCGGTATCGGTGTCGGTGTCGGTGTCGGTGTCGGTGTCGGTGTCGGTGTCGGTGTCGGTGTCACGGTGTCTCGGTATCGGTGTCGTTTTTTTCTCAGAACGGGAAGTAAGACGTGTCCACGTCAAAACTCCTCAAATCCCGCATAACTGCAACGTCCCTCGCGCCGGGCAGAGTCTCCGAACAGCAGTTTGGGTTCATGCCCGGAAAATCCACGGAAGACGCAATCGTGGAAATGCGCCGCATGGTGTCTGCTTCTGAGGAGAAGTACACTATCGGACTCCTTTTCGATATCTCAGGGGCCTTCGATAACGTTTGGTGGCCCCTCGTTCTCAAAGCCCTCGCTGATCGAGACTGTCCAAAGAACGTCTTCAGAGTTATGAGGAGTTACTTTGACGACCGGAGGGTCAAGATCATGTGGGGCGATCAAGAAGTCGCGAAGCAGGCAACCAGGGGCTGCCCGCAAGGGTCAGTTCTCGGACCTGCGTGTTGGAATCTCATGTTCGATGGCCTCCTCCAAGGCGTCGAAGAGAAATTTGGAAAGATAGAAGTCGTCATCATCAAAGGCAAATCCCGCGAAGATCTCGTGCGCAAAGGCCAAGAGGTCACGGACTTTATAGTTTCATGGTGTGATTCGGCAAAACTCCAATTATCCAAAAGTAAAACCGAAGCCATCATGCTGAGGACTAATTGGATAAGGAGGGCCCCAATTGGTCGTAGGAAATACGACGCTCCCCGTAGAAGGAAATTATATGGGAAAAAGCCGCAGCTCGAGAGCCACCCTCCTACTATCAAGATAGATGGCTCAAAAATTAAATTCCGAGACAGCGTTAGGTATTTAGGGGTGCACTTTGACAAGAATCTATCTGTCAAGGCACACATACGGCATATTAGGGAAAACACGGGGAAGCTTTTTGGGCGACTTAAGAGACTCGCGAAAGTTAATTGGGGAATCAGGTTCGGGGCTCTGCGGACGGTCTATCGTGGCGTGTTTGAATCGGTTGCGACGTACGCCGCGGGGTGCTGGCTGGATCTCTGTGACGCGGGCGATCTCCGCGCGCTTCGAGCGATCCAGCGAAGTGCCCTGATCACGGTCACTCACGCATACCGGACCGCTTCTCACGAGTCCCTTTGCGTAATAGCCGGTGTTTTGCCAATAGGTCTGCTCCTGGAAGAAAGAGCAGCTAGGTACAAAATACGCGTGGGGAGGGAAGCGAGTATAGGGAATATCACGGTACAGCCACGGCGTAGAAGGGAGGGAGTCGGTCAGTAGGGGGGAGAAAGGGTCGCGCAGGTGGCGGAAGAGGCTGTGGCTGAGGAAAGGGATGATGTTGATGAGCCGGATCCCGTCGCGCTCATTAGGGATGAGGCCAAGAGGCTGTGGAAGGTGCAATTCGAGACCGCGGTCACCGGTCGCACCACGTTCGCGTTCTTCAATGATGTTCATAAAAGACTGGAAGCGAAATATGTTCCAGTCAACTACTACACCACGCAGGCTCTTACCGGGCATGGCCAATTCCGGGCTTATCTTCAGTCACGGGGACATGCCGACGGGCGAGACTGTGAGTGTGGAGCGGAGGAAGATAGCGTCAGGCACCTCCTTTTAGAGTGCCCCGTTTATGCGCCCCAGCGGGAGTGCATTGATAGGTTCATCGGGAACCATGGGTGGCCTGCGGCGGCACACGCTCTCGTGTCGTCGAAGGAGGCGTCTATTGCGTTCTCTGAATTTTGTACCGAGTGTCTCTGGATTAAGTCCGAGCACCGGAATGCAGTCGAAGCCGCAGCAGCGGAATCCGAGGACTAGAACCTGGACTCGCAGTCGGGGTTCCTCAACTCATCTGAGGACCCTGCGAGCTGGGAACTCTTCCTCTTTAGTGGGGTGGCAAATCACTACCTGTCGGAGGTGGTGATTATGGGACTGGGGTCCCGTAATCTTCTCGGGGCAACCCTAGCTCTCGCCACTTGGGAAAATTATTATCTACTAATCAATAATTTCTTTCAGGAAACTCAGCGGGGTCAAATGTGGACCGCCTTCCCGTGGTTCCCCGTGCTAGTACCGAGCCCTCTTACCGGTCATCTATTTGATCCGGCTAGGGGACTCGGGAAGCTGAAGGTCCACTTACGTGGCGATCTCATTCGTCACGGCTGGATTTTTCTGAGCTGTTCTCCCTTCTTAGTGGTTTCTGCTAGGTGCGTATGGCCTTAGTGCTAGGTAGCACTGGAGACATTAACATTGACTGTCCAGTCATACAATAAGTTGACTGCAAGAAGATGTGCTTCAAGATTTGCATTCGGATTTTTATCTATTGCGATAGCTTGCTCAAACTTTAGTGGCAATCCAATCAGCTGTCATGAGCACTCGCATTTCTACATTTATTTTCATAAAAATGAGGACGAAACGAAGATGTATACCTAGTATTTCAATACAACTATTTATTATTAAGTAATTATTATAATCAAATCAAGAGATAAATCTGATAAAAAAATCCTCCAAATGTGGAGTTTTATCTTAAGTCAAGATCCAATCCAATGAATAAAATAAATTAATCATTTGAGTTCACATTAGAGTCTAGTCTAGGTAGATGGAGAATAAATACAGCAATATCGCTGGGAAGTGTTTAAACGTTAGAAAAAAATTATTGAAAGTAAAAATTATTCATCAATCAAATTCCTGAGTACCAGAGTGCTATTAACAGTGCAGATAGACCCAAAAACCTCCCCTAAATTGAAAGTGGATTGAAGATTTTCCTCACGTCGGTTGTGTCATCTCCCCCGCTCCCCAAACGTATAGAATCACCCATCCATTACTGGTTGATTTTTTGATAATAGAGCCAATTATTGAATTGGTACAAAAAATAAAAATAAACACTAACAGCAGACGCAATGCGTTATGCACTCGCAGATATGACAACAGTGTTGGAGGCAAGAGTGTAAGTGATCTAGAGTCTCTGTATATACACTGGAGACCATACAGTCCTCCCATGTGCGGAGTTCGTTTACTACCTTGCATATGTAAATTTTTGTGTTTGTCAAATGAATCTTCAAAAAAAAACGAAAACGAAGTTTTCTTTTAAAAAAAACGCCAAGTAACCATTTTTACGCGTATTTGATTATCTTCTGGGCATTTGAAAAAAGAAACAAATGGACTAAAAAGCGCCAAGTCAGATATACTTACGAGAAAAAAATTAGTAGAGGCAGGACCAAGGGACTTGGCGCGGTTTTTTTCTATTGTCAAAATCACTGCTGAGCATCATTCGATCAATTCAATTTTAGCAGTACTTACTGAGAGCCTCGTCGTCTTCATCTTGTCAACCGCGCTAAGTACCTTGGTCCTGCCTCTACTAATTTTTTTCTCGTAAGTATATCTGACTTGGCGCTTTTTAGTCCATTTGTTTTTTTTTTTTCAAATGCCCAGAAGATAATCAAATACGCGTAAAAATGGTTACTTGGCGTTTTTTTTAAAAGAAAACTTCGTTTTCGTTTTTTTTTTTCAAGATTTCAGTAGTTTTTTCAAAATGCGTCCATAAAGAGAATCCTTTCTTCCGTATTGCTCTTCGGCAAAGCGCGAATTATTACGGAAAAATGTTGCCTGGGCCGTCGTTATGAGGTTAGAAGATTTATTACTCGTGGGGAGTTGGTGGGCCGCGCTGGAGAGGAAAATATTTTTTTTTTGTGTCATACGATTTTTGTGAATTTTCGAGAAGTCTGCGTTGTTTATTTTTGTATTTTCGTATAAATACTCATCGGAAAAATGAATCAATAGATTATGAGTTTTTGCAATCGTTTTATCATTTTAATCCTTTTAATTGAAAAAAATTATCCTAAAATTGTAATTTTGTATTCATTATTTTGCGATTATTTCGAGAACTAGTGGTTTTACATGAAAATGTTAACAGACCTTTTTTGTTTAAATTTCATTCTCTACAAAAAAGGTTTTTTGAGATTTTTCTTTAAATTCAATTTTTGCTGAGATATTTGTTAAATATTAAATGAAAAACCCAACAGAAAATTTATAAAATGAATTCATCTTTATTACAATGACAAAAATACAAAATACAAAATTGAAAAATAATTAGTCATCACTCATCTTCACTCCTCTCTCCCCTACAATCCTCGAAACTCTTAGAAAATATCAATTTATCTCCTAAAAATCCATAAACCTATCAATAATCCATTTATCATCATCGAATCAAATTTAAACTGATTAACTAAACTACTGCGTATCAATGACCTTATCAATATATCCCTTCAACGTCCGCAGTTGCCTGAGAGCCTCAGCATCCAACTGAAGAATATTAGAGGAAACCCCTCTCGAGTGTGAATTTGATCTTCTATCACTCGATGCACTAGATTTTTGGACTCTCCCAGTTGTTCTGGATGATGATTTTGAATTTCTGGGCTTTTGGGTCATTGATGTGACCTTGTCAGCCCTTGAGACCCTCTCCTGACCAATCCCTTTTTCTGTAACATATCCATCGTCCACAGAAGCTGCTGTTTGTCTCTTCAGAGATTTTGAATTCTTGACTGTTGAGGGGGGAATTAAGGGTGGAATGTCTTCATTGGTTGATGAGACATCGTCGTAGTCCTGGTCCTGATCCTCCAGGAATCTTGATAGAACTCCAAGTGTCAATTTATGAGCCTCTGGGGGAATTTTAGAGAGTTACTCATTTGGTTTGAAAAACTTTTGAACATCATGTCGAAGTCTGAGTCCATTTTACGAAGACGAGCTTTTGCTTGACGTTGATTGAAAGTCTTTTATCAGCATGTCACTCTCCTCATGGGTGGAGAGGGATGAGTTGCGTTTACGAGGCTGCTTGTACGGGGCATGATGATGGTGTTGGTGGTGGTGATGATAGAGATGTTGATGAGGTTCTGAAAGATTTTCAAAGCAGTTAGATGAGTTCCTTCAGTTTGGGGGGAGATTATCTGGAGAAGGAGGGGGTTTAGGGGGATATAAAAAAGGACCTTTTTTGTAGAAAATTTTGTAGGCTACAAAAAAGGTCTTTTAAGATTTTCGGATTAAGTCACTCGATTAGGAGATAAATTGACAATTAAGTGAGAGTAATTTAGGAATTGGTCCTGTTGGAATTCTCTCTGATTAATTATTGAATTATCTGGGAAACGTGAGGTTCTAAGAGAATTTATCAAGAGACATTTTTTGTGGGAAATTTTGTCAGCATCAAAAAAGGTCTTTTGATATTTTCTCCTCAAATGAATAATTCCAGAGTTAAATGCATTATTGAGGAAGATTTCACGGTTGAGGTTAATTATTTTATGATTTTAATCAGTAATTCGTG
Source organism: Coelinius sp. EB29 (assembly GCA_035578325.1). Lineage (NCBI taxonomy): Eukaryota > Metazoa > Arthropoda > Insecta > Hymenoptera > Braconidae > Coelinius > Coelinius sp. EB29. The sequence continues at coordinate 2,463,592 of JAOZGT010000016.1, read as the reverse complement.
ATTTTTGAGTGGATTTTCCTTCGAGTCGGTGTGAGAATGTTGTCAATAGCTGGCGTTTGGTGTCATCCTTCAAGCATTCGACATTTTTGAGGCCCAGATATCTTTTTTATCCAATTAGTTAATTGTTTAAATACAGCCGAAGATTATTTGACGAGTGTTTACATCTTTGTTTCGAATAACCAATTATTCCTGAACAATTAAAATAAACCACTAATTAATTATTTTCTCTCTTTCATTTTCGTCACTTTTGTAACGATTATCTGAGAAACTGAGGATTTTAAGAAAAAATATCAAGAGACCTTGTTTGGAGATGGATTCGATAGTGGGTGGATGTGGCTAGGTGTAATAGGAAATTTGAAATAATTGTTTAACACTGAAATTAACGTTGAACTGTACACTTTATTTATGGCCTGCGCCAAGTGTCTGAAGTTTTAATACAAGGAAAAAACGTTAGTTGATTGACTCGAATGTTTATGTTGAGTTGCTCGATACAAATAGAAATAAATTCACTGGTTAATTAAACCCGTTGATTAACTAAAAACTCCGTTGATTGACTCTAATGATTATTAATCGAAAATTGAAAAGTGTCTACTGGAAGATACGTGTTCTTGACACGGATGATTTTCTACTACTACCGGTGAGGGTTCTCACTCGTGCTGGTCAAGCGCTGACCCGAGATGTCGCGATCTGTGCCGAATTAGCACGATAATTTTCAACTAATCGCGTTGCTCTTCAAACATCCCGGGGGCATTCATCATCAGGGATGATGAATCTCTTCATTGATTTTCTCTCTCCTCGTCGTTGGCTGGCTCATCGTCTTCTGGAAGCTCGTCTGCTGGTGGTGGATCTGTTGCGAGCAGACAGAGCTGGGTGATTGGTCTCATTAACGTCGTGAAAGTGGTTCTAATTCTTTCGACGTTTGGTGATCCATCTGGTCTGGTTGGCACCTCTGCCTTGGCTAACTTGATGGTGGCTACTCTCGTGAGCCCATCCGCTCCTGGGTGAACTTGAATAACTCGTGCAATTGTCCATCTAGCTGGTGGATAATCTTCTTCAACCATCAGGACCATGTCTCCCACTTTGATATTCTCTTGGCGATTCTTCCATTTGTAGATCGCCTGATATCTCTGGAGACTCTCTCTGGCCCATCTGGACCAGAATTGTTGCACTTTCTGCGTTACCAGGTTCCATCTCTGCAACTTGCTGGGATTCTCATTGATGATGGAAGGCTCTGGTATGACTTGGAGGGGCTCACCTATCAGGAAATGTCCTGGGGTGAGCGCTTGGAGATCGTCTGGGTCGTCAGACATGGGAGCAATGGGCCTGGAGTTCAGACAGGCCTCTATCTCCACTAGAATACTGTTGAGTTCCTCATAAGTGTATGTTGATGTCCCAAGTGTCCTTTTGAGGTGATACTTAGTTGACTTCACTGCTGCTTCCCACTTGCCACCAAAATGAGGTGCTCTAGGTGGTGAAAAGCTCCATTGAGTCCCATTGGTGGCAAGAGCAGCCTGGATTTGTTGATTCTCTCTTGTTGGTCGATGGTAGAGTTTCTCAAGTACAGCAGAGGCGCCAACGAATGTCGTGGCGTTATCACTGTACATTACCTCTGGGATACCTCGTCTCCCGGTGAATCTCTTATACGCCCCTAAAAAGGCCTCTGTTGATTGTCTCGACACGAGCTCTAGGTGGATGGCCGAAGTGCTGAAACACACAAACACTGCGATATATACTGAAGCTGGCTGAGCGTTTGTGGGTCTCCATTTTAAGATGGGAAATGGCCCAGCATAGTCCACCCCTGTGTGGAGGAATGCTCTTGATGGTGAGATTCTTGCTGGGGGTAACTGGCCCATCAGCTGTGGAGCTTGGCGTCCTCGGTGTCTGGTGCAGATGGCACAGCGTAGGATATATGCTCTTACGGTGCCTCTGCCACCGATGATCCAATACTTTTGGCGAGTGTGAGCCAAAGTTAATTGAGTCCCTCCATGGAGGGTTTTTCGGTGAGCTTCTTCGATGATTAGTGTGGTGAGACGACACCGACGAGGCAGAATGATTGGATGAATCTCGTCAGGGTCCAGTTGAGAATTTTTGAGGCGTCCCCCTAGTCTCATGATGTTGTTCTCATCTAGGGTAAGCGTTAGCTTTGCTAATGGGTGATGTCTCGGTAGCTGCTGGTCTCTTTGAAGTGTCCTGAGAGCTGGAGCAAAAAATTGAGCTTGAGTTACTCTTACCCAGAACAGCCTGGCCTCGTTGAGTTCCTGAGTTGTTAGTACTGGCGTCTGGGGTACAGGCTATCTCCTGAACCTCACGATGGCTCTGTTCAGGGTTGCTGTCACTTGGAGAACTTTTGAGAATCTCTCATATCTGTTGAAGAGCTCTGCCAGTGCGTTTACTCTGACTGCTACTGGAAGGGCTGCTGATGGCTTTTCTTCGGTGGAGGTCTCTGCTGGAGTGTCGATTATTGATATTGGCCATGATCCAGGAGACTGATTAATCCATTCAGGTTCTGACCACCACAATTGGTGATTAGCTAGCTCACTTGGTGAAATTCCTCTTGATGCACAGTCAGCTGGATTTTCTTTTCCACTGACGTGCCTCCAGGTTGCCTCTGGCAGTGCCTCTTGGATTTTGGTGACTCTGTTGTGGACAAAATCCTTCCACCTTGATGCATGACTCTTAATCCAGGCAAGTGCAACTGCTGAGTCTGTCCATAGATAGGTGTCTAATGGACCGAGGTTGAGCATTTGGTGAGTGGCTTTTACTAGTTGAGTCAGTAAAAGTGCAGCAGTGAGCTCTAGACGTGGAATAGTCATGCGTTTTAGAGGAGCAACTTTAGTTTTAGCGCATACCAATACTGTAGATGCTTGCTCGTTGATTCTCTTCGTTCTGATATAGACCACTGCACTCATGGCTGATGTGGAGGCATCAGCAAATCCATGTATTTGGATTTGTGAGTCGCCTGGTGAGATTCTCAGCCACCTGGGGACTGAAATTTCATCTAGCTTGGTGATGTTCTCTCTAAACTTCTGCCATTGTTTAACATACTCCAGTGGAAGTGGATCATCCCAATTGGTTTTCAATCTCCATAGATCTTGGATGAATATTTTTCCTCTCACTACCACTGGGGCAATAAATCCCAAAGGATCAAATATTTGAGCAATCTCTGAGAGCACTAATCTCTTGGTGATTGTCGTCGAGGTGAATTCCTTCGATTTGTATCGGAATGTGTCTGTAGACTGCTGCCAGCACAACCCGAGCACTTTGATAATTGACTCGTCGAATTGGATGAGTGACTCTTCTGTAGCGAGTCCCAATTCCTGCAATGCTTGAGGGCAATTACACTTCTGCAAGGCGAATCCGCCTGCTTGACAAAGTCTTTGGAGTTGAGTTGCTATTTCTTTGAGACTCTCTGCCGAGTCTGCACCACCGTAGATGTCGTCTACGTATCGACCTTTGGTGAGTGTCTCGACTGCTGCTGGAAAGCGGTGCCCTTCATCCTCGGCTAGTTGCTGAAGTACTCGTAATGACAACCATGGAGAACAATTGAGTCCATAGGTGACTGTGGTCAGCTGATAGGTGATCAACTATTCATTCTCATTAGCCCACAGGATTCTCTGCAAATCCCAATCGTCCTCGTGTACTCGAATTTGCCTAAACATTTTCACAATGTCTGTACCAAAGACGAGACGATGTTTTCTCAGTGTTGTCAAAACGTCCATGGCATCCACCTGTAGTTTAGCGCCAGGATAGAGGATGTCATTGAGGGATACTCCTGTTGAGGTAGGACTGGAGCCGTTGAACACGACTCTCAGCTTGGTGGTGATGGCATCAGCTCTCAGAACCCCGTGATGTGGCAGATAATACGCTGGATTGGGTTCTGGAGCCTCTGGTGCTTCTCTCATGTGTCCCAATGTCTTGTACTCATTGATGAACTCTCTATAGAGTTGGGAATATGCGTCGTCTGATCTGAGTCGTTTGATAACTGACTGCAGTTGACGCGAGGCCTTGAAGTTTGATTCGCCAAGCGCTGCCGCTGATATCTTCAGAGGTAGGCTCACTATGTAGCGCCTGGTTTCGTCTCTTGAATGTGTGGATTGGAAATGTTTCTCACACTTGAATTCATCTGGTGATAGCTCTGTTGATGATGCTGGTGGTAGTTCTTCCTGGAGCCAAAACTTTTGGAGAAACTCTCTAAGCTGTTCGTTGTTGGATTTCCGTACTGCAGATAAAGAAATCCTTGGTGAACAGTTGTTGATACATTTGATAGGACCTGATAAGATCCAACCAAAAATGGTTTGTTGGCCAACAAGTTGAGTTTTTCTGGACCTGACAACTGTCTCTTTGATAATACGCCCGTAGTTGTCGGCCCCTATGATGAGATCTATTGGCCCAGGTTTTAGGAAATTTGGGTCAGCTAGTTGAAGACTCTCGAGCGACCCAATGTCTGCTAATTGACACGAGAATGATGACAGTCTTGTGGTGAGTTTCTTAAGGATGTGTGCGTTGAGTTGCACTTGCTGAGGTTCTCCATCTCCTTGGAGACTTACTGTCACCACTCCTCTCGTGTATCCTGATCGGGTTCCACCTATTCCCACTAACTCGATCGTTGAAGACCTTCTCTTAATGTTTAGTTGATTGACTAATTGCTCTGAGATAAACGAGACCTCTGATCCTTGATCAATGAGGACTCTGGCCTTGATGGAGAATCCTTTTGGTGATTCTACTCTAGCTTGTGCTGTTGCCAGTAGCACAAGCGGTTGATCAACTCCTGCTTGCTGAGCCTCTTCGTTGAATTGCTCTACTCTTTCATTGATCTGCTTTTTGCTGACATTCACTGTGGCTGATAGTCTTGGTGTCGGTTCTGCTGGAGGTGTGTCTGCTGGATTCTGCTGGCTGCTGGTTGAACTCTTGGTGCTTGTGTAAGTGCTACCACCGTGGATCAGTGTGTGGTGCCTGCGTTTACACGTAAAGCACGTCTTGAAGGACTTACACTTGGCGAAGATGTGAGGACCAAGGCAGTTGAAGCAGAGTCTTTGATTGGAGACAAAGTCGTTTCTCTTAGTGGGTGAGAGATCTGTGAAGCCTGGGCAACTTGCAATAAAATGTTGCCCCTTGCAGAATGCACAGTTGTCTGATGGTAACGTCTTAGTTGATTCTTCTTCTTGTTGAGTAACTGCCACATGAGCACGCTTTTAACCATGTTTTGCTGCTTTTTTGGAGTCTGTGAGAGTCGAGTGAAACTTGGAACCACAATTATAGCCTCTTGCACACGACTCCACAAACGTTCCAAACTCCTCGAGGCTGGGGAATGCTTTGGAGTCTCCAAGCTTGAGTTCCCACTGCTTCAATGTGTCTGCATCCAGAGATTTTCTCAACAGATGTGCAAACAATTGATCGGTGATTTCCTCCTTAGTCAATCCTGCCATTGATATTAGCTGATCTCTCGTCTCAATGACTATTGCCACGTTGGCGTTGAGGTTATCCTCAGTTGGCTGGATGATTTTTGGCATGGAGAAGACTCTATTGAACAGCGCTTGTGCAATCAACCTTGGGTCCTCATACCTTTTGGTGAGTTTCTCCCAAGCCTTCTCATAATTCTCCTCAGTGATTGTGAAAGTTGCAATCAGGTTTTTTGCTGGACCTCGAAGCGCCTCCTTGAGGCGTACGAGCTTCTGTACCGGTGGAATTGAGGGGTCTCGACCCACCATAGACTGATACATGTCACTGAATTGCTTCCACTGACCAAAATTACCTTCGAATGTTGGAAGGTTGATTCGTCTCAGCTGATTTGATGCTGTGGAGGGTGGACTTGTTGAAGTGCTTACCACCTCCTTTTTCTTGAGTTTCCCTCTCAACTGATAAATCAGTTTGATACATTCAAGTTTGGTTGTTGATGCTCTCAGAAAGACATTGTCGGTGAAGAACTCATTTGTTGGAGGCAGGTGCTCAATTAATTTATCCTGCAGGCAGAGAATGTCTGCCCACTGTGACCCGATAATCCTATCCTGGCCATCCAACTCTTCCATTGTGAGATCTGCATTGTCAAAAGCCTGTAACAAATCTTGGTGAATTTCATCGATAGAGTTTATCTTGTACATGAGTTGCTGTAATTGATAAGCTTGAGGCATTGGAAGATCATTTGATTGTGTAGGTATATTTGAGAATCTTGACTTGATAATCTTGGGGATCGCCCCGAGTCCAGTCGCGAAACCCAGATTCAACTGTGCAGGCGGGAGACCGCCAGTTTGACGGATAGTTTCTCTCGAGTGGGGGGTCAATGAACCCTCACCATCTTGGTTGATCTCCTCCCCGTCACTCTCTGTGCCATTCGGCATGGTGAATTTCTAGCTAGGTCGACTTGGGTAATTGATTTGAGATTGATACGTTACCGACTGTTGGAGGTGTGATATTCTATCACCTGATACTTTTGGATTCACGCAATGCGTGGCTCTGCTCGTTGACCGTCTATCCTCGTGCGTTTTCGTAAACAACACCGAGGAATGCGGCGTTTACACTTAGATAGCGTCGATGTAAACACTGAAAACAAAGGAACTTTACAATGTCTCTAAACGAGTCTGTTAGATTTTAGCACACACACAGCACGAATGTCAACTATGCGTGTATTGTCTTTGTTCACTAGATTTTTTAGGTAACACTTATCACACTCTTAGCCACGATCCGGTTCGAAGGACCAATGTTTGGAGATGGATTCGATAGTGGGTGGATGTGGCTAGGTGTAATAGGAAATTTGAAATAATTGTTTAACACTGAAATTAACGTTGAACTGTACACTTTATTTATGGCCTGCGCCAAGTGTCTAAAGTTTTAATACAAGGAAAAAACGTTAGTTGATTGACTCGAATGTTTATGTTGAGTTGCTCGATACAAATAGAAATAAATTCACTGGTTAATTAAACCCGTTGATTAACTAAAAACTCCGTTGATTGACTCTAATGATTATTAATCGAAAATTGAAAAGTGTCTACTGGAAGATACGTGTTCTCGACACGGATGATTTTCTAGTACTACCGGTGAGGGTTCTCACTCGTGCTGGTCAAGCGCTGACCCGAGATGTCGCGATCTGTGCCGAATTAGCACGATAATTTTCAACTAATCGCGTTGCTCTTCAAACAGACCTTTTTTGTAGGAAATTTTGTAGGCTACAAAAAAGGTTTTTTGAGATTTTTGGATTAAGTCACTCGTTTAGGAGATAAATTGAGATAATTAAGTGAGAGTAATTTAGGAATTGATCCTTTTGGAGTTCTCTCTGATTAATTATTGAATTATCTGGGAAACGTGAGGTTCTAAGAAAATTTATCAAGAGACATTTTTTGTGGGAAATTTTGTCAGCCTCAAAAAAGGTCTTTTGATATTTTCTCCTAAAATGAATAATTCCAGAGTTAAATACATTATTGAGGAAGATTTCACCGTTGAGATTAATTATTTTATGATTTGGATTAGCAATTAGTGATTTTTGAGTGGATTTACCTTCGAGTCGGCGTGAGAATGTGTTAATGGCTGGCGTTTGGTATTATCCTTCAAGCATTCGACCTCTTTGAGGGCCAGATATTTTTTTTATCCAATTATTTAATAAATATAGTCGAGGATTATTCGATTGAGGCCCAGCTATCTTCCTTATCCAATTATTCAATTGTTTAAATACACTCGAGGATTATTCAACGAGTGTTTACCTGTTTATTTTAAATAATAGCAAATTATTCCTGAACAATCATTAAAATAAACCACTAATTAATGATTTTCGCTCTTAATTTTTGTCACTTTTGTAACGATTATTTGATAAACTGAGGATTTTAAGAGAAAATGTCAAAAGACCTTTTTTGTAGGAAATTTTATAATCTACAGGAAAGGTCTCTTGAAATTTTCGCTTCAGATGATCCATTACAGAGATAATTCGATTATTAATACAGTAGTTACCTTTTTGGATGGTATTTCAGCCTGTGAATGGCACGTAGAAATTCCAGTGATCCAGTGATTTGTAAATCAATTCCTCTAGCTTACGTGTATCAATTCAAAGCACATATCCATCCTCTTAACCCATAGCAACTTCATGGAAATTTACTGAATTCTAGGCAACTGCTGTTGTATTATAACACTGTCACCGTTTGATTGACAAGTTGACAAGTAAATTACAACAACAAGAGAAAATAACCTCAATACCACTCGCCACTCAGCGCATGCGCAGCGCTGTATTTTCAACGCAAACATTTTTGGCTAATTCCACGCCACTACCAACTTGCAAACTTGATTCTGAGACGAAATAATCTCAATTGATTATTTTCGAGAAATCCGCGTTGTTTATTTTTGTATCTCCGTAAATGCTCATCGGAAAAATATGATAAATATATTAATCGCAAGACGATAGGCGATTTATATAATGAAAGTGACGTTAGTTTCCGCGTAATCAGTGCCATTCTCATTTTATGGAGATATTAATATACGGAGGTAGTGGAGGGGGTAGTTGTCTCGTGTACAATCGTCACATAAAGTTCGTAAACAGAATGCATTGGAACTGACTACATTTTCTTTACGAACTTTATGCGACGATTGTATAGATACGCGGTAGCTGTCGGCCAGTTTTATTTGAGTCGAGTCGAGTTGAGTCGAGCGGGAAATTTAAAAAATGGTTACTTGGCCGATACGCTAGCGCGTATCTCGATCAATAAATTACCCCTCTTTTGGCGCATTTATAGACCACGTGTAAAACACTATTTTGATGTACTATACACACTTCCAAGTGATGCCCTTAGGGCGGAGGCTAGGGCGCCTGTTAGAAGTACGGAGGCGATTGTGATAGCTGTGCAAATATATATATATATATATATATTTGTTAATTGAACACTCTGATGACTCCTGTGTTTTTTTTTGCTACACACGCCCCAGGGATCCCAAGCTATTAATATCAATGAAAATGTTCCGCTAATAACAACAATCGTGACTGCTCTATGCCAAAACATAAAAAATGGATAGTTTGATAACACTCGGATCACATAACCTGGTCATTTTGATATCTCTGTATAAAATCATATACAGTCACCAATGTGACCACGTTATATAAACATGAGAATGTGTATATATCGAGTACATTACCAGGTCATTATGATGACTGTATATACTTAATTTAGTGTCACTATAATGACCAAGTCATGTAATGAATTTTGTCATTGAAATACTCATTTCGTCTTATAAATCCATTTTCAAGAATATTCATTGCAAATAAACAATGGATGTTTCCTTAAGGATAATGAAGCGATAATTCCGTCAACATGAGAGATATGCATATTTTTTGATAACTGGTTTTGATAACTGGGCACATATGTTTTCAGTGAGAAATTATGAAAGAGATTGATGAAAATCGAACAGTTTGATACCGTTTTTTGATATAATGTGGGCATTTTGATAACTATTCGGCACTTTGGAAACGGTCACGGAAATGTGTTGTTGCCAGGAGAAATACTCGATAGGAACGAATCAGATCGAAGGAAGTTAACGTAAAAATTTCGTAGAGTCAACAGGTTTTTGGCTGTCGTCTTGAATCCATTTATTTAGATTAATCAAATTTTTACGAAGTTAGCGATGACAGTCCTAAGAATATGACCAATCTCGATCATAATAATAATTAATGTCAATCGAACAGTTTGATGACATTTTTTGATATGTATTGTACATTTCGGTGACTTATTGTCACTTTGATGACTGTCATCAAAGTGATTTTTTGAGGAAAATATTTTATAATTACGAGGTACAGTAGCTAAAAAATTGGATATTCACGTGTCAGTGTAAACTATTGTAATCCTGAAGATTCCAAATCCTATGACATCCCTGCCTATCTCTACTCAGAAATTCGCAAGTCCTACACGTATATTTTCCGAAGAAACACGTGAAAGGGAGAAATCGGATGGGAACGAATGAACCAAAAAATCACTCGGAGCCAACTGGTTTGTGACTTTTTCTTGAAACTCTTCCATTTCGATGTAACGAATTTCTACGAAAACAGTGAGTCTAATCATAAAGATAATTCATATAAATCGAACATTTCTATGACTTTTTTTTCTATGCATTGCACATTTTGATGACATTTTGACACTTTGATGACTGTTATCAAAATGATTTACTGATAAAAACGTTTCTCAATGATTAGCTACCTTATATACACATTTAGAAATTCGTATTCCGAAAAGTATTCGACTCCTAAAAAACTCTATTAGATCCCATTGTCACCATTACATTGCATTCCTGCCTTTTTTTAGTGAGAATTTTGCGAGTTTAAGACACATGGTTTTCACTGAAAAATCACTCGGAATCAACTAGTTTCTGACTCTTTCATTACGGTGACGTCATTTCGATTCATCAAATTTTCGCAAAGTCATTGATTTCAATCATGGAGATGTTTTCAGTAGGAAATCATGAAAATGATACATGAAAATCGAACAGTTCGATATCATTTTTTGATATATTGTGGGCATTTTGATAGCTATTCGGCACTTTGAAGACGGTCACGGAAATGATGTTGCCAGGAGAAATATTCGATAAAAACGAATCAGAACGAAGGAAGTTAATGTAAAAATTTCATAGAGTCAACAGGTTTCTGGCTATCGTCTTGAATCCATTAATTCAGATTAATCAAATTTTTACGAAGTTAGCGATGACAGTCCTAAGAATATGACCGATCTCGATCATAATAATAATTAATGTCAATCGAACAGTTTGATGACATTTTTTGATATGTATTGTACATTTCAGTGACTTATTGTCGCTTTGATGACTGTCATCAAAGTGTTTTTGTGATGGAAATTTTTTTAAATTACGAGGTACAGTAGCTAAAAAATGGGATATTTACGTGTCAGTGTACACTCTCCTAATCCTGAAGATCCCAATTCCTCCACGTCAATAGGTCTGTAACGTTTCCAGTAAATTCATATTCTTGGAGTTATCAACTTTCTACGAAGTAGTCAATTGAATCGCGAAAATTTTATATGCTTTCAAAATGAAGATAAATGTCGAACGACCATTTTGATGACATTTCCAATATGTATCGGACATTTTCGTGACTTTTCGAAATTTCGAAATTTTTCACATATGTCGGACATGTCGGTTACTTTTGGACATTTTGATGACTGTCATCAAAGTGATCTTTTATGGTTGAAATATTTTCCAATGTTTGGGTACAATAGCTTGAATATTCTGACGTTGTAAAATATGTGAATGCAAGCATTCCATTAGGATATATACGACATTTTTATTCAGGGTGTAATATCCCACACATATTTCCAGGAAAAAAATATTTTCATGACAAAATCTTTTAGGGAATTCCTCTAATAATTCCTCCACGTCAATAGGTTTGTATCGCTTCCAGTAAATTGATATTCTTGGAGTCATTAACTTTCTACGAAGTAATCAATTGAATCGCGGAAATTTTATATGCTTTCAAAATGAAGACTAGTGGTGCGTTGTTGGTCGCTCGCAAGCTCGCTCCCATGGTGTGTGCGACCCGATTGGGCCACACAAAAAACTTCCCGGTTTGGCTAGTCACGCCAACACCTCAATGAGATCCATGTCGTAGATTCCACGTGGGGAGTGAGATACATAAAGCTCCACTGGATACTTCATTAGATCTTAATAACCCGTAGGTATCCATTTGGGTGATGGATTACAACATTTGCTCATGAAAAATCAGTGACTAACATATCCACGAGTTCTGTCGTTCATGTTTTTCGCGAAAATTAGAAAAACTATTAGATCGATTCCATCCAATATCTAATAATCAGTGCCGAATTTTATGAAGACCTGTCTATTTATTAAAAAAATCGAATCGGGCTATTTGTTTGCCAGAAATCGTTCACGAAAAATTTCGCTACATACAGCAAACATACATATGCACACACGCACACACACACATGCAGACAGACATTTTTTTGAAAATGGTCGAAAACGATTCTGGAGTCCTTGAAACGTGAAGATATGATAAAAAATTGATTGATATGTTTGAAATTGATTCGTCATCCTCCACACAAATCAATATTTGAGTACTGAGAAATTAATTTTCAATGAGCTACATTAGTCGATAAGATATATTCCTCTCTTTCATTTTAATACACTCTCGATTTAATTTTTTTCCCATCTCCCTATTTTCTTATTGTTCTATCATTTTATATTCTACTTTTTTTTGCTTGCATTAGAATCAATAACATAACATTTTCTTTCATCTTTCTATTGGCTCTTTATTGAATATATTCAGGGATTTATATGAAAATACAAAAAAAAAAACTAAAAATAATATCCTGTGAGAAAAAAATCACAAAAAAATAATTATGACAAAAAAAAATATCACAGTTAAAGTATCACCAAATATATATCGTAAGAGCTATCAGTCATTTTCTTCTTTTCTTTCTTTTTTTTTTCATTCTATTGGTTTTTACGAGTTCACCAATCATCAGAAGAGAAGGGGTTCGAGCAGACTTAGTTAAAGTAGACGGTCATTGAATGGTTACCGCGTCCACCACGTCCACCACGTCCACCACGACCACCACGTCTACCACGTCCAGCGCGCCAGGATCGACGACTGTTCCCTCCGTTACTGCCTCGACCTATGTACTGTGACGTAATTCGTGCCGATGCAATGGCAGAATTACGGAGCCCTCGGCGACCAAAAGCAGAACACGACAACGAAAGAATTTGGGCGCCAGAACGTCAAAACGTTCGATAGACAAAATCAATACTCCTTGACAAAAGAACAGCGGTCCGGTAGCTCAGATCAACCGCGGAGGCGTCGTGGTTCGTAATGCTGTCCCTGTAATTCTTAATTATAACTGGTCTCAATAAACGAAATAAATGAAAGAAAATATCTCGGTTCCTCAGGGGTAGAATAACTCAATTTATTTTCATAAACAAGAGAAAAAAATAAATAAAATAATAAAAAAATAATAATCCGTCAATCAATATCCAATGATCTCTGAGATTCACCCCCTCTAATAGTTTTCTTATCAATTCTATAATCTGTCAAATAATAATAATATGTGTGACTTTATCGTTCACCGAAGAATAAAATTTCAATTTAAAATCAAGTACAACACAGTCAAAAGAAAAGGAAAATAAATAGAGAGAGAAGAAAACTCCTCATAACAATGTGCGCGCTGCGGGTGAGTCATGAGAGGCCAGCGCTGACACGTAACTGAAGGTTACGCAGCGACAAATTCTACACACGGCCCAACAACGGAAAACAGAATGCGCGACCGATACAATTGTCGCGCCCTACCTCACCGGCAACGCTCACGATGAAAAAAAATAATGTATGACTCCAATAATTTACAGCCACTCAAATATTCCCGAGATTATTACACAAGAAAAATATGATTAATTTCCCCCATAAAATTTCCATATAAAATTGATAATCAGATGATAATAAATTAGTAATTTGTCGCGAAACTCAATCTAACAAACACACGACCATAATCGAGAAAGCGAGAGTCACCACAGACTCGACAAACGAGAGAATTACTGAATTAATTTTTATCAACACAAAAAAATATAGAAATAGAAATCTCGTGAGACACCGAGATTAAATCAATTATTTATCAAAAAAAAAAATAATTATCGAAATTATAAATTATTAATGACCCAGCTGAACGAGGGACGAGTTTCCCTTGATTATTTTTTCTCTATCTCTAATATGGCGTCCCGTGAGGATACGCCAATCGACCAAGCGTCGCCAAATGCTAAACGGGTCAACTCCTCACTCGTTCACCAACAAAAAAAAACACAATTTCCACCAAAATCCACTGCTCACCGTCCCAGAAGTCAGCCAGCAGCTTCCACTAATAAGATCTTCAGATCCCCGAAATTTTCAAACAAATAATTGGCTTCAATTAATGAGTTTTCACGGTCACAATTAATTTCTCTGGAACGAGAAAAATCTCAGCCATCCACACGTGTCTCCAAACGAGAAGTAACCGGCCGGCACAACGGCACGCTTCAGCCAGCATGGCAATTCTGTAACGACGACTCCCATTGGTCGGCGCACTCCCAAACTCCTCTGTTCCGATTGGCCGTAAAATCAAACCTAACCGAAACCGACAGGAAATAATTCAAATGACGTCTGCACAATTTATCAAGCAGCGTCAACCAACAAAATAAATAAATCAATCAGATTTATCTGGAAAAATCTCACCAGAGATTTTCACATTCTTTCCATCAATTCAAATGACGTCTGCATAATTTATCAGGCAGCGTCAACCAACAAAATAAAAATAAATCGATCAGATTTATATGAAAGATCCTTCCAAGGACTTTCCCATCATTTTTCTCAAATTCCTGGACCACTGACAACAGTCCAATTTCTCTCACAATTCCGTCGGAGGAGTTTGTCTGAGTCCCAAACTCTTGACTCGGAGATCTCCAGCGCCGCCAATCGGTCTCTATCCACAACTTTCTCTCCACTCAACCACCTGCGGGACCGTTCAAATTCCATAACTCTCATTCAACTCCAAATTAATCTCCCTCGATGTCCAGTCCTCAGAAACGTGATGATTGGTGAGCAGAAAGATCAGACTCGATACAAACAAAAAAAAATAAAATCATACAAAATTAATTATTGGGTCTTAAAAACAAATATACTACAGGTGACTCTCGCTCTCGCTTGGATTGACTTCTCGTCTGGAGACATTCCACTCGCTGAACGGTCGATAATAAAAATACCACGTTACAGTACAAACATGAATCATTATGAGTCTCATTATCTATCATTGTTATGATGATTCTTGATTATTGATGATTGTTATTGTTTTAGTTCTTCAATTTTCTTAACATGCCATCTACCACAAGTTGTTTGCATTTGAATTCTACTAGTTCTTTCATTTTCATCATTTTCACTTTTTATCTGTCTCATCAAATTTTCGGACGGTAATTCTATTTCTTATGAAGGATTATACGTGATAATTCCAGTTAATTACTCCCGGGAAAAGTTGTTGCTGATTATGAATTCATCATGAGAATTATTTCTTGAGAAGCAAATAAATGTTAATTACTACTTTGATTGAAAAAAATTAATGTACTTATTCTCTGCGATCAAAAGTAATTCGTTGAAATCAATAAAATTCGTAAAGAAATCGTTTTCTAGTCCATTACCACCACTATTCTCCCCGAAACTTGAAAAATATGGTATATAGAATTCTCCGATTGATGCCTTTCTACTATTCAACTAAAAATGTTAATTGGAAAATTGAAACATTTAACAAACTATACTGAACAACAAAAGTTATTAAATATTTGCTTACGATGATTTCGTTGATGTTGCTGAGCCTGAATAAAAGTACGTAACATTGTTATAAATTCTTGAGGTGTTCGTGGGCGCCTAGCCATGATTGCCTGGAGTAGCTCTCGTTGCAGCTGTTGTTGTTGCTGCTGCTGTTGTCGTTGGAGGAGTAGAACCAGGTTTTCAATGCCTGCTCTTGCTCCTGCTCCTGCACCTTCAGCCTGTTGCTCTTCATTCTGATTCCCCTCTGGTCTCAAGTTCAATGGATCATCATTGTTGGGATCAGGTTCTACAGGATCTTCATCCTCATTCGGGAAACCTAGCAATCTCTGCAGTTGATCTAGGAGCTCTGTGGAGAAAGAGAGAATGAGAAATGAGTGAAAAAAATCACAAGTTACTCCGCGTATTGAAAAATTCAATAGAAAATCCGAACAAATTCGCTAAGAATTCTATTTAAATTCTATTTAATATCGATTCTATTGAAAATTTTATCCAATTCCAGCGCGATCTTTCCCATAGAAATATTGAATGGAACATTTTTTTTATGGACAGAAGAATCAATCAATTTCAGTTTTTCGACACCATGTATCGCATTGAAATTTTTCTATTGAATTTTCTCGCCATAAACTTCCTGCTATAAGTTTTTTTTCGCTTCAATTTTTTAATGGAATAAAAAAAAAATTTTTTTAATGGAAGACGAAGAAAAATACAATGTGAAGAACTTCCAAGAAAAATTTTATACCGAGAAATTACTTGGAAAAATGTCGACCAAATTAACTGTATAGATTTTTGTTTTTTTTTTTTTAATAGAACAATTTTCTATTAAATATTTTCAATGAAAAAAAATATCTCATGAAAAATTCGCTAATATCTAATAGAATTTACAATGAAAATTCAATAGATTTTCAATGGAATCCCCTAGCGAAATCGCTCTAATTTTCTATTGCATTTGTTACAATTATTTTGATGTTTGTGATACTCAATTCTCGGTGTTCACAATTCTCATAAACTTTTTCTTTGAATGTGTTGACTATTCAACGCAGTGAGAATGAGCGGAATGTGAATTAAATCGATAAAACCGTCAGGATGTAAACACTGGTTCTTTCATCGAAATGGCCTTCAGCCGCATTCTCCTGCTTAATCTAATCCCTGCTTTTCTTTATGTAAAAATATTAATTTATTTGAATAAATGAATAGAAAAAATTTACAATTTATGTCTAAATTTAAATTTGTTATTTTCGATTTATCACCCACTAAATACAAATTTAAATTTAATTTTACTTTCAATTTTTTTTTAATTTTATGATTCATTTCCTTGGAAATAATCAATTCACTCACGAATTAAAAGCGAAATATTTTCATCATTTTACACTGTTACTCACCATCGAATGCCTGAGCCATCTTCTTTTTGGAAATTTTTAATTTCCAGTTTTCGGACAGGATATTGCAACAATCTGAAATATAAATGGAACGTCTTAGGTTATCGAAAACATTCCAATGATAATGAATTGATAAAAAAAATTATTTCACGGCTCACAAAAATCTAGAATTCTCTACTTACCACGTGCTCCCGTTGATCCGAACGTTTGCAACACGCTAATAGTAGATATACACTAAATATAGATTTATAAACGTACTGTGTCTCGCCCGACACCAGTCAATCATCCATAAAGTCCATGCCAGGAAAGAAACGACATGAGTTTGAGTGGTGGGGGCTATGGATTGAAAGCTGAATTCGCGACAGTGGGGAGTACTGAGGCAAGTTTCTTTCATAGGGAGAACTATATATGCGACATCTAGATGATATTCTGTCATATCGGTAATCAATCAAAGTCCAGATTTCTTAATTTGGCAGCTCACCGCTGTGTGGCGCCATTTAAGTGGTTAATTCCGTGCTCTGTCTATTTGTATTGAAATTCTTATGGATGTATATATCAATGATATTTTCGGGGGAAACATTTCTTTCTTTTCTCTACCGATTCATTGAGAGGAACATTTAATTCATATATTATACTACGTGCTAAAAGTACTACTTCGGGTCGCAATAATTTATTTTCAACTTTCCGACAGCCTCAGTAATTTTTTTTGTATCAAATGCTTCTGAATGTTAACAAACTTCTGAAAATTCAGAAATTTGAAACATTTCCATTGCAGTTTTTTCTCCTTTTTTCCATTTTCAATTCAAAATACCCTCAGATGAAACAGTATCATTCTTTCATCATTCCTCCGAAATGTATTGTTTTCTCACTGTGTGATGACGTTATGAATGACTCCTCAAAGTCTCATTCCCCAACTATAAGAACACAAAGGGTCTTTTCTCACTTCTTTTGAAGCATGACAAATTTTTTTGAATACTCGATTTTTCCACCTAGTAAGAAGTTACTAGAAAGAGTGAATATGCTTCATTTTCTTGAATCATTTTCATGTTTAACATGTATTGAAATTCAATAATGTTCAGTATCATAACATTGCAAATCGCTAAATTAATATTGAATGGTGTCTTAATTCTTATAAATTTGACTGATATGAATTGAACATCCATCCCAGCAAGAACTTCAACACGTAGAAGTAGGATCTCAGAATCGATAACATGTTGAATCTGTTCATTTTAAATTCTATATGGATACTAAATAATAAAATAACAAATTCTCAGTGTTCTCTTTGAGGATAATAAATTGGAGTGAGCATGTAAGTGGCGAGACGCCGGGGGATCTATTGTTCTCTTAAAAAAAAAAAACCAATCCCTGAATAATAAATTTCAACTTTTCAATCCACTAATTCATTCATTTTTGTAGTCTTTCATGGTCAAATTGATATTTTTTAGAACTTCAGAGCCTTGCCTCTACACATTACAGGTATTAAATATTTTTTGCAATTTTTTTTATTATAAATGATGAAAAATTCATCTCAGTGGAAACCGTAGCAACAGAAAAATTATCTTCGTTGTAGGAAGACAGGAAGCCGTCTCTTTCCAACTTATGGAATCAATTACGCCATGTTTTGCATTTTTGACGCGCATGTTTTCTTTCCAGTCAGAATTAACTCAGATTCCAAGTCAACGCGTATTGAAATCCAATAATCTTTGATTTAAGAGCATTGATGATACTTGATATCGCATAAGACTTACATTGTGATCGGTTCGTTCACTCGGATCTCTATTGCAGCATAATAATGTTGCGAAAAATATCGCGAATACCCCACAATCAATGCCATTGGTTTGTTGTTGTACTCTGTGGAATATGTTTTTTTTCGGAAATCTATAAAGTGCATCCAGATAATCGGTTTCAATTCGAGTCAAGTAACCTAGATTCATACTGTCATAAATGTGAACATTGCCATTACCATCATATCTTGTGCAAACCCAATGCCCTACAGGTAAATCTCCTCCTTTAGGATTGCCCGAAAGTCCATCGTAGAGAATCTGAATATTGCTCGCGGTTTCGGGAATTTGCTGCAGATTACATACAAAGGCCCTTACAAATCCTACGTCTTGCGCAAAATTGAAGATTCCACGTTCTTCCAATTGCTTGTTCATTATTTCATGGAAGAAATTGACATGATAATCTTGAATATAAACCCCGTCATTCGTCACTTCCTCGCATCGTTCAACAACTATAGCATAATTATAATCATCGTCCCGACAGTAAATTGGTGCTAATCTACCTCTGTCGAGATTCTCATCAATATTCTTATCATCATCCGAAACATTAATACATTCAGTATCCAAATCCGCTTTTTCTGTGGTTGGCGAATTGCTAAATCCATCAAGATTTTGGTGGTTGTTATACCGATCATCCATAACGTCCATGCATTTGGTATCAGAATTCATTGTTTTCTTGATGTCATCTTTATTGGCAATCATCCTATGGTTTTCCTTTACAGGTTTCCTATCTAGTATTGCATAAATTGGTTTATGATAACTGAAGTATGTTTCGTATACACCACAATCAATAGCATCGAAATTAGCGAAAATTATATCTATTTGTGTATTCAGATTTGTCGTTACACTTGATGGCGGTAATTTTGTCTGTAATTGATGATGATTCAGATAATTTATGAGATAATTTGGATTGTTTGCGTCGTCTTCATGATTTACAACATTGTAATTGAAATCTCCGATCAAAACTGTCTTGCTGTGAATTGGGATGTTCTCCATAACATTGTTTAGAACTTTTTCGAACATCGTTTTCGTGGTTTTCGGCGATTTATAACCGCTGATTATATGATAATCATCCATTTTTATGGTGAATAATTCAAAGTTTGCATTCAGAGTTGCATTTTTGATAATTTTTCACGAATGTTATTGGCTAGATCACTTGATAATTGACCCATTTGTGCCCCATATTGTTGACATGGTAATGCAAAAGCAGAATGCAATGTCACACCATTAATTAAGAATGCTGCTTTTCCTGATGGAGCACATAATAGAACTATTATTTTATCCATATTGCCTCCAGGTAAATTATCGAAATAATTAGTTACTAACTGATATAGTGTGTTAATGACATAACTTTTCCCAACGCCAGCAGAGCCACTCAAAAATATTTTGAATGGGACTTGGCCCAATTTGTAACAACTCAATATATGCATAACAAACTCTTTTTGTTTGCAATTTAAATTTCTCATCATATCATGGAGTTCATTTTCTTTTACCCTGGCTGGACAAGTATATCTAGTCTTATGTGTATCACTTTTTTTTATATGCTCATTAGCTTTACAATTTGCCCCATCTTGCTGGAAAATATCAATGTTATGAGCTGCAGAATTCCCATCAGTTCCTTCATGTATACTTGCACGTATGTCATTTTCTACTTGTTCTAATGCCTCATCCATAGCTTCATCACTTATGATGGAGTATTTCGCTTGATTGCTTTCTATGATTTCTTCATTATTTTTATACACTTTTTCATAATCCACATTTTCTACCTCAAGTTTTTCATTTCGCCAAGGCATAAATAATAATATCTTCTCTCTATAATAGAGTTGCTGGATCTTGTTTCAAGCTGTATCGTCGGTATCGAATGACGGCTGTATGTAGTCGAAGCTTGTACGCTCTCTCCTCATCATCATCATCGTCATTTTCATCATCATCTTTTGACGGTTTTTTTTTGCATGCTTGATAATTCGCCGCATAATCAGCAAGACAAATATTATCAAGCTTCCTTTCTCTTCTACTATATTTATCAAATATATCAGCCATGAATATTTCAGTAGAGTCTTTATCAAGTTTTTTCAGGTTTTCATCAGTTTTCAACATACGAACACGTTCTGTTATTGGCCCTGTGTTAATGAATATTGTCTTTCTACTTTTTTTTGATAACGACAATTGTAGAGCGTGATACGCTGCCTCTTGGGATGACATTAAGTTACCGTTGAGAAATACATTTGCAATCTTTCGAAATTTCTCTTTAACACTATTATTGTTATTATCGCAGTCTATCGCAGCTTCTCTCAATAATTTGGACAATCCCCCTTCGATTTTACTAATATAGTTAGTGACGTAACCCATCACGGCATATTCATCTAGTATAAATTGCATATCTATATTTGATTCAAACAATTGTAATATCTCTTTATTATAAGAATTAATTCTTACTTCTAGACTAGATCTCTTCAAGAATACTCGCTTTTGTTTCAGTGTGCTACGAATCGCAAGGATATACTCTTCTTCAGTCATATCTAATTTCTTCAAAATTTCATCATAACTCATGGAAACCTCTTCTTTATAAAACTTATTCATTAGATCATCAATTGATTGATATGGTTTTGGTACAGCTTCATTCTCATTTAATGGTATCAATATCATTGTTTTTCTCATAACTGGATAAGGGATATGGAAACGACATTGTCTCTTTTTTTGTCCTTTATAGCAACTATGACCATGCTTATGCATTTGCAATTTGATGTATGGATTCTTCTCATCATACTCACAAGTGAGAAAACGATCAATAAATTCAGTCAATCGATCATGGTCATTTATATCACTGTTATTATTGTATTTTGGGGCATTTTTCAACCACAAGAGCATATGTTCGTGCGGGCTTCCACGTTGTTGGAACTCAACACGTTCATAGCTGTCCTCCAGTACATATTCACCAAATATGCTCTGCTCCTGTCTTAACAGCCACATAAATTTCTGGACCTTATGATCAAAATAACGGGCGCACGTAACCGGATCATTCCTTATTAATTCAGTCTTGATATTATTATCCAGATCATATGCTTCTTTGATGGACAAAGTGTGACCCTTTTCGCTGTACTTCATTAAGGTTTGTAATAACTCCGGCCAGTGGCCTTCAGCAGCTGATAATGTTAGGAAGAAAGTAGGCTTGCCCAATTGACGAATCATTGCCAATAGTTCTTTCTTCTTATGCTCCCAATATGCCGGTGAGGATCTGACGAATTTTAACATTCTGAATCCATCATCAAATTCAATCAAATTATTCCTAAAATCAACATCTAAAGCATTTCCGGCATTGATTGGCTTATCAGCATTCTCCTTCGTCCGTCTTAAACATATATTTATACTCGATGAACATGTAATTTCTAAACCTTTTTTGGCCATGAACAAAATTCTCGAAGGAATACATGATCTTCGATCGTACCGTCTTGCTTCTGACTTCATACGATCTGAATAAGATATCCGTTTTTGTACATTAAATGAGTGCCCTGCAAATATTCTGGGATAACACAATTCATCCAAGTCTTCAATTTTATGCCAAGGCATTGGATGTTTATCCTGTCCAGGAGCGACTATATTCACAACTGGTGCATATTTTTCTACGACTTCTGCATTACGGTCAACGAGCAAAACCTCGTCATTGTTTATCTGATTGAAATCAATTAATTGATCAATATTCATCTTATTTTCCTTATCATTGAATTCTATATCATTGTGCTCAACTGTTCCGTTTATATCCGGATTTGTTTCATTATCAATGACATTATCCTTGTCAACTATGAAATTTATCGGACGATCATCATTTTCATAGTTCTGGAAATAGGCCTCATTTATTTTAATGTCATACTTTTCATATAATGGCGTCGTGATCAAATGTTTCAATGCTTCACAAATCACGCCTGGTCTGATAGCTTCAAACATATAATGGCTTTTGTGATCAACGTGTCTTTTCAGTTTGATTTGAACTGTCTGCATTTCATCAAATTGACGTGGCAATACCTGTAGCATATCATTAATATCTATTTGAATATTCACGACACTGCCCTTCAGGCCTAATTGCGGATTCAGAGCATAGGGTTTCAGTGCTCGAATTTGCATGAAATTCAATACTGGTGCCACCATTCTTTCCTCAAGATCAGACAATTCTCGGAGAGATTTTGGGACTTGTATGAATTGGAGACCATTACTTGTTGATAACTTGTGTACTTTACCAAGATATGCAGCATTTTTGCACGTGTTGCATATGAAACCTGATGGGAAATTATTGATTTGTGCTAAGAAAGGACCACCACTTTTACCAATAATTTTTTTTTCATTCAATTTCATAACAGAACATCTGAAAAAAAGGCCTTCGCAACAACAGCACACGAATGAGGCTGTTTCTGCACGAAATTGGATAAATTTCAGTTGAACTTTTGCCTTTGGATCTGTATCTTGATTTCTCACTAAAAGATTATTGAGATTTTCGCGAAAATTCAATACATCAATTGCTCTTTTCTCTCTTTGAAAGTTTGCATTTTTCTTCAATTCTCGGGCTCGAAAACGCTCATTTGTTCGTTTCTTCTTTATTCTTTGGATATTCAACATTCTCTCTCGCTTTTTATATCCTTTCATGCAGCGAATTTTCTTCATTCGTTTCTGGGTCTCTTTTCTTTCTGCTTTTCTATAGATGTTATTGGATCGCAACTTCTTATTTCGCTCAATATTCCGCGAAATTTCGTTCTTATAGTGCTTTGAACAATTCCTCAACAATTTGTTCCTCGCAACATTTAGTGCTAACTTTCGTGATTTGTAAGCTTTATTTTGTCGAAGAATGCGATTTCTCTTGAGATTATTGGAAATTTCATTCTCTACATATTGTATATTTTGACGTAGAACAATATTCCTTGCAATGTTGTTTCTACGTTCATTGTTTATATATTTTTCACGCTGTCGAATGATCATCATTCTGACTCGGTTTTTGCTACGTTCAACTTGTCTGAAGACACTTTCTCCTCGCTTACGTTCAATATATTTTCTGTTTTTATCATTCTCATTTCTTCTAAATTCTTCATTTTGCCTCTTAGATTTCATGTATTTTCTCTTCTTTTCATTTGCTTTTTTCTTGAATTTATCATTTTGTTGTTTACGTTGTACTCGTTTCTTGTTCTGTTCATTCTCTCTAAAGGCATTATTCATTCGTGAGTGTTGGTTTCTGGTACGATTCTGTTCTCTTTCTAATTTTTTGTAGAATGGATCAGAACGTTTGATTCTCATCTGCTCTTTATTTTTTTGCCTCTTATTCTTCTTTGTTTCATTCTTTTTATCATGTTGTTCTTGACAACATGCTGATTCATCCAAACTTGATGGATGAATCATGCCCTTTTTTGCATTTTTACGACGTACATTTTTTTTCTTCATGGCTATTTCTCGTTTCGATCGTCGCTTAGACCTCATTTTCTCCGAGAAATTCTTCTGCTCTT
Source organism: Coelinius sp. EB29 (assembly GCA_035578325.1). Lineage (NCBI taxonomy): Eukaryota > Metazoa > Arthropoda > Insecta > Hymenoptera > Braconidae > Coelinius > Coelinius sp. EB29. Next base: position 2,439,681 of record JAOZGT010000016.1, on the reverse strand, counting down.
TTCTCGTCGAGTTTTTGTCACCAATGGCCGACGATTTCTCTTATTATGTTGAATCTGATCTCACACGATGCAGAAATCAAATTCCAAATCGATTTTCAAATTGGGCCTGAACTCTAATTTTGTGTCGCCTGTGGCAAACAATTACTCTTATTTTTATCGATTGTCGCCAATGGCCGACAATTCTTCTTGTTATGTTCAGTCTGGTGTCGCACGTAGCAGACAATTCTCTAATTTTCACTGAACTCCCAATTTCGTGTCGCCTGTAGCAAATAATTACTTTTATTTTTATCGATTGTCGCCTTTGGCTGACACTGATCTTCTCTCTTTCGTTATTGATTATTACAATTCTGCTGAAGGCAAGAATTGTAATAATGATTTGTAAGATAATTCTTAAAAAATCCTGAAAAAAGCTCTGATAACGTTCCTCAAAGATGGATCGATCACAGCTGATTATCGAATGATGGCGGATGCTCGTTCGTGAAAAGTCCCCCCCCCCCCCGCCCCCGGCTATCGAAAGCAAATCGAACGCCAGACGACAAAATTGCGTACTGTCCTGTGCCCAATACCAATAAGGGAATTTCCTACATTACCGATGCCGCCGGGTATTGAAGGGATTCATGATAAAATAATAAGTGTTGAATCTCATTTGTAATTGCAATTGCAACGTTGATGACCTTCATTATAACAATCGTTTATGGAATCCTTCAATTTAGATTTTTTTCAATTTTCTTCAAATGTTCCGTAGCATTTACCCCCTTTTCTCTCTTTCATTAATTCGGCTTCTACGCCGAGATTGACAAAAGTAGTAGAAAAATGGACAAACAAAAAAAAAACGAAAAAAAAGCGATATTTCTTTTCATCTTTTTTTTCGCTCCCGTTGCGCCATAGGGATAGCGCGCCGCCTGAGATATTCCCACCCACAATCATTCTTTAACCATGAAAATTACAAAACCAAGTCATAGAACAAAAAATATGCCTTTTGACATGTCAAACATTTTTTGTTTCAAACTTTTCTTGCTAACTTTAACCCTTCTTGCAAGAGACCATTTTGAACAATTAAATTGTTATTAACAAATAGGCTCGTGCTTGCGCAAAAACGGTTATCATATTCATGATCAGCGACCCCGAAAACATGAAGTCTCATGAAAAAAAAAAAAAAAAAAAAAATCATCTCGTTTTCCTGGAAAAAATGGAGAACGACTGGACCGATTTTCTCCAAAATCTTTTCCGATCTAAGCTGAAGGAAGACGCTTCGATTGCGTCATTGAAGACCTCGATCACATCATCCGTTCACGAGATAACGTTGGACAAAATTTTTGGCCACATACACCCCACATACACACACACACACACACACACACACATACATACATGATCTTGAAAATTATCGGGGAGTGTTGTGGTGACCTTGAAACGTGGAGATATGATGAAAATTCGATTTTCCACTTTCGGGGTGATTACAATAACTTCCCTAGCCCGGGAAGTTAATAAATGTTGAACGACCATTTTGATGACATTTTCCATATGTATTGGACATTTTCGTGACTTCGAAATTTCGAAATTTTTCACATATGTCGGGCATTTCGGTTACTTTTGGACATTTTGATGACTGTCATCAAAGTGATCTTTTATGGTTGAAATATTTTTCAATGTTTGGGTACAATAGCTTGAATATTCTGACGTTGTAAAGTATGTGAATGCAAGCATTCCATTCGGATATATACCACATTTTTATTCAGGGTGTAATATCCCACACATATTTCCAGGAAAAAAATATTTTCATGACAAAATCTTTTAGGGAATTCCTCTAATAATTCCTCCACGTCAATAGGTTTGTATCGTTTTCAGTAAATTGATATTCTTGGCGTCATTAACTTTCTATGAAGTAATCAATTGAATCTCGGAAATTTTATATGCTTTCAAAATGAAGATAAATGTCGAACGACCATTTCGATGACATTTCCCATGTGCAGGGTTGGGCAAGTAAATTACATAAGGTAAATTACTTGGTTTTAGACACGTCAGAAATAGGTAAATTACTTCAAAGGTTTCTGACAATTTTTGACACTATCTGATGGTCTATCGTCGCAATGGACTTTTTCGGAGAAAATTTATGAATTTTTGATAACTTTCGACAATCCTCTCCATAAATCCTCTCCATTTCGATAATTATTGAAAGTCCCTTATGATTGTTTCAATAATTCTATCATTTAGACTCGTGTTGAAAATATCTTGAACAGCTTTTGGAAAACCACAAAATTCTTGATGACTTTTTAACGAGCAAATTCTAAAAATATCTACATCGTAATGATTTTTTAACGTTTTTGTTATTCGACCTATATAATTCGACCTGAAAAAACAACTCTGCCTAAGTACGCCTAATTCCAACCTAACAAATCATCATTTTTATCAGTGATAGATTTTCTCCGGTGAATAACTAGAATGAGAATAAAATCGAATGAAAATTGTTGAAAAGCAGTGTATCTGATGCGGCTATTCTGGTAAAAATTGCCATGCCATTTTGATGAGTGATTGATTCGTTTTGCTGGATTAATCACTAATGAGAATAATTTCAATCATACACGATTTGACTCAAAATATTTATCCCACGACATCGATCACGCACCGATGTGTTGAAATGCGCTGTATTTTTATTATTTTTTTCTGGGGCTTTTTTTTCTACATCCTTACCGGATGAAAAAAAAAATATATTGTTATATTGCCAAAATTTCAATTAAAAGTTATGTTCAGAATTTTTTTGAAGAATATGTTTCTATGGAAAAAATGAGCATGCGCTTTTTGTGTATTTTAACGCCATTAAATCAATAAGATTTCACTTATATGATTTCAAAAAAAGAATAACTCGACATTCATAGCTGGCACTTTCGTTTAATTCAAATATCTGACCCTTATACTTAATCTCTTATGCCATCTGTCTCATGTAATTCCATCCCCAGAGGATTTTTCCTATACAATTGTTTCAATAGCAAACTGAGTACCGCCAATCGCGTTTTCTAATGATTATGACAATTTCTGACATTTTGAACGTTTTAGACGTAAATTACCGGTATTTGACCATGTCACGTCAAAAACTTCCATCTGTGAGATATGCCCAACCCTGCTCCCACCACTTTTCGTCACAGCCGACTCCCCGCTTTTCGTTGCAGTCCGACACCCTTCCTTTCGTTACACTCCACGCTGTAGTTGTCGACTCGCTCTACCGTGCCTAAAGAAGTTTCACTTCAAAAATTGTCCTGTTAATTTCAGCGATAATAGTTCCGAGGGGTTCTAGGAGTTTATTTCCCCAACAAAAATTTCCCGGAGAAAATTTCCCGGAAAAAATTTCCCCGGACAAAATCTCCCCTGGAAAAAATTTCCCCCGGAAAAATTTCCCCCAACGAAAATTCTTCCGGAAAAAAATTCCCCGGAAAAAAATTTCACCGCAAACCCCGGGACTATAACGGCGGGAGCAGCTTATCATCAAAATGTGTGTTTTTCCCCTCCCCCACCCCCCCCCCCCCCGGCGGCCACCCCAAACGTCTGTACAAATCTGTTGTCCGGAAAAAATTTTTCCAGGGGAATTTTTCCCACGGAAATTTTTTCCAGGGGAAATTTTTTCCGGGGAAATTCTGGCGGGGGGAATTTCTTCCGGGAAATTTTTGTTGGGGAAATAAACTCCGGTCACCGTTCCGAGGACCACTCTGTTATCGTTGGACACGTTCGAGGTTGTTGCCGGCATACGACGTGTGTACATCGATACACCAGCACACGTGGTTTGGTATAGAGGAGTGGGGAGCCGACAGCGAGTCACGTGGGTCACACTTGGGTGATTCGGGTATCGAGCAAAATCAACCGATACAATTTTTCAAGGCTGTATGTTTGTGTATGTGCATATGTGTCCAGCCCTTGAAATTTTTTTTTTTGAAGAGAAACTTCTTATCGCATGGTAGTAAACTCAATCTATGTAACGGAAACAGAGGGTGGGGATGCAACGTTTGGAGTGGGGCTATGTAACGACAATTCTGACAGATTCGATGCTGACGGAGCCATCTACCGGTACAGTGGGGTAGCTTCGATTCAATAGGCGTTGAGTAGCTGCACTCTTTACGAGATAATATAATTAATGAACAATTTGAATTTAAAATCATTCTAGAATATAAATAAAGCTATGAAGTTTCACTTCTGTCGCACTTGATTTCTACGCACACATTTTTTCGATGTTCTTAACATATTAAGAGGGGGAAAAAATATTAAGAGTTATAAAAAAATCAAAATGATGAAAAACCCTCATAATTATTCGTCATTCGTCAAAAAATATTCGGATTATTATATTTCTTGATGAATATTTTTTTAAACCCAGGGTATTCCATGAGTATATAATAAATCGAATGGTTAACCTGAGGCTGGTCTTCACCACGGATGTTTATGGAATGAAATCGATACGGGCGGCATTCCGTGTCAATGCTATGTAAACATTTCAAAGAATAGTGGTTCACCAACACGCAGCGGACTAAACTTATTTCGTCATCTTAAAAATTTCCTTCATGGACTAAACTTACTTCATCATCTAAAAAATTTCAGGTGGCAGTGCAATACTGGGCGTCCATTACTTACAATGTCCAGCTTTGAGGGGACTTTGCAGAAAACTCCGAGGTTTTTTCTATTGATTTTCTCTCTTATTGGAAAAAAATTATATCAATATAATCTGACGCGTACCTTTCGGGTAATGCAATAAACGATGGTTGTTGGACGAAATAAAAAAGTAGGGGTTAATTATTCCTCCCAACACCCCTAATCATCAAGATAATACATTTACCGTAAATTCACGACTGTAAGAGATAAATGTCAGGAAAGGGAGGGGAGATGGGGATTTTACATTGCGAATATTCAAATTACACATACTGCAATACCATCGTGCGCGGCTGCCAATCACAGCGCTGCTCAGCGTTATATTGAGAATGTATACTGGGAATGGAGAGAGGGGCAAGAGCACGTGGCCTATTCATTTGCAACGTCTTGACCCCCCATAACGCTGATACCTTTGTTCGGGGGATGTTTACTTTGAGAAGCATTATACGCAGTTTCTAGCTATCCAAATTTTATTCAGAAGTAAAAATTGCACATTCCGTGGGTATCACTGGTGGACATTATAGAAATAAGCTTCAATGTAAGTATGAATAATCATGATGTAGTGTACAATTAATAGTAACAAATAATATTAGGCAATTGACTCAATAATATACATATAAAACTAACCAACAAATTTTACATCATTCATTATTGATCAAATAATAACCTAATAATGAATAATAGCATTTGATAATAAATATTGACGTTTGTGTTACGTCCTGAGCGGATGGGTTCTTTAGTTGGATTAAATCTCTCGGAGATGGATAGAAGATAATTATGTTTATTGGAATTGGTTTAAAACGATTATTTGACAAGTTATTAATAATTAAAAGTTCAGTCTGTTACAGAAAGTAACAGGTGAACATAAGTGAAAAAGAGTCGTCGAATTACTGGCCCAGAGACACCGAATTCGCGAGTATTTATTGTAGTCGCGGTTTCGTATGTCACTTGGTCGTGTGGCTCACACCTGCATGGTGTCTTGTGACATCGCGCGGGTGAGTTGTGAAGGCGAGCTATGGAATGCGCTGGATCAGCGTCCCACTAACTCGCTCTATTCAATAATTCTTACGATTCATAACATAATGTTTTGTTTCGGAGTTTATGTGCCACTTTCGTGTTCTCATAAAGTCCGAATCAATTGTGAAATTAATGCCTCATTTTAGGGGCATAACATTTGCGACAAGTATAGTCTGTGGGTATTGTCTGTAAGGTGTCTATTAAATCTTGAAAAAAAACAAAAACAAAGTTTTCTTTTAAAAAAATGCCAAGTAACCATTTTGATGCGTATTTGATTATCTTCTGGGCATTTGAAAAAAAACAAGTAGTTCATAGGCTCCTATGTGGCAGGAGTGAATGCGGCAGCAGCTGAACGTTTAACAAAATATGTAATTATAACTCTCATTTTTTTTCGTTTCTACCAATTTAATTGGTAATATGCTTCCGAATGGATCTCGAATCACTGTAATATCGTGTGATATTACAGACCAAAAAAAACATTAAATTCGGTCCACCAGTTTGAATTTAGGTATTGAAAGTTGAATATCTTTGAAACCTATCAGTCGATTTGATTCATCCACAATACGGACCTTCATTATCATAAGAACTAACACCCTACCTAGTTTAAACTTTTTGTTCCTGTTATTTCTGAACTTATCGTGCTAATAGGTGAAAAATAGAAAATGAGCAATATCTCGAAAAGTTTCAATGAACGGGTATACATATTACGATTGATCTGGATAGAAGACATCGAGACGAATATTTTGAAAAAAAAAAATTCAATCAGATAGATACTTTAGAAGATATTTGAGAAAATAATTTTATACATAAAGTTGAATATCTTCGAAACCTCACAGTCAATTGGGCCCATCCATAATACCGACCTTTATTTTCGTAAGACCTAAAATCCCACCAAGTTTGAAATTTTTGAAGTGAAACTTCTTACGGGAGGGTCTTGAAATCCGGATCGGCAACCTTTTTCGGTGACGGAAATAGGTGGGGGTAATACGTAGTGTTGAGAGAGTGGGGGCCGTGTCTCGCTTGCCTCCGTGTATCGGGGAAGAGTGAGACGTACGACCTTCTCTCTCTCTAGCAGCCCGTAGTCATATTTACTATACGTTCAGGCGAAAAGCGATTAATTAGTTTTGAAAATTCTCCCTCTCCCGTCAACGAGAAAAAGAAAATTATCCTATCAAATGCACCCATGAAGTTTCACTTCTGTCGCGTGTCTTCACGACACACCATATTTTTTTTTACTGTTATTTCTAAAGGTATTGTGCGAACGAGGAATTTAGGTGAAAAATGAAAAATGGGCAATATCTCGAAAACTTTCAATGAACGGGTACATATATTATAATTGATCTGGATAGAAGACATCACGACGAATATTTTGAAAAAAAAAAAAAATTCAATCGGTTAGATAGTTTAGAAGATATTTGAGATAAACGATTTTCCGATAAATGGCTGTATCTCAGGAACCTGTTGACCGATCCGGTTGAAATTTGGCACAGAGTTGCATCTCAATGATACCAATTATGAGCCAAAATTTAAATTTTTTTCGAATGAATTTTGTCCTTTTAGTGTTGTATTTTCTAAAAAATAATTGACTAAAATTCAAATTATTACACACACACATACAGACATTTTCTAAAAATATCATTTCTCCACGTTTCATACCATTCTACATCATTTTCAGCCAAAATTGGAGAAAGTCAAAATCCGACGAAAACAATGCTTCCATTCGGAAGCAAAAGCAAATGAAGTAAAAGCGCCAAGTCAGATATGCTTACGAGAAAAAAATTAGTAGAGGCAGGACCAAGGTACTTGGCGCGGTTTTTTTCTACTGTCAGAATCACTGCTGAGCATCATTCGATCAATTCAATGTTAGCAGTACTTACTGAGAGCCTCGTCGTCTTCATCTTGTCAACCGCGCCAAGTACCTTGGTCCTGCCTCTACTAATTTTTTTCTCGTAAGCATATCTGACTTGGCGCTTTTTACTTCATTTGTTTTTTTTTTTTCAAATGCCCAGAAGATAGTCAAATACGCATCAAAATGGTTACTTGGCGTTTTTTTAAAAGAAAACTTTGTTTTTGTTTTTTTCACGATTTCAGTAGTTTTTTTCAAAATGAGTCCATAAAGAGAATTCTTTCTTCCGTAGTGCTCTTCGGCAAAGCGCGAATTATTACGGAAAAAATGTTTTTGTTTAAAATTTCATTCTCTACAAAAAAGGTCTTTTGACATTTTTCTTTAAATTCAATTTTTGCTGAGATATTTATAAAATAATCAATGAAAAACCCATCAAAAAATCTATAAAATGAATTCATCTTTATTACAATGCCAAAAATTCAAAATACAAAATTGAAAAATAGTTAGTCATCACTCATCTTCACTCGATTTTTGGAGTCTCCCAGTTGTTCTAGATGATGATTTTGATTTTCTGGGCTTCTGGGTCATTGATGTGATCTTGTCAGCCCTTGAGACCCTCTTTTGACTAATTCCACTCTCTGTAACGTATCCATTGTCCACAGAAGCTGCTGTTTGTCTCTTCAGAGGTTTTGATGTCTTGACTGTTGAGGGGGAAATTCCGGGTGGAATGTCTTCACTGGTTGATGAGACATCGTCGTAATCCTGGTCCTGATCCCCCAGGAATCTTGATAGATCTCCAAGTGTCAATTTACGAGCCTCTGGGGGAATTTTAGAGAGGGTTACTCATTTGGTTTGAAAAACCTTTGAACATCGAGCTTTTGCTTCACGTTGATTAAAGGTCTTTTATCAGCATCGTCACTCTCCTCGTGGGTGGAGAGGGATGAGTTGCGTTGACGAGGCCGCTTTGTACGGGGCATGTTGATGGTGTTGGTGTTGGTGGTGGTGATAGAGATGTTGATGAGGTTCTGGAAGATTTTTAAAGCAGTTAGATGGGTTTCTTCACTTTGGGGGGAGTTTATCTGGAGAAGGAGGGGGTTTAGGGGGATATAGAAGAGGACCTTTTTAGTAGGGAATTTTGTAGGCTACAAAAAAGGTCTTTTGAGATTTTTGGATTAAGTCACCCATTTAGGAGATAAATTGATAATTAAGTGAGAGTAATTTAAGAATTGATTCTTTTGGAGTTCTCTCTGGTTAATTATTGAATTATCTGGGAAACGTGAGGTGTTAAAAATGTGGGTGATTTTCGGTGAGGATCAGGGTGGTCGAGAGGTGGGTGGAGGAAAAGTTTTTAGAGGAAACACAATGTGAACACAGAGAATTTTAGGCCGAAGCCAAGTCAATATATATTTAACACAATAAATAAGTTGATGTACAGATTAGATAAATTTCACTGATAAAGTTCACTGATAACGTTCGATGTAGTTCACTGATAATGTTCGATAAAGTTCACTGAGTTGATTTGCTAATTTTCCGGGTGAATTTACTGATAATAAAACACTAAAGATGAATTTCAATGATAATAACGATACGATACGATACGATACGTTGAGAAGCTACGTACTAACAGCAAAATTAGAGGCACAATGGCCCCCTCGGAGAGATTCGGTGATGCTCGGGTTAAATTTGAATATGGCCGTCGGTACGGACTGTAGAACCCTCAATTTTGGGTAAGATTTCTAACATTCCGCCCGCTCTCGTCATCCTCTGATGACGAAGCGTTTCCTGGTGGTTGTCCTCCTGGTGGTTGAATTTCTGGCTGACCTTCAAGCCAGTCAGCGTCGATAGGCAGTGGCACCAGCCGATGCACTGCTCGTGAGGTGATGCGGTGGGCAGCTCTACTACCCTCTGGATTAGCAACTCTCAGGTCAACGACTCGGGTGAGCTCGTCTCTTCCTGGGTGAATTGCGATGACTCTAGCGAGTGGCCACTTTGATGGAGGTAGCACCTCATCAGTGATGAGAACCAGGGCCCCTGGTTCGAGATTCTGACCTGGTTGACGCCATCGATAAATGGCTTGATATCGATGGAGGTATTCCTTTGACCATCGATCCCAGAAATATTGAAATTTTCTGGTGATGAGTTGCCATCGATCCAATCTTCCCAAGTTGAGTTGCAACAGTGATGGTTCGGGCACAGCTGTCAGGCTGTCACCGATGAGAAAGTGCCCTGGTGTCAAGGCTGATGTGTCTTCTGGATCGTTGGTGAGTGGGCACAGAGGTCTGGAGTTGAGGACCGCCTCAATCTGCCTCAGAAGAGTTGTAAGTTCTTCGTAAGTCAGAGTTGAGGATCCGATGGCTCGATGTAGGTGATATTTCACAGATTTCACTGCTGCTTCCCACTTCCCACCCATATGTGGAGAATGTGGGGGGATGAGTTTCCATCTCACTCCATCGGACGTGAGTAATGCGTTGATTTTCTCGGATTCACTTGACGCCCTGTCAAATAATTCCCTCAATTCCCGTTGAGCTCCGATAAAATTCAATCCTCTGTCACTAGACATGGTAGCACATTTGCCACGTCTCCCGGTGAATCTCTTGAAGGCTGCGATGAATCCCTCGGCCGAGAGATTAGTCACCACCTTCAGGTGAACTGCTGATGTCACCATGCATACAAACACACTGCTGTAACCCTTATACATCCTGGCATTTGCTCCTGATCCTCTCCATCTGAGTAGATTAAATGGCCCTGCAAAATCTACCCCAGAATGGAGAAATGGCCTGGCAGGTGTCACACATCGAGCTGGCAGCTGCCCCATAAGTTGCTGAGCCCTCTCTGCTCGATATCTGACACAAATTACACACTTCCTGATGTGTGAGGTGACTGGAGCTCGTCCTCCGATTATTCAATATTTCTGTCGGATATGAGCCAAAGTAAGTTGAGTTCCCCCGTGCAGACTGCGTTGATGAGCATCTGCAATAACCAATGATGATAATGTTGAGTATCTGGGCAAGATTGTCGGGTGAATTTCATCAGGATCCAAGGTGGTATTCTTCAATCTGCCACCAAGGCGTAAAATTCCATCTCCATCGACAAATGGAGTAAAGGTAGTCATTCGGTGATTATCTGGTAATGTTCCTCCGTGTTGCCGTTCCTTGAGCTCAGCCTCGACATGGAAAAGGCGTAAATTTTCCCAGTCGACAGTAGACTCGATAAGTTCGATAAAAATGGCCTCTCGGTCCAGTTGTTCTCTGCTTCTCCAGCTTCGTTGGTGAAGTCGATGATAGCCCCGCTGTTGGCCATCGATACCCAAAATGTGGCTCCGATGATGTTCTCTCAATGGCTCCGTCTAGCCAAGTTAAATCCCAATGTTGATGACTCATGAACAATCTGATATTGTTCCCGATGAAGACTTGACCCATAGTCGATATTGGTGGGTGCCCCAGTTGATTGATGATTGGACAGAGATAGTTGGTGAGTTGGAGGCCACCTCAAACTGGCTCAGAGGAGTCGTAAATTCCTCTCAAGTTAGTACTGAGTGCCTGATGATGTACGTGATTGCTACTGATATCCTTCCGAGATAAATTTTGATGTTTCCAGTGTTCTATAACGAACATTTCCCCCAGCCGTCCTGATCGGGGGTTGGTGATCTTTCGTAAGCGAGTTACTCTGGATTTGACACTACCCAGAACAACTGTCCATGTTGAATACGACCTTGAGATAAGTTGAGGTGCTGCGATGTCGATGAAGAATCCGATGCGACAGCAAGTCATGCAAGTGTAGACATGAGGCTTGCTAGGTGAGGTGAGGCTCTGTGAAATTGCCAATTTGTTGAGCTGTTGACGTTCTTCCCTGATGATTTGCCAAGATTTACTGCGCTCCAAAGACATGAGTTTTTCCAACTGACCTTGGATAGCCACAGCTCTCCGAGTATCTTTCTCTGATGATTACTTTCCCATTTAACCCCCATGGATTGTAGATACACCCGGTGATGTTGCTCAGTTGAGAGTCTCAGACTGGTAGTGCAAAGTGTCTACCTGAGGCTGCCCATGCAGCCCCAACACTTTCACTATCGATGAATCGTATTCCCAAGAGATGAATTCTCCGTTGATGTACCCAGATGATTATAAAGTTGTGGTGATTTACTGCGGCATTTCTGAAGGTGAATGCCGCCCGCCATTCAGGAATCGATTAATAAATTATTTCTTGGTTGATTTGCCGATGAAGTACCCCTGTTGATAGCCCCAATGCGCATGTTGTGCTGTAGATTACTGTGGTGAGTTGATGGGTAATGAGGATTTTCTCATCCATCCACAGAATTCGTTGACGATTCCAATAGTTTGGTGAAGCTTGATCTGTCGAGACATTCCAATAATGCTTGTGTCAAGTCCCAAGTGATGATGTCGCTCAAATTCCCCTTGAACTCTCGGGTGAGTCGAGAGAGGCGTAAATTCTCCCAGTCGCCGTCGAGTTCGGTGATATTGATTGGTGAAGAGTCTTCCCAGACTCATAACTCCCCTTCTCTGTCGCAACAGAAGGTGATGACTGTGTTGATGACCTCGAGTTCTAGTCAGTGCACTTAACTAGAGTCGAGATGATGAGTGTTTCAACAATTAGATGATTACTCTGTTGATTCTGGTGATGTGGACTGCAATATTTTCCAGTCAAGTCCACTCAGATGTTGATGTTCCTGAGGTATGGCTTGGTCTACTCAGGGTTCACCTCGAGCTAAAAGAGTCATGAATTCTATCAGTCGAGCATGAGATCCAAAGATGTGACCAACTTCCAATGATGATTGCCTCGAAGCATGGCTCCACCCTGCACTCACCCCGAACTGAAGGAGTCATGAGTTCTTCCAGTCAAGAGTGACACACAAAGATGTTACCAACTTCTGATGATGTAGTCGAATGAATGTTGGATTCGATCAAGTTGAAGTTCGATTGTAGATTATCAAATGTTGAAGATCGTGAAGATTACTAGCTAATTAAGTTGATTACTAGCGATTGAAGTTGAATTCCTTCATGTTGATGGTCGATCAAATAATTGAGGGCTTCACCACTCAATTGTTGAATGTCATTTGAATTGAAGGTGAGTATCGATTGTGTTGAGATTCTTGACGATGAATTTGGATTATAGAGTTTCAAATGTAGAGTTTCGATTAAGATGATGTCAACTGGTTTGAATGACCATGACGTTGACTGGCGTTGATTTCACATGAAGATAAAATCCATAACAGTTGGAGCTCGTTGTAGCTGCCTCCAATGACATTAGTACATGTCAAAGGTGTCGGTCCGATGAAATAGAATTCAGATAATGATTGAGAATTCTAATAAGATGATGATGAGTCTGATGAAACCCAATTACTCGATGATCTTGAAAGGTTACATTTTTTTTTTTTTCCGTGGAGCAACTGTTGAATACCTCGACGCTGCTGATCACTGTTGAGTTACGATTGAACGGTTCTCATTGCCGTCAGTTTTCCCATGTTGTGTGGCACTGATGTTGAGCTGAACAGCTGGATCGCCCTTTGGTTGTAAGGCAAATGACGACGTCATGCATGCTCCCAAATTGTAATGCCGATGATGATGTTCCCTGTTGATTGACCTCGAGATCAGCTGACCCTTCAGCTATCTCTACCGTTGAGGATGGTTCTTTCTGATGGTGATTCTCGATGATATTAGTGAGGACTCTCACTGGTGATTATCTGTGTTGTTGAAAGTTCCTTATGAATACGTAGATGGTTCAAAAGTTGAAGGTGAGGTAGACTGTTGATTCGGAGTGTCGCTTCGACACTTATCCATGTTGAAGGCTACTGAATTGCGTTGACATGAAATTACTCTCGTCGACCGACGTTGTAAGTGTCTGATTGACGATGATCTCCATGATGATTGCCCTGGTATTTTCCTGATTGTCGATGATCTCCAACTGGCCATTCAATTGTATGGCCATTGGAATCCAGTTGGTACGTTTCTGATTGTCGTTGATCTCCAATATGATCAACGTGGTACAGTTCTGATTGTGGATTGTTTTCAAGTTGAGTTCCGTTGACTATTGCAATGAGATGATTCCAAAAAGAGATGGTTTCAATTGAGATGTTGTGTTGATGTTCGATGATGGACCAGATGATCTGCTGACTGATTTCTTGCTGTTGAATTTCGATGATAATTTCAAGGTCAAGAGTTGACCGCTATTGATTTCACTGGTTTCGTGACCCAGTGCTTGCTGCTTTCGATGACTACCTTGATGATGTGCTGGGGTTGATGTTCTTGTAGATGACTTCCCATTGTTAACTGTCGATGTTGATTCTCCGAATGATGTTGATGGTGATGGTTCCTACTCGATCCAGAACCGTTTTAATTGGTCTAACAGACCGCTCTTGAAGATGATTGACGATATTCGTGTCTGTTGATACTCAGGGGTTCCAAATATTCTTGGAGACTGCTTTCCATAGTTGATTGTCGTAGACGATGTTGTCCAACTCCTTGGTAACCTCCTGAAGGACCTTCTCATGATAGGTAGGGACACTCTCTCAAAATGTGTCCACTACACGTTGATGTGCCTCAATATCCTCAATTGAGAAGAGTCCGATGTTCTCCTCGTTGATTTGCCCTCCATGGTGAGTGTCCCGTTGATAGTGCGAGTGCGAGTGAGACAGCACTAGCGCGACAGAGAGAGGGGGATACACTCTCAGCTGTTTGCGGTGAGTGACCTGGTAACGCGCCGTATAGTCAGAGGCAGTACACTGGCGACTTACCACGACGTCGTCCGAACACTTCCGATGATTTTCTCGTTGATCTCCGATACTGTGCACGTGTCTTAAGCCGACTGTGCACGTGATTTATGAGTGACCCGGCGAAATGTAAACAATTCCCGGAATCACAGCACCAAATATTCACAATAGGGTTTTGCTGCTAACTGTCCGTGGGCTTACCCTTGAAAACCCCGAATTAAGGCGTGGCACTTTTGTGTCCCCAACACGTGGATTATTTATTCACACGCGATAAATGTTTATTGCACTCACGCACCTAAGTCAATTAATGTTGATTTTCCCCTGAATTTATTCACTAAGTTCTCACTCACGATAACTGTCCGATGCACTCTCACGTTGATTATCCAATGCACAAATGTTAACTCACAATTCACTACACCAATTGTTGACCTCTCAAATCCGGCTCGAAGGACCGATGTTAAAAATGTGGGTGATTTTCGGTGAGGATCAGGGTGGTCGAGAGGTGGGTGGAGGAAAAGTTTTTAGAGGAAACACAATGTGAACACAGAGAATTTTAGGCCGAAGCCAAGTCAATATATATTTAACACAATAAATAAGTTGATGTACAGATTAGATAAATTTCACTGATAAAGTTCAGTGATAACGTTCGATGTAGTTCACTGATAATGTTCGATAAAGTTCACTGAGTTGATTTGCTAATTTTCCGGGTGAATTACAGAAACGACCAACATGGTTCACGTATTAGAGTCCATCAGAATGATGATTACGACTATGCTATACCTGTGGAAGTTTGTAGAAGAGCACTAAGCCCCAGGTGTCATTTAACATGCGGGCATATCAATTTCTTTCATGAAATATTGAACAGATCATTGAGTGATCGGGGAATATTCAATCTCGCTCAAGATACAGGTTTTGTCCAGTATTTCTTACGCAATCTGCAACCAATTCCTGATAATGCAAATAATATTCAGATTGTTTACAGCGGTGAAGTGGGCCGAAAGAGGATAGATGAAGAAGAACCAATAGGACATTGGATTTGCACGAAATATGATGGAAATCGAAATGTTCATATCTACGACAGTATAAACGCGAGACGATTACAACAAGATCAAATTGATTTTCTGCAGGCATTGTATCCATTCAGAAAAAATTATATCTTTCATAGCGTTCAGCATCAGCCAGATGCCATTTCATGCGGAGTATTTGCGATATATTTCGCAACTCTTCTGTATCTAGGAGAAAACCCTAGCGAGCAGACACATTATGATGCGCGCTTGATGCGGAATCATGTCGTGACAATTTTGTTGAACCGACAACTGGCGCCCTTCCCAGCAGAAGGGTATCAAACGCATTGATCAATATTTCCATGTGCATTCATTCTATGTGCACAGAATAGACTAAAATTTTTGAAGTGAAACTTCTTATGGCTCGGTGGCTGTCGTCGGGGGTAAATGAGAATTACAATGTGACGGAGCGTAAGAAAAAAGGGGAAGTGACGGGAGAGTAGTGGGGGAGACTGAGCGGTGAGGAGAAGTATCGTTCCGTTTGCCACCGATTGGCTGCACGGAAGTGCTCGGGGGGCTCCGTAACTGTATAAAACGAACTGAGATAGATACTTTGTCTGTGCAATATTTTCTTAACCAATTGCCAAATTTATTCCCATCCTCTTGTACCAAAACTTTGTCAGTTAAGTCATAGCTTTTCAGAAGTTTCACTTCTACCGCGTGACGACTCACGCTCAATTTTTTTTTTTTCACATCGGAAATGGAATTGAATCTGTACAACAATTACTCATGATAATCTGATAAGTCACGGCCATGATAATAATTCCGTCAAAACGTAATGCTTATGAAAAGGATAATCGATCACCGGAACAATGAAGTTGAATATTCTCAACATAGGTTGTTCGAAAAATATAAATGATTATTTTTCCCATCCAAATTTCAGCCAATAGGATTGCACCATTCGACGTTATTTTGTATAGTCAACACGGTATTCAACTGATAATTTTCGATAATTTTAATGGTAATTTTTCATGTTGCCTATATATAAAGAACAAAAGACGAGAAATCAAGTTGAATCCCATCCAAACTTCCCGGTTTGGTCATTTAACGCAAAAATCCGATGAGCTCCGTTTTGGAGAAATGAGAAAATTGTGATCAAATGACTTTTTTCACTTTATTATGCTAAAAAATGGTACAACCACTCAACCGATATCAATCAGATTCCGACATATATTTCGATATTGAAGGGGTTTATCTGACTTTTCATAGGCTTTTTCTGTAGGAAGAAAAGAGAAATGCCAAAAAGTTTTCATGAACATTTCCATAAATTGCTTGAATTTCGAGATATTTACAAAGCAAATTTTTTTTACGCTCAAAAGATGTGTTGAGTGATAAAGAGCGAAGATATACTCACAAATTATACTCCTAAGTACAGCCAAAGTTCAAGAATTCACAAGTCAACGTCCACAACCCAATCTCAAGTAAATATATTTAAAAAGCAAATCCTTCAATCCCATGTTTTTCACAAATGAAATTAATTCAAAGATGGTAATATTCTTAAATTCACTACATTATGGGGAGGACCATTGAATGAATCGCTAATTATTTTTCATTGAATTCATTTTGCTTTTTTATTAATAACTCCCTTTATTCTCCCTGATAGGATACAGAGACAAACAGTATCAGAAAAAAAATATCAAAAAAATATCATAGCAGTATCGCAGAAAAAATATTATAAACAAAAATATCACTAATATCAAAATTAGAGGAATATTAATTCTTATTAAGTTTTATTGATTTTAGAACTTTTTAATCTTACAGGTGATATATTCCAAAATGAAATTCACTCTGTTTTATCACTTTACTAATCTATTCATTCTTCATCTAACGTTATTTAATTCTGAGGTTACTTGAGTTGAATCATTGTGTTTCTTATCATCATCGTCATCAGAATTTAAATTATTCTGGATTTTAAGCCCAGGAAACCCACTCTTGGTTTTTGTCATCCTGTCAAGAGTGCCTTTATTACGGGCATTTGCCTTTGGATCATTCCTCCGTCTGAAATCATAATATTTCAGAATCACTGTGAGAAATTGCTCGTGAGAGTTTTCCATTCCTCGAGAATTGGTTTGTGAGCTAGAACTCCATTTTCTCCATCAGAAGGAGTTGCAAATATTTTTCTAGTTGCAACTCCCAGTGATTCTAGCACTCAAGCAGGAGAATTTTTGTTAACATTCCTTAGAGAACCGGAAATCTTATTCAGGTACTCAAAATATCGATTTCACATATTTGTTCATGCACATTTCACCTGTTGCCTAGCCTTCAAAAATGAAGGGAAATTGTTGCTCTCGCTTGAATGATGTCCAGAATCATCTACTGAGTCTTGTGAACGAATTTCTGAGACTTTCTCCGCCATAAAATGATTAGTAAACATCACTGAATCGAATAAAATCGAGGGGAATTTGTAAAAAATAGTCTCTACGAATATGAACATTCCAAAAGTTTCAGTCAGCTGAGAAATGCCGCCAGAACATGTTCTGAAATCTAGCCCAAATGTCACTTCATTTTTATTTGTCAGAGCGCATTCGTTGGAGGGTCAGTTATTTTGAACTTGAACGCGATGGTATACTGTCGACTGCTGATAGTACGAAAATATTTTGTGATAATTTAAATCATCAGAAAAAAAAACATTAACTCATCTTCGATTTCTTAATGAATAATTTTCAATTGAATCACTATGAATATTGATTCAATAATTAATATGAGAATTTTCAACAGAACTCTTCCATCTCCAATAATATAATTATAGTGTGGTTATTTCAATTATGAAAAAATTTGACCGAAAATAAACTGTCAAGTTATCAGAAAATCTTAAATAAACGTGAACTTGAAGGTGTAATAAATGAAAATCCACAATTACATAATTTCAATCTAGAAAGAAAAAGGAGAAACGACTAACAGTGTAATAAAATCAATACAATATATCAATGTTGATTTTTTAAAATTTTTTTAAACCTTTTCAGTTTTACATGTGAAAAATGACAGAAAATTTTAAACAATAAGTGAAAAAACAGACGATTGACAATTTGTCAGAAAATTTCTAATCAAAAAAACGTGAACCAAAATATTAGGGGAATTCATAATTCATAATCACATAAATTTAATCCAGAAAGAAAAAAGAAAAACGACTGAACAGCGTGATGAAATAATACAGTACATCAATGTTGATTTTAATTTTTTCTAACCTTTTCGGTTTTACTCGTGAAAAATGACAGAAAATTTCAAACAATAAGTGAAAAAAATAGACGACTTGAAAAATGTCAATTTCTCAGAAAATCTCTTATCAAGAAAATGTGAACCAAAATAATAGAGGATTTCATAATCCATAATTACATAATTTTAATCCAGAAAAAAAAAGAAAAACGACTGATTTTGATTTTTTTCAACCTTCTCGGTTTGACATATGAGAAGATGACAGAAAATTTAACAATAAGTGAAAGAAATAGGACTTGAAAAAATATCAATGTTTCAGAAAATCTCTCGTCAAGAAAATATGGACCAAAATATTAGGGGAATAGAATTCCGTAATTGAATCATCGTAACACCGCAGTAACGCAATGAAAATCATAAATCGAGAATGTTCCTAGTCTTCAAAACTCCAATCATAAATTCAAATCATAAATCGAGAATGTTCCGAGTCTTCGAAACTCCATCAGCCTGCCTCTTCTTTTCTTTCACCCCTTTACTCTTCCTTAACACATTCTCCCAACTGACTGACTCTTTTTCCCTCTTTGATATCTAATATTGGAAATATTGGATAAACTGGGTCCCTCGACCTCCACGACCACCTCTGCCACCATGACGACCTCTGCTACTACCTCCTCGACCTCTACGACCACCTCTGCTCCTCCAGCCTTGAGCACGGGATCTACCTGCATTCGTTCCACGACCTGTAAGATATTGATGAGGAATTAATGAGTGATGAAAATTTTTTAAAACTATAGGATCATTTGTTTGATGAAAGTCTGCATTTTCTATTAAAAAAAAAATCAATATTATCTGGCAAATTTTTTCTCATGCTGATCTTTACTCTTCTATGGCATTTTTTGCAAGAAAAAATATAACTGACGTAATGTTTCTGAAATACTTTTTTCGCCTTAAAAAAAGGAAATGATTCTTCAGGACCGTAAATTTAATAAATTAAACAATCTATTCAATTATTCCAAAATGCTGGTAGAAAGAGTTATAATATTTACCTCACTCTTTGAAGATGTTTAAATAATGCATTTAAATTAAATGATAATCTAAAATTGATTTTGTCCAACAGACAAAGAATAATTCCTTTTATCTTTTGAAAAAAATTCCATCCAAAAAAATTATCTCATAAGTAAGAAATGCTTAATTACAGCAAATATATGACAAATACTCAAGATTTTCTTGCATTAATTCAAAATTAAACTCTAATGAAATTAGATACATGTTTTGAGCTCGTTTGAGAATGAATTAGTTCATAAAATTCTTGTTTGTTGAAGCATTATTTTGCTCCTTCTCCACGAATTTGTAGTATTGCCCAAGAATTTCTCGTTTTTTCAAATTTTATGTCTACATATGTACTTACCCCTGCGAGACAAATTAGCCACCAGCGTTAGGAGACGTGCTAATAAATTTTCTGGCAGCTGTACATTTGCTGGAGCATCCTCTTGTCCTCGACCAGCGCCCCCCAATTCAGCATCAACTCCATCCATCTCATCATCATTCTCTTCTCCTGCTTCTGCTGCTGCTGGAGGTGGTGGTGGTCTTGGTGGTGGTCCTGGTGGAAGGGGGGGCTGGCCAGCTGGAAGTCTTGGGTCCTCTCCTCCCTCAACATCTCCTCTAGACGATCCATTATATCTATTTGAAGAACAAAAATGAGTACAATATGAATTATAACCATAAAATGTGCATGTCTGACTTTTTACTGAAAAATCCTCAAACCCAATGAATATCCAATCTCGACGAAATCTTGTAAACAAACGTATTTGTTATCAACTCACCTCCCAATTGATTTCCAACACTCATTTTTCTCTCCTTCCTTGTATTGGATTTATTCCAAGAGGTGTATAAACACTGAAATAAGTATGAAAAGTTGATTATTCAATAATCCAATGTATGAATATTCCATAAAAATTAATTCTGCTTTAATTTTTTGAGGATTCTGAAGGATTTTACTCGATATTCATGGGATGATTGTTTATCATCTAGGTTTTTTTTCAATTACTCCCAACAGTTGAATAATTAGAGAAATATGAAATAACAAATGAATAATGAGTGCGAAGTTTACGAATAATTATTTGCACGAAAAAAATGCCGGGAACAATTGGAGGAAAAAAATAAATTTAGAGCCCCATTTTATAGAGTTGAAATAAATGAAGATATTTTCTTGTACTTACCAGTCAACCGATGTCAACGAAGGCCGAAACGAAACTGATCACAAAGAGATTCTCACCCAAATACCACGATAATATGGGTGATCCGTAGTTGAAGTGAGCACTGAGCACTCTCAAATGTAAACAAACAACACGAATCGCGTTTATCAAGGTTGGGGAATCTATACAGGGTGTCCCACGAGTTTTCGGAATTTACACACAATAACCTCATGAACGGGCGTGATGACTAATTGTGAGACACCCCGTAGATATGAATCCCACCCAGTAAATTGATTTATTTGATCGATCTTGCCTTTTCAAGTATGAATATGCATGAATACACTGAATTGAAAAATTTCAAGTGCGAAGAAATTTATCATCATTAATAATAAGAATTATTATGATTTTTTTCAACAATTCAATTTCTTATTTTTTCGTTGTGTATTGAATTATTATTATTGTGGAGTAAATTATTGTTATTATTAAAAATCTTTGAAATCTATTTTAACAGGATTTGTAGCACACTAGTGCTACAAGTTCTGTATTTATCTATTATTTATTACTACGAGCCGACTGAGGGCTCGTGCGCCTTGATGATTTTGAACCTGGCGCGCTTTCTTTTGACTGATAAGAAATGAGTGTGACGACTTTCAAGATGTTTTGATATGAGACAACTTCATGAAGTGCTGTCCCTTTTAGAATAAATTATTAATATTATTTACTTCCCGGGTTAGGGAAGTTATTGTAATCACCCCGAAAATCGAAAATCGAATTTTCATCATATCTCCACGTTTCAAGGTCACCACAACACTCCCCGATAATTTTCAAGATCATGTATGTGCGTGTGTGTGTGTGTGTGTGTGTGTGTGTGTGTGTGGAGAGGTGTCCGTATGTGGCCAAAAATTTTCGTGCACGATATCTCGTGAACGGATGATGCGATCGAGGTCAGCAATGGTGCAATTGAAGCGTCTCCATCCAACTTAGAGCGGAAAGGATTTTGGAGAAAATCGTTCCAGCTGTTCTCCAGTTTTTCCAGGAAAACAAAATTTAAAAAAAAAATTAAAAAAAAAAAATTTTTTCTAAATAATAATATGCAAGACACCGGGAAGTTATTGTTGCGACCCGCTCAACGGGTCACACCAATGTTGCAACGCATTCATCCATGGGAGCGAGCTTGCGAGCGACCAACAACGCACCACTAGTTTTATGATTTTGATCAGTAATCCGTGATTTTTGAGTGGATTTACCTTTGAGTCGGCGTGAGAATGTGTCAATGGCTGGCGTTTGGTGTCATCCTTCAAGCATTCGACATTTTTGAGGCCCAGATATCTTTTTTATCCAATTATTTAATTGTTTAAATATAGTCGAGGAGTCTTCGACGAGTACCTTCGGGAATTAGCGGAAATCCTACACTGCCTACGAGGCAAGCGGGTAATTATAGGCATGGATTCGAATACGCATCACCCCCTCTGGGATCCAAAGGGAAATTGGAGTGAGGAAGCGGACCTCTTCGAAGAATTGATAAATTCGGGTGATCTAACGGTATTAAACAAGATGAACCAAGGTCCAACGTTCCAGGGTCCACTTGGGGATTCTTTCATTGATGTAACGCTCGCAAGTCCTTCAATAAGTCAATTCACGCACGGATGGAAAATACACAGAGATTAGACCACGTCTGGCCATCATCTGATAGAAACCCGCCTCGGTGGGCCTGGTGCCTCGACAAAGAAAAATGATCCTGAGGAGGAGGAGGTGGAAGGTCGCAGGAGGTTCCGGCTAGATCAAGCCGACTGGGACAAGTTCGCTGAGTCCCTCAAAGGGGATTCATTGACGAGGTTGCAGGACCACAATATCGACTCCGCGGCCAACGTTGAAGAAATGGCACGGGTCTTTACGGAAGTAATAATAAAAGCGTGCGAGGACTCGATGTCCAGGAAAAAGCCATGTAGGAAAACGAACCCATGGTGGACCCCTGAATTAAGCGAAAAGCGCAGAAAGGTACATATAGCAAGGCGAACAGAAGAAAGAGAGCGAGATCCTGTAAGGCGAGTGGAAAAATCACGGAAGTATCGAGCGATTAGGGCCAACTACAAATACTCCATACGAGGAGCTAAAAGAAAAAGTTGGGAAGCGTTCGTTACGAAAACGGGCAATAAAGAACCGTGGTCGTATAATTATAAGGATGCAGCGGATAAGCTTAGGGTTAGAACGGTCCTGAGCTCACTTCGTAATGGTGACACAGAGACCACGGGAATGAGAAAAACGGCGGAATGTCTTCTAAAGACACATGTCCCGGACGACGACCCAAATAAAGACGATGAGGAACAACGCGCTATCCGAAACGAGGTACGCGAGCTCGCCCCACAAACACCGGACGCGACACACTTTACTGCGGCCCAAATTAAAATCGCCATTAGTACAATGCTCAATGACAAAGCACCCGGGTGTGATCTCATTGAAGTTCGTGTGCTCAAAGAGACATTTAAAGAAATCCCGGAAATATTAGTTAAAATGTTTAACGCATGCCTCGACAAAGGTGTCTTCCCAGCGGTCTGGAAAGTAGGCTCATTAGTTACCCTCCTCAAGGGGCCCGGAAAAAACGTAACAGACCCTAAATCATACAGACCGATCTGTCTCCTATCGGTAGTAGGGAAGCTATTCGAAAAGCTCATCAAGATCCACCTTGACGCAACGTCGCTGGCCCCGGGCAAAATCTCCGAGCGTCAATTCGGATTCCTCCCCGGAAAGTCGACGGAGGACGCTATCGTGGATATGCGCCGGATGGTCTCTAATTGTGAAGATGATTATGCTATTGGGCTTCTCTTTGATATCTCCGGAGCCTTCGACAATGTATGGTGGCCGCTCGTGCTGAAAGCTCTAGCAGACCGCGACTGTCCAAAGAACGTTTTTAAAGTAATGCAGAGCTATTTCGAGAATCGGGAAGTCAAAATAGAATGGGGCGAGGAAGAGGTTACCAAGCAGGCGTCAAGGGGCTGCCCACAAGGGTCGGTTCTTGGACCTATCTGCTGGAACCTCATGTTTGATGGTCTCCTCAAGACAATAGAGGAAAAGTTCGGCAAAATAGAAGTAGCCTACGCGGATGATCTTCTAACAGTTATAACCGCGAATTCAAAAGTAGAATTAAAGACAAAGAGTCAACTTGTAGTTAACCACATAGTAGAGTGGTGCAAATCGGCTAAACTCCAACTATCGAAAAGTAAAACGGAAGCGATTTTTCTAAAAGCGGGATGGAAAAGAAAAGAACCGGTTGGGAAAAACGGCAAAAACGGGAGGATCGATAGGAAAGCAAAAGGCCGAAATAAACTCAAAAAACTGCATGATAATCCACCGAGGATAGAAATAGAAGGCGAAAAGATTCAATTCAAGAAATCGGTCAGATATCTAGGAGTTCACTTTGACAGATATCTGGCAGTAACATCACACGTTAACCACATAGTGGAAAAAACCGGGAGACTCTTCGGTAAGCTTAAGCGATTAGCAAAGACCACATGGGGTCTTAGATTCGGGGCTCTTCGAACGGTTTATCGTGGCGTTTTTGAACCGGTGGCAGCGTATGCCGCAGGATGCTGGCTGGATCGCTGCAATGAGCACGATCATCGTAAACTCAGGGCAGCACAGCGTAGTGCCCTGGCAACGGTCACTCACGCATACAGAACCGCCTCGTTAGAGTCCTTATGCGTAGCAGCGGGAGTTTTGCCAATCAAACTCCTCCTCCAGGAAAGGGCGGCAAGATATAAGATTAGGGTAGGCGAACCGGCTACAATCGGGAATGTAGTAATACAGCCACCACGAAGGGTGCAAAGAGCGGGAATCTGGGGCGAACAAATGCCCACAGTGGAAGAAGAAGATAGGGACGATGTAGTAAGCGATGATAATAATGGCGAAGAAAATATTCAAAATATAAATCATAATAATAGAGGCGACAGAAACGAGAATGAAGATGATAGGGACAAAGTTCTAGATCCGGTAGAACAAATCAAAAAAGAAGTTAGAAAGCTCTGGAAGGAGCAATTCGAGACAGCGGATACGGGTCGGAAAACATTCGCGTTCTTCTCAGATGTCTTCAAAAGACTCGATGCTACGTGGATTAGCACGAATTATTATACTGCACAGGCACTGACTGGGCATGGGCAATTCCGGACGTTTCTTCAAGACCGGGCCCTTGCTGATGGTAGTGACTGTGAATGTGGTGCTGGCGAGGATAACGTCAAACACCTCATTCTTGAATGCCCAGAGTATGAGCCACAAAGGCAAAGCATAAATGAATTTTTCGGAAACAATATGAATGAATGGCCCTCAGTGGCACAATCATTAGTCTCAACGAAAGAGGCATTTGAAGCGTTCTCCAATTTTTGTAGAGAGTGCCTTTGGCTAAAGAGTGAGTTCTGGAATGCCAAAAAGGCACTCGAGAATGAACAAATGAATGAATGAGTAAAAGGGGCAATTGCTTAGGGACTTTCATCATGTAGAGATTTAACAATCCTACACAAAAGTCAACCAAATCCCCGTGAGTCGGAAGCGGTGGATTATGAGGCTGGGGTCCCTGAATTCTTCTCAGGATAACCTCAGTTTCGGTAAGCTATAGATTAGAGTCAAAACAAAAACCTTCTCACTCTTTGAGACTCCACTCCTTCAATCCCAAACTTTCACGAATCTGAGTGTCAAGCGGACACAATGGACCGCCGCCCCGAGGCACCCCGTGGGTGTGGTGCCAGTGTTATGGAATTCCCCCCTTGGAGAACGGGTGTTCTCTGAGGGGTGACCTGTAGCAGTGTTACTGCAGCAAAGCGTCCACTGGCAACCCGTTCTAGCCAGCAGATCCGGATTTTTCCGAGCCCAACCTTGGTCGTGGGGAAGCTAGAAGCCCATGCTCTATGGCCCTCGAGGCTGGAGCACTTTTACAAAGGGTGAGACAGATCCCTCTGTCTTCGACGAGTGTTTACCTCTCGATTTGGAATAATAACCAATTATTCCTGAACAATTAAAATAAACCACTAATTAATGATTTTCTCTCTTCAATTTTTGTCACTTTTGTAACGATTATCTGAGAAACTGAGGATTTTAAGAGAAAATGTCAAGAGACCTTTTATGTAGAAAATTTCATAATCTACAAAAAAGGTCTCTTGAAATTTTCGCTTCAGATGATCCATTACAGAGATAATTCGATTATTAATACAGTAGTTACCTTTTTGGATGGTATTTCAGCCTGTGAATGGCACGTAGAATTTCCAGTGATTTGTAAATCAATTCCTCTGGCTTATGTGTATCAATTCAAAGCACATATCCTCTTAACCCATAGCAACTTCATGGGAATTTAGTAAATACCAGGCAACTGCTGTTGAATTATAACACTGTCACCGTGTTGACAAGTATATTGCAACAACAAGGGAAAATAACCTCACCATCGCTCGCCACTTAGCGCATGCGCAGCGCTGTATTTTCACGCAACATTTGGCTAATTTCAAGCTACGACCAACTATCAAACTTGATTCTGAGACGAACTAATCTCAATTGTGAATTTTTGAGAAATCCGCATTGTTTATTTTTGTATCTCCGTAAATACTCATCGGAAAAATAGGATAATAACATTAATCGCAAGACGATGGGCGATTTATATAATGAGAGTGGCGTTAGTTTCCGCGTAATCAGTGCCATTTTCATTTTATTGAGATATTATTATATGGAGGTAGTGAAGGGGGTAGTTGTCTCATGTATAGATACGCGGTAGCTGTCGGCCAGTTTTATTTAAGTTGAGTCGAGTTGAGTCGAGCGGGAAATTTCAAAAAAAGGTTACTTGGCCGATACGCTACCGCGTATCTCGATGACAAAACCGAAGTAGTTGAGACCGCTCAGTAGACATGGTATATAATCCTCTCTCAATTTCGATAATCCCTTGCAATAAAACGTCCATATCAGTTTCGTACCTCATTTTTAATGGAAATATTTAACATAACATATTGTATGGCAAAAAAAATAGCTGTTCATTTTGAAATTGGGACTTTTTCAGAGGTATTTGTACAAAAACTTTCCTAAATTTTTTTTTTAGAATAGCTTTGATCATTGTGAGAATAAATCACGGATATCGAGTGGACGTGTGGAAAAATGAGATCTGAGTAGTGTTAAGTACTATTTTCCCTCACCACACACGCGGACTAGCTATATTAATTTAGATAATAACCCGGTAATGACTCGCGTAATCGTAATCCGAGTTTCGGAGAAGACAGCGAGGACGTCAAGTTCATGTGCAAAAGCATCCCGTGAGGATAAGCCAATAGCCACTTTACCTACGAATTGATATCCAATGATAATTAGATCTCTGAGGATAAACTAGACCCCCGTAAATACGGCCTTGGTCTGAAGAGAGTACACTCTAGAACAACCCCTCTCTGGAGTCCAAAAAGGAGAGACGGAGTGAACGAAAGAGGAAAAGATTGAAAGCCCGCGTAAGCGACGCACTGAGATGGAGGTGATACAGCGAACAGCAGGTCAGCTGACACGGGTTGACCGGGAGCTGGCGCCATCTCACCCGCCAAAGTGGCCGGAGTGACGACGTTTTTCATAATGGCCGACACTCCGTTCTCATCTATTCAGGCATACACGTGCACAAATATTCATTGTCGTTGTTTTTTATAAGATTTGTGTGTTAATTGAATATTTTTGGTGACACGGGCTGTGCTATTGGTGAGAGGAAATTCTGAGCGATATTCTGAAAAGAGCAAAGTGAATCAATACCTGAGAAACATTGAAATATATCTAATAAACACCTCCGGACATTCCACAAGTGGTCACCGGCTACCGGCTCTGGTGAATTCAGCGACAACGTGAGTTGGCATTGATTGTTTATTCATTGTTGCTGATGTGATTGCGGTTACGGATGGTCGTTACCGGGAGTACAGATCTTGCTGAGGAATTAAACTCGTTTTTTGT
Organism: Coelinius sp. EB29; assembly: GCA_035578325.1. NCBI lineage: Eukaryota > Metazoa > Arthropoda > Insecta > Hymenoptera > Braconidae > Coelinius > Coelinius sp. EB29. The sequence continues at coordinate 2,412,105 of JAOZGT010000016.1, read as the reverse complement.
CGAATAAACTCGCAGTTTTCATAGATAAACTCCGGGGTAATTCGTGTGCCCATAGCACGCGTTGGTCGCGTGGCCACGGGGCCGCCATCTTATTGCGCAGTTGGGTTAGAGAGATATTGAATAGAAATTATTGGATATTTTACAGTCGGTGTGAGTGGGAGTCGGGAAAGTAATCAATATATTTAGTTTTAAGGGGATAATTATCGTTATTAATTGGGGTAATTCAGGCTGAGATTAAATAGTTGCGCATTTCCAAAAACCCCGTTATTTCCGAGTTAAAGAGGGGAAAAAGAGAGTGGGAAAGAGGGACTCAGAGTCCTCCAGGAGAGAGAGAGAGAGAAATTCGATTAGTAGATCCGCGTAAAGAGGCAATTGTAGCCCACAGGTGTCCCACGTGGACACTTGCTCGTTGCACTTCCCCCTTCGGTGGGGGAAAATAGGCGTAGGGAACCTGCAGCCGCTTGAGGCACCTCTCTCTCGAGCGAAGACTCCTCGCACCGTCTTTCTCATTCGGACATCCGGACATACTCTTGAAGTGTATAGAGTCAGTCATCCCGGCCATCCCGGAGAGATCGATGTAAAATAATGATATTTATGAATGGGGAGGGTTGCTGAGGGGATGAGTCCCTGTCTGGATGTCCTCTGGAGTTATTAGTACCAGGGAAAAAGGGGAATATTAAATATTATTATCATTTAATCTGAATTACGACGCCATCGACTAGTGTAAGCTGATCAGCCGGGTCTTCAAATTAAGTTTATTTTGGTTTTATTTGATTTTCATTTATTATTATGGTTTTGCATTGAAACTACGGTAGAGAGCCCAAATACCTGAGGCAATTTAATTTTGTATTTTTCATTTCTTTCTTTTCAATTCTCAAATAATAAACCGAGCCACTATCTCTGAATTCTTGTACTTTTCTCTCTGCTGAGCTCAACCTATCCTTCTTTACTGAAATATTACATTAAAATTATTGGTTATCGCGGGCTCCAGCAACAACAAAGTGGTACGCTGGGGCATTGCACCCGCGTCCTCCGGACTGGACTGGTGGAGAGGACACAACCGGGCAGCAGTTCCACACGGGTCGGCCTTGGCTTCCCATAGCCGTTCAGTACATTAGTCCCATCCCTTTCTCCCGAGCTTCCCACATCCGCGCCCATCCATTACCGAGCCGTATCCTCTCTTTATCCATTCCCTAGTCCACTACCCCCATTCTCTGAGGCACGGGAGGGATAAATCCCGTACCTCCTCACAAAATACCCACAATCCCATTTGTGTCGCCTAGCGACAAGAGTCCCCTTGGGACTCCACCCCAAAGTCCTACAACCTACACCCAATATTAACTTCACAGGCACTGGTGACAGTGCAGTAAAAGTGCCTCGTGACATCATAAATAAGCAATTTTTGAGTGTTAAACATGTGAAAATTATCAACATTTTTTTAATTTAAATGGACAAAAAAACCATTCCATTTGTTATACAGTTTTAATATAATGCCATTAGAAATCATCTTCAATTCAGTATTACGATTCGCATCTTCAATTCATACCGTCAGTGTCCCAGTTTTGGAACCTTTAAGGGGTAAAATTCAGAAAAACTGCTCTCACGTATGATGTTGTCACAAAAATTCGATTTTGATTCATGAAATGGTTTATTTGAAGTTTTTTCCATAATGCATAGGCTCTATGTTTACTCTTTACGTAAGAAATGAATTAATATTAATAGAAATTCAATGATCTCTCAGTGACCCAGTTTGTGAACGCGGAAAATCGGTTTGTCCAAGTAATGGACTCATGTAGGACCCAGTTATTGAACCGTTGAATTTTTGATCAAATAAGTGGTGGACAGGTTGAAAAAATGCCTAAATGTCAATTTATTTATAAAGAAAAAGCGGTTTTAGTGTTAAACACACCTCATATCACATGATATTTCATACGATTATCCTAATTTTCTTCTCTTTGGACAGAATTGCACACTGTATCTGTCAGTTTCCTCAGGCGTGACAGCTTTTTTTCCAGCAGTTTCATCAGAAGTTAATGTTTCTTTTTTCATTTGCTTAGCAATTATTGCTGCGTTATTTTTTATTTTTTTCTCTTGAAAGTCTTTCTTTGCCATCCGTTGACGTTCTCTCTCAGCCTTCTTCTCTTCTTTTAAAATCTTTTCCTCTTCAAAAATTGTCTCAATCTATTCTAATCTATTTCTCAAATCTATCCTTATTTATTCCTCAACTAAGAATCAATTTACCAGTGATTTATCTAGTGCAAACTATATTTTGTACTGAAATTGGGAGGAAATTGTGAGGTTAGATATGTTGTCAACATTGAGTCCATTAACTGGTACATGACAGATTTTGAGTGTCCCAGAAATGGGATTCGCTATTTATGGAATAAATTTATTCTGGGGCAGTTGTTTCTTAATGTTATTGGATAAATGTCTCTATTCTCTATCCATTAATATGGTAATAATATGTGTTGTGTACTTACATTGTGGAGAAATTGAGCCACGAGTAGTACAGGCAGCCTAGTGCACTCCCTCTAGCGCTGCATCAACAACTCGGTATGACTCGCCAGAGTCGGATCGAGCACTCTTACTCTATTTTTCTCAATCACTTAGAGGTATCGTTGAAGGGATATTTTTTGCCTCAGAGAAAGAATACAGTCTACAGTTTCTATTGAACTTTATATATCATCGTTACGATATAATATTACGGGTATATTTGAGAATATGTACCGACGCGTTCAATAACTGGGACGCGATCCAAAACTGGGACACGGACGGTAATTACAATTGGAGATGGGGAATTTTTAAATTGCGGAAATACTTTGTCGTCTGACAGATGGAGTTCAGCTGTAAAGTAAACTTCGCCAAGGATTGTAACGGTGTGATTAATGTGAACCCAGCCATGAATCAGTTCACATTATTCCAACAATTGGTGGAAACCTTTGAAGATCACAGCGATGTAAGGTCCTTCGGAGCATTCAAAATTATACCACCATCAGGATCTATCGCTCGAAGCTCGGGTTATGAGGATTTGCCAGTTTTAATCCACAACATGACTTTTTCACGTGAACAGACTGTGTTGTCAACTGGTAAAGGATTTACCTCCTTGGAAATCCCGATAGAAATAATCACTGAACGAAAAAGAGTAGGGAAAAGGAATCGTTCTAAGGCGTTGATGGAGAATAAGAATAATATTGAAATTCGTCAATTGCAAGGAACTGGGGATCCTTCAGTTCCTTTTGGTGATTTTTACCAGATTGCCCAGCGACAGAAAGACGTCTGTGTATCTGCGACTGAGTTTTGGAATAAAATCGAAATGAGAAGGTCATACTATGCTACGGGGAATGGCAGTTTATTTCAGGATTGCACAGATGTGTTTATCGCGGATCCCGCGGTTAATTAAATAAAAGTAATGGAAATGTTAGTATGAAAAAGAAAATCAATACGGTAGTGTAAAAAGAGGAGGGGGGACTCCAAAGATTCTACCAGAAGGCGTTAAGGGGAAACATCGGATCACAAAAGAAGGGAAATGCCTCTCCTTCACACCACTACATTCAACCGTTCCCGCCAAAATGCCACAGACGTACCCTAGGTTTGACACCCGGAGGGAGAATCAGAGTAAACATTGTGAGGACTAACCGGGGGATACTGGTTGGTGGAACCAATCCCTTCTTCTTTCTTTTTTCTCTTTCTCCATTGGATCCTATGAAAGATGGTCGTAAAATGCTACCGGAAACTCCAGGAGTATGGAAAATCCAAAGAATCAAAAGGAAACAGGGACCACCACAATAATATGAGGGGTAGTGTGTTCCACGAACAGCCATAAAAATATAATCTAACAAACGCTGGGAAGAAGGCTCGTTACGATAAATTATTGAACAAGTAAGGTGAAGAAAATTGAACCGCGGATGGACCTGCCTCTTGCAAAGACGGACAGCTGTTCACCCACGGAGTAAGTTTCCCAGGAAAGTCAAAAGAGAGGGACCTTGGAACCGGAAGAAAATCGACAATACCACCCGCTTAACAAATCAACAGCAAACAACTTGACCAAATCTTTGATGTGTAACATCCTGTAGAAACTCCATAGATATTGCGGCACATGAACTTCACACGACTCAACAATACTGCGGGATTACTGAAAATTGTAATTGGTCAAAGACCATAAATGAGAGAGACTTCCTGGTTCCCAGCTCGGACAACACGGACGTCAGCCCGATCCCTGGTAACATTTCGTCAATAGAAATACGGAATTATGGTAAAGATTTCGAAGAGAACATTCATTTTATTGCTTTGCTAGAGAGAGAAAATGTGCCCTGTACACATTTCTATACCTCTCCATAGCACAGACAGAGAGAAAACCTTTCCTTTTATTTATTTTGCTAGAAAGAGAAAATGTGCCCTGTACACATTTCTATACTTCCCCATAACACAGAGAGAGAGAAACGAGCCCTGCGCACGCCGCTATAAGCCTCCGTAAAACAGACCGGTCTCTGGTAACATGTCACCAATGGAAAATACGGGAAATTATAGGAAAGATTTTGCAGCAAACCTTTTTTTATTGCTTTGCTGGAGAGAGAAACTGTGCCCTGTACACATTTCTATACCTCTCCATAGCACAGAAAGAGAGAGACTAAAATCATATATAAGGGAGGATGCAACCCTTAGCCAGTCAGTCAAAATTTTCAACAACTACCGATTACATCGTGACTCTGTCCGTCACTCACCAGAATCAGAACATCTCTCCGTACAAGAGAGTCTAGTACCAAGTCATTTAATTCTTCAACTCTTTCATAAGAGTCTACATCTTGGTACGGTAGTACCAAGTCTGGTAACGAGGTTTCACTTGGGTGATTCGCTCTAAAAACACCTCGACGAGTCTCAGAAAATTTACAACTCTCGTTGTGAGGATATTGTACCAAATCCTGTCACGAGACTTTACCGAGCTGGCTCTTTCTTCAATTATAAACGGCAGTATCTTCATCCTGCTGAGCCTCATGCGAAAATTATTGACCATCACCCTGATATTCGCAATCATTTGGTTCTACATCAAGATCCAGTCCGAGCTGGCCATCCGCCACGCAATCGAAACTTGGGGGCGTAATTCGACTTTACGCAAGTAAAAACCTGCTCCAGAGGTTGTCCACCTGCCATAATTCAGTCTACGACCGATACTTTGGGGTTTGCACCCCGCTGACACCTCCGGAGCTCCGACCCTACTACCATTTCCAGAGTCGTCCTACCTGGGTGATTCACCTTAGATTCTCCTACCAACTACTGTAAGTTAATTTTAGAGATCAAACTAGACCTAGTTATTATTTTCCTCTATTCCTTCCTATTTTTTCCTTTCGGTTTTATCTTGAATGGTGTGTGTATTTCATTTCCTCGGTAAATAAATCAATTTCATAAAGTGTGTAAACTCATCTCTTTGCCTTCGTTGTTTTTTCTCTCTCCTCTGTGACGTGGTGGCTTCATTTACGTACTTTAGTACCTAATCCCACGCAACCTGTTCCCTACTACTGAAGATACCCACATCCCTATTCTCTTGGTTTCTTCCTGTTGTAACTAGTTACAGTCTGATCAGCTCTGAGGTCCCCTTAAGGTTGGTTAAAATAAAATAAAAACGTCTCAAAAACCGTAACAAAATAAAATTTTTGTCACTGACGTATCAAAAGCTCGGTCTTATGGACTGTTTTCGGGCCATAAGGCAGCGCTTCAGGGACGCTACCTAACGGCCCGAAAACAGTCCATAAAACCTCGTTTGATACGTCAGTGACAAAAATAGTCGTTTGTTATTCGGCCATAAGCGAGGTTTCTGACTCGTGTGGCAGCACTCGCCTTCGGCTCGTGCGGGCGCCACACTCGTCCATGAAACCTCGCTTTATGGCCTTATGACAAAATATACTATTTGGTGGAGGAGCTGGGATACGGTTGTTATAAAACGGAAAAATGGTTGTTACGCGTACTGGGGAAAAAACCAGACCGGCAAGATCGCTTAGTACCGGGAATATTAATGAACCACCTACCGATGGTGTACCAGTTCAACGTATCTCGGGTCAGGATGTGATACACAGTGATGAAGATAATCATAATCAAAACGAGAATAATCCACTAGAAACTTCCGGAGCCGGTGACGATTTAATAGACCCTACTCTTGACCCTCAAACGCCATTTAGGGAAGCTAATAGTGAAGATGACGGTTCTTCCGAAAGTGATGACGTTTACCGTGAATTACCCACAATGACGTCGACTCCTGGATTCACTTCCGGAATTTTTACGGATCTGACATCACGTGTAACAGCTTCAACAATTACCGCGGAATCTACAGGTATCACACCTGTTACAAGCACGGGTGCAATTCCGAAGAAAACCAAAGGTGCTCACATCACGTTGGAACCAATGTGGTTGTTGAAAAACAAGGGTTTCATACAAAGCCTCCGAAAAAATCGGGAAACTCCTATTGACCAAGTGCGAGCTCTTAGAAAATTTATTCAAACGGATAAATCCGCGATAGTTGAAATTCATAAGGCGGGTATCCTTCGTGAAGTTCTTGCACTGCTAAAAGCCCATTTTCCGACGGAAGCAATGAATGAACGTGATATTTATGATAGCGTGAAAGATGGACAGTCTTTACATTCAGCAAATGCTGATGCGCCAATTATTACAAGTAAACAAATTTCCTCCGATCAAGAGGAAAAAAGTAACCCTTTTAACCCACATACGCCTTTTGTTGCGGTCACGGGTCCCACACTTCAACAAATGGACAATCCTCGTGTACGGAACAGGGGGGATAAGTCCGTAAAATTCCAAAGGATCCAAACCTCGCTCAATTCCGATCCAAAAGAAAAACAGATACAGGAAAATGAAAGAATCCGAGATTCTCACCTTCCTGGAAAATATAGCTTTTCATACCCTTCACTTAAAAAAGGAATTAATCAGGGACAGGAAAATCATGGGGATACACAGGGCTATGACCCTTTCAAAGCTTTTCGCGCCTCCCTAGCATTGGATTCAACTTTAAAAGGACTTTAAAAGGTCTGGAGCAGACGGGTCATGCGAGCACTCAGGCACCTCCCTTATTGAATAACGAGTATAAATCCTACGCTTTCCCAAATTACGCGGAAACTAGTCCTAACTCGAATATTCCCAACGGAACAACGGAAAGGGAACGGCCATTTGTACCCTCATTCACTGGCCCACTTTTTAGAGACCAGATAGGAGTAGGGACTACTAATTCTTCTGGAACAGGTAGAAGAACAGACCTACCTCATCCCATGGGGTATCCCCCAATTTCTTACACTATTATGCAAGGGACTACCGTTACGCTGCAAGATGCACTCTCGGCTATCCCAGAATTCGAGGGAGATCCTACTTTTTTCACGGAATTTTCCGAAGGATGCGAAGAAGCGAAAAATATGATAGACCCCAATATGGAGACCAATTTGACGAAACTAATTAGAAATAAATTGCGCGGGCCTGCTAAAAGTGCGATTCAGGGACGACAATTTCACTCGGTAAATGAGTTACTTGCGTTCTTACAAAGTTCGTTTGCACCCGGTGAATCCATGGCTCAATTACAGGGTAAATTAGCGCGGTTAGTGCAAGAAAAATACGAACCTGTGGTAGTATACGGTAATAGAATTTGTCAGCAAATGCTCAGTATTTTGCACGCGTATTCAAGAAACGGCGGTTCTCAGAAAAGTTTTAAAACTGATACAGAACGGGAAACGATCCGTTGTTTTGTACGAGGACTAAAATATGGAATAAAGATTAATGCTAATAACTGTCTGGATTTGGATATGGCAATACGAGAAGCCATCGAAGCCGAAAAAGAGAAGCAAGCGCGAGACGAGTTACACGGGAATACTTCTTCAAGTTATTGGCCTCAGGTTCATCTTCACCCTAGTTAAAAGAATAGATATCACTAGGAGCACAGTAAACCCTCGCGTTAATACTATCCAAGAGGAAAAATTTTGCGAATTCTGTAAGAAAACTAGGCATACGGAAGAAAATCGCTGGGCAAAACACGGCTATCCGAAATATTTAGAATGCGCCTATTGTAAAAATAAAGGACATACGATTCAAGAATGCCGTAAGAAGAAATATCAAGATTCTAGAGCCTAACGGGAAAACGAAACCCCACAAAGAAACTTGGAAAACGGGTCTCGCCCCCCAATGTTCGGCCTGCGTTCGGAGGAGAAAGCAGCCCATTGCGCCACAGTAGCGAACCAGCCCAAGGACGAAATCATTATTTGTACAATATAGATAGGGCATCCAACACACCGACCATAGTTTTAAAAAGGAAAAACCAAGCAACTCCTTTCACCCTTATGATCGATACGGGTGCTGAAATAAATCTAATCAAACGAAGTGTATTGATACCAGAGGATAGGATAGATACGTCCAAAACAATTCAAATAAACGGAATAGCTTCAACTGGCCTAGTTACACAGGGGATTGTCTCTATCCCTTTATTTGGACAAGATATTGATTTTCATGTTGTAGGTAATGAATTGGGAACTCAACAAGACGGTATAATAGGTACACCCTTTCTAGTATCTCAATACGCAAAAATAAATTATTTCACTCAAAAATTGCAACTCAAAAATGCCGAAGTACACTTCTATACACAGGATATCATCATACTTCCACCAAAAAGCAAGAAAATGATATTTTTGACCGTCGCGGCTAACTCACCACCGGAGGGTTATCTTCCGAAATTACCACTAAAGGACAAACTATATATAGGGGAAGCGTTAGTTGCTAATTGTAACGGTAGAATTTATCTGAGTGCAATAAACGCGAACCCGCACCCAGCCATAGTTGTGTGCTCACCGGTTGTTTTGGAGGATTATGAGGAAATTAATAGAAATCGGGTAGCCTATCGTATATCTCACCTGTCTATTAATATCAATTTAGAGCGTTTTGAAAAATTAAAGGGACTGCTCAGGTTAGATCACCTCAACAATGAGGGAAAACGAGAGGTTCATTCTTTAATATCCGACACTCAGGACGTCTTTCATATACCTGGGGAACCCTTGGGTGCGACCAACGCTATGACACACAAAATAGAAACGACAGACTCTATCCCAATAAACACCAAACAATATAGATTCCCTATGGCCCATAAAGAGGAAATTAAAAAACAAGTAGGAGATATGTTGGAATCAGGGATAATCTCTTGCTCTAAATCCCCGTATAATTCACCCCTCTGGATAGTTCCAAAGAAAAATGATTCGCAAGGGAATAAGAAATGGCGACTCGTGATAGATTTTCGTTCTGTAAACGAAAAAACAATTGAGGATGCATATCCTTTACCACAAATAACGGAAATCCTTGATCAGTTGGGCGGAGCTAGGTATTTTTCCGTGTTTGAGCTCGCGTCGGGTTTTCACCAAATCCCAATGGACGAGAAAGATAAAATAAAGACAGCATTCTCTACACCACACGGACATTATGAATATAACCGAATGCCGTTTGGACTCAAAAATGCACCAGCAACATTTCAAAGACTGATGGACCAAACTTTAACCAGATTACAGGGTCAGGAAATGTTCGTTTATTTGGATGACGTTGTTATTTACGCAAAACCGCTAGAAGAACACAGGAAAAAATTTATGAAATTGGTCGAGCGGCTGCGGGAAGCAAATTTAAAGTTACAACCTGATAAATGTGAATTCTTAAAACGGGAAGTAGCATATCTAGGGCACATAATTAGCCAGGAAGGAGTTCGGCCGAATCCGGATAAAATAAAGGCGGTAAAAGAATTTCCGGTGCCAAAGAATCCTAAAAATATAAAACAATTCCTGTGTTTAGCGGGATACTATCGACGGTTAGCGGGATACTATAGAGGGTTTTTCAAAAATCGCTAGAACTCTTACGACGCTCTTAAAAAACGATGTACCATTTGAATGGGGGGCGGTACAACAGGAGGCTTTTGATACACTCCGTGATCGACTCATAAACGAACCCATATTTCAGTATCCAAATTTTACCGAGCCCTTTAATGTCACTACTGACGCGTCGAATCACGCCATAGGAGCGGTCTTAGCCAGGGTGAAGTCGGAAAGGATCTTCCAATTTCTTATGCATCAAGGATATTAAATAAAGCGGAAATAAATTATTCTACGATCGAAAAAGAACTCTTAGCCATTGTTTTCGCAGTCCGATATTTTCGCCCATACTTATACGGTCGTAAGTTCACCTTAATTACTGATCATAGACCACTTGTATGGCTCCATAGTGTTAAAGATCCCACCTCTCGGCGGAGCAGATTGAAAATGTCAGGATCTGAAAATGTCAGGATTCCTATCGGTACAGCAGAACCTAGAATCTGTTTGAGGCGCCACCTAATGGGGTAGTTAATACCCATAATGAAAGTGAATCCGAGAGATGGCAAGAGCGTAGCTAAAATATGGTTAACAGTGGCTGTCATGTCAGATTATGAATAAATGAACGACTGGCAGAGTCTGAGGCTATTCTCGAGTTCAAAGGAGGATGGAGGGTAGTTATTCTCGCAGCGTTGAAATACTCTTGCTCCTCTCTCGACTATGAGTAAACAAGTTATTTCATGCAAGTGTGGCAGGCTTGATAGAGGAGAGTAAAATAATTTCGTCTGTGACAATAAAGTCGAGAGTTGAGAAAGAGGGATGCTCCCAACCACACACCCTTCGATACCTTGAATTGTCGAGAATTGCGAGAGGGATAGGTATATTGCAAACTCAATTGTAGACTCGCAAAAATGTTCAGAGTTGAGAGAAAGGCTTTAAAAAAATTCGAACATCAACTCTCGACTTGGGATAATACTGGAAAATGTAATTGACTTACCGGATGCCTAAGAGGGTCGAGAGAAGCACAAGATTATATTCCATAGTACAGTGAGATTCTGTACTGTTCTATAATTCTACATTCTTTGGCAATTCCCGAGACTTGAGGAAAATTATTCAGCATCTGCTCACTCCACAATAAACATTTGAGGAGATCGAGAGCTGATGTACTGTTTATCAGTGTTTTTCTGAACTTGTTGAGGGGACTAAAAGTTGAGTGAAGATGTGCACTCTTCTCTCAACTCTGTAGGCCAGTTGAGAGTTTTACTGACACACTCTCTATTCTTCCCTCAACTCTTTGATGGAATCGAGAGTGGAGTGACTCTATTCACTATCCATGGTGGACTGAGTCGATTATCACTACTCTCAATTCCCTCTTCCATAGTGCGGTAGGCAATATAGGGGAGAAAAAAAATTTCCAGTCAAAATACGAAAGTAGAGAGTTGAGGGAAGGATGGATTTATGTGAACTGATTCACTTCTTTTTTTGTCAACTATTAACAATTATAATAATCGAGATTTGAGATTCGATTTTTTGGAAGTAGTAGTTAAGTTACCTTAGTACTATTTCGAAATAAATCACTCTTGATATTTTAAAATGTCGAGAGTTGCAAATAGTGAGAGTCCGCAAAGTATCGTGAACTAAACTCTTGACTCGCGACAATGTTGAGAATTGAGATAGTAATGAGCTTATTAAAAAACAAAACCTTAAATCTCAACGTTAGAAAATACAGAAATAAAGTTTGTTACTGAACTACTCGGCTGCCTGAGAGGATTCAGTTGATTCTCTCAATATTTTTGAGTGATGATGAACATTGAGAAAAAGAATTATTGCGAGAATAGACTGTAAATCCCTAGATCAACTCTCAATTGCCCGGAAGCGGGGAGGGTTGAGAGAAGCCTGTAAAGATTCAAAGGAATAACATAAAAACAAACATTTTAGAACTCCACTCTTAACCCTGAAAATTGGAGACTTGAGAGCGCCTTATAAACATTCATAAAGAGAAGAGGATTTATTTTGAGAATCATCTCAATCACTCGGAAAGTTGAGAGATAATTCCATAAACAATTAAAATAAAAAAAATTATCCTGAAAATCAACTCTCACCTCTCTCATATATTGAGAGTTGAGAGAGTGTGCTTGAAAACCAAAAAATCAACTGTCAACCACCCGGAAAAGATGCTTCTACAAACAATCGAAAAATAACATTATTTTCAAAATCAACTGTCCTCTCTCTGATATATTGAGAGTTGAGAGAAAGAGCGCCGGCGAGAATCAATTTAATAAAGAAGTATGATACCTAAAGAAGTATGATACCTAATTTATTCATCCATTCATTTTAATAAAAACATAATCGTGATTTTGCAGCAAATGATCCAGATAGCCTATTGATTTGATTTTCTTGTCTTCTCGCTATATCTTCTCTGAGACAGCTTTGCCCCAATCCATGATCCAACGGAGGCCTCCCATTTTTTGTCCTTTGGATCCCTTGTATATTTTGGATGCTGCTCGACGTGCTTCAATATCAGCGTAATTTCCTTTACGTCTTTTCTCGACACAATCTCCACATCTCTGGTTTTGCCTCTATCAGCAACCACCAATCGCTTCTGTTGATATTTATTCCATCGCAGATCCACTAGACGATAAATTCTATGCTTCATTTTTTGAGTTTCCACCAATAATTGTACGAGTTCTTCTCTGGAATGATTCCCAAATTTGGAGCATGTTGCATCTGAGAGTTCTCCAAGCGACGAGCCTGGGACAGAGTTAACCTTTTTTTTCTTTTCCGCAGGACCTTGAAAGTCACACAGATCGTCATCGTCCTCTCTGAGACATTTACTGTGTTTGTGCTGTTCTTTTTTATTTACAACAATTTTTTTGGTGGTCTTAGGTTTCTTGGATGGAATCTTGCCATTTTTGGCATCTGTACTTTCTCTGCCTGTAGAATTGTTGGTGTTGATGTTAACTTTTTTCATACATTCATCCACCGTATCCTTCACTTCACAGCTTTTTCTCCTTAATTCTTCCAAGCATGTCTTCAACAATGCATTTTCTTCCTCCAATCTTTCAACTCTATGATAAATCGCAGGTCCCACTTTTCTTTTTAGTGGTACACCTGTATTCGGTTGAGTTGGAATTGGTGGGATATGGAATTTCTGGTCATGTTGAAGATTTTTTAAGGATTTCAAGGAGACCATCACTAATCTGTTGTCACCGCGCAGCAACTTTTGGGAAAGTATCCGCAATTTTTCCTGAAATTAATGGAACTACATTGAATGCACAGTACTTTATATATATGTCTGTACTCAACTGTGGGTTGCAATGTACAATAATTCTAACTCTAGCGAAGGAATTTGTCTCAATTGTTTATGCAGATAGTAGAGAGAGAACTACAACTTCCAACCATATATCGGAATTCGACTCGATACTTAACATGGGAACATAGAGGAGAAGGATGATTGTCAATTGATTTCCATAATTATGAACTTCGAGAGAATCCACTCTCGACGTCCGAAAGTGCAGAGAGTTTTGAGAGAGAAGAGTAGAATAACTCAAAACTGAACTATCGACTTTCGAAAATGTACAAATTTGAGAGTGAGAGACATACAGAACCGAAGTTCATGCTTCTGAGCCTCATGAAAAATTGTCCAGCTCCAAAAATATGGAGAATTGAGAGATAGAGATAGTCGGAAAGAACCCACAACTGAACTCTCAATTATTCAAAAATTGGAAGAGTTGCGACAGAATCCTCTCGACATTAACAAACAATAATATGGACGAATCACCGTTTTCTAAATTGAGTCTCGCCGACGAAAGAGTAAGATTCGGAAGAGAAGCCTATGATTAACATCTTTCAAAATAAAGTTTAGAAGTGAACTCTCAAGTGACAAATCTATAGAGAGTTCAAAGATATTCTCTTTCCTCACAAATTTCGAGAGTTGAGAGAGAGTTTCGGACATTACAAATGACAAAATTTTTCAAAAATTAACTGTCGACACTCAAAAGTGAAGAGAGTTGAGGGTTGAGAAGTAGGTTTATAAACAGAGGCAAAAAACGAGAGCACTGCAATACTCGATAAGTAACCATAAATTTCCATTATCTTTAACAATTCATCCAGAGAGATAAGAGAGTTCAATGGTTTAATTTTCCAATGGCATTACGAAGCAGAGAGGAGATATGCAAAATCTACTTTGAGAATATCACTCAACTCGTGATAGGGTGAAAAACTGGAGAATAGTGAAAAAAGTACAATTTGTAATCACATACTTGGACTTGACTTGGTGCCTAACATGAGGAGAGAGTGATAGAAGGATGAGACCGGTTACGTAAGAGTTTATTAATTTTCAGTAACCGCGTTTTAGGAAAGACAGAAAGTTGAGAAAGAAAGGAGAGTTCAAAGGGGGATTTTCGATATTGAGCAGAGACAATGGGGAGTTTAAGGATTGTCGTGCTTACCTGTCTATTTCCTTCAAACTTTTGCTCCAGAGAATGCTGTCCATCAGTCTCTTTCGCCAGTTCTATTTTTTGAACGGGAGTATCTCCACCTTCTGGAACTTCAAAATCCTCAACTCCTGAAGAATCTACAAGTGAATCATGTTGTAATTTGTCTTCAGTAACTTTCTCCACATCCTCAGGTATTCATCATCAGTTTCATCGTTTCTCCCTATCTCCTCGAGTTTATCATTATCATCATCACTGTGTTCAGAATCTGACTCTGGGGATTTATGTTGAGTTTTGTTCGCATCTGGTACCTCTTCAGCCTTATGTTTTTCACCTTTCTGTTGAAAAGTGCCTCCCTCGAGTTTATTGTCATTCATCTCAGTCTTCACCTCCTCCATGTTTTTAACATCTCCTTTGACCGGATCAACAACTATGGAACACCCCTCTTCACTTTCTACCTCTTCCTCAGGTACATTTGCACCACCCTGAACTGCTTCAACCTCAGTCTCAATAGCAGTTTCAGTGACTTCAGCAATGCTCGATATACTTTGACCAATTTCTCCAATGACTTCAACAATTCCTGAGTTCTCAGAGGCTGTTTCTGTACCCCGAAACATGTCGATACTTGACTGAACCTTGTAAACAAAAACAAGTATTCGGTAAACATTTGAAATATCAGGTTTTGATATTGAAATATGTTGATAGAACGTTTTTCCCTAACGGAGCGAGGTGATGTCGCGAATCCCGCGGTTAATTAAACAAAAGTAAAGGAAATGTCGGTATGGAAAAGAAAAATCAATACGGTAATGTAAGGAGAGGAAGGGGGACTCCAGGGATTCCACCAAAAAGGCGTTAAGGGGAAACATCAGATCACAAAAGAAGGGAAATGCCCCTTCCTTCCCCTTCACACTACCACATTCAACTGTTCCCGCCAAAATGCCACATACGTACCCTAGGTATGAGATCCGAAGGGAGAATCGAAGGAAACATTGTGAGGACAAACTGGGGGACACTGATTGGTGGAACCAATCCCTTCTTTTCTCTCTTTCTCCATTTGGACCCTATGAAAGACGGTGGTAAAACGCTACCGGAAACTCCAGGAGTATGGAAAACCCAAAGAGCCAAAAGAAAAAAGGAAACAGGGAACCACAATAATATGAGGGGTAGTGTATTCCCCGAACAGCCATAAAAATATAACCTAACAAACGCCAGGAAGAAATGCTTGTTACAATAAATTACCGAACAAGTAAGGTGAAGAAAATTGAACCGCGGATGGATCTGTCTCTTGCAAAGACGGACAGCTGTTCTCCCACGGAGTAAGTTCCCAGGAAAATCAAAAGAAAGGGACCTTGGGACCAAAAAGGTGGACAATACCACCTCCTCCCGCTTAACAACAATAAACAACATGACCGAATCTTTGATGTGTAATACCGTGTAGAAACTCTATTGATATTGCGGCACATGAACCTCACAGAACTCAACAATACTACGGGATTACCGGAAATTATAATTGGTCAAAGGCCATAAATTAAAGAGATTTCCTGGCTAACAGCACGGGTGACAGGGAAGTCAGTCCGGTTCCTGGTAACACTTGATCAATCGAAATACGAAATTATAGCAAGAAAGAACCTTATTTTTAGTGCTTTGCTAGAAAGAGAAAACCCGCATGGAGGGATTATCCTATCTTTGCCACAGCACGGAGAGAGTGAGAACGTGCCCTAAGAACCTTATTTTTAGTGCTTTGCTAAAAAGAGAAAACCCGCATGGAGGGATTATCCTATCTTTGCCACGGCACGGAGAGAGTGAGAACGTGCCCTGCGCGCGCACCGCAATAGGGCTCCGTAAAACAGATCGGACCCTGGTAGCACGCCACCAATGGAAATACGGAAAATTACGGGAAAGATTTTGAGGAGAACCTTTTTTTTATTAATTTGCTAAAGAGAGAAAACCCGCGTGGAGGGATTATCCTATCTACTACCATAGGACCGAGAGAGAGAACCTAAAATCATATATAAGGGAGGACGCAACCCTTAGCCAGTCAGTCAAAATTTTCAACAAGCACAGATTACATCGTGACTCTGTCCGTCACTCACCAGAAATCAGAACATCTCTCCGTACAAGAGAGTCAAGTACTAAGTCATTTAACTCCTTCATAAGAGTTTACATCTTGGTACGGCAGTACCAAGTCTGGTAACGAAGTTTCACTTGGGTGATTCGCTCTAAAAAATACCTCGACGAGTCACAGAAAGTCTACAACTCCCGTTGTGGGGGGTTTTTGCACCAAAACCTCTCACGAGGCGTCACTGAACTGGCTCTTTCTGCAATTATAAACGCCAGTGTTTTCATCCTGCTGTTTCTCATGGGAACGTTGCTGACCATCACCCTGATTTTCGCAATCATTTGGTTCTACATAAAAATCCAGTCCGAGCTGGCCATCCGCCACGCCATTGAAACCTGGGGACGTAATTCTACTCTACACAAGTAAAAACCTGCAGCTGAGGTCATCCACCTGTCATAACCCAGTCTACAACCGACTCTTTGGGGTCTGCACCCCGCTGACACCTCCGGCGCTCCGGCCCTACTACAAAAGACACCTGTATCGGTACTTGCCGCCAGCTTCCAGAGTCGTCATACCTGGGTGATTCACCCTAGATTCTCCTACCAACTACTGTAAGTTAATTTTAGAGATCAAACTAGACCTAATTATTATTTTTCCTTTATTCCTTCCTATTTTTTCCTTTCGGTTTTATCTCGAACGGTATGTGTATTTCATTTCCTCGGTAAATAAATTAATTTCATAAAGTGTGTAAATTTATCTCTTTGCCTTCGTTATTTTTTCTCTCTTTACTGTGACGTTGTGGCTCCATTTACGTACTTTAGTACCTAATCCCACGCAACCTGTTTCCTACTACTGAAGAAATCCACATCCCTATTCTCTTGGTTTCTTCCTGTTGTAACTAGTTACGGTCCGATCAGCTCTGAGGTCCCCTTAAGATTGGTTAAAATTAAATAAAAACGTCTCAAAAACCGTAACAAAATAAAATTTTGGTGGAGGAGCTGGGATACGGTTGTTATAAAACGGGAAAATGGTTGTTACGCGTACTGGGGAAAAAATCAGACCGGCAAAATCGCATAGTACCGGGAATATTAACGAACCACCTACCGATGGTGTACCAGTTCAACGTATCTCGGGTCAGGATGTGATACACAGTGATGAAGATAATCATAACCAAGACGAGAACAATCCACTAGAAACTTCCGGAGCCGGTGATGATTTAATAGATCCTACTCTTGACCCTGAAACGCCATTTAGGGAAGCTAATAGTGAAGATGACGGTTCTTCCGAAAGTGATGACGTTTACCGTAAATTACCCGCAATGACGTCGACTCCTGGATTCACTTCCGAAATTTTTACGGATCTGACATCAGGCGTAGCAGCTTCGACAGTTACCACGGGACTTACAGGCATCACACCTATTACAAGCACGGGTGCAATTCCGAAGAAAACCAAAGGTGCACACATCACGTTGGAACCAATGTGGTTGTTGAAAAACAAGGGTTTCATACAACGCCTCCGAGAAAATCGGGAAACTCCTATTAACCAAGTGCGAGCTCTTAAAAGATTTATTCAAACGGATAAATCCGCGATAGTTGAAATTCATAAAGCGGGTATCCTTCGTGAAGTTCTTGCACTGCTAAAAGCTCATTTTCCGACGGAAGCAATGAATGAACGTGATATTTATGATAACGTGAAAGATGGACAGTCTTTACATTCAGCAAATGCAGATGCGCCAATCGTTATAAGTAAACAAATTTTCTCCGATCACGAGGAAAGAAGTAACCCTTTTAACCCACATACGCCTTTTGTTGCGGTCACGGGTTCCACACTGCAACAAATGGACAAGCCTCATGAACAAAACAGGGGGAATAAGTCCGTAAAATTCCAAGGTATCCAAACCTCGCGTAATTCCGACCCAAAAGAAAAACAGATACAGGAAAATGAGAGAACCCAAGATTCTCACCTTTACGGAAAATATAGCTTTTCATACCCTTCACTTAAAAAAGGAATTAATCAAGGACAAGAAAATCATGGGGATACACAGGGCTATGACCCTTTCAAAGCTTTTCGCGCTTCCCTAGCATTGGATTCAACTTTAAAAGGACTTTAAAAGGTCTGGAGCAGACGGGTCATGCGAGCACTCAGGCACCTCCCTTATTGAATAACGAGTATAAATCCTATGCTTTCCCAAATTACGCGGAAACTAGTCCTCACTCGAATATTCCCAACGGAACGACGGAAAGGGAACGGCCATTTGTACCCTCATTTACTGGCCCACTTTTTAGAGACCAGATAGGAGTAGAGACTACTAATTCTTCTGGAACAGGTAGAAGAACAGAACTACCTCATCCCATGGGGTATCCCCCAATTTCTTACACTATTATGCAAGGGACTACCGTTACGCTGCAAGATGCACTCTCGGCCATCCCAGAATTCGAGGGAGATCCTACTCTTTTCACGGAATTTTCCGAAGGATGTGAAGAGGCGAAGAATATGATAGACTCCAATAGTCTCCACCAATTTGACGAAACTAATTAGAAATAAATTGCGCGGACCTGCTAAAAGTGCAATTCAGGGACGACAATTTCACTCGGTAAATGAGTTACTCGCGTTTTTACAAAGTTCGTTTGCACCCGGTGAATCCGTGGCTCAATTACAGGGTAAATTAGCGCGTTTAGTGCAAGAAAAATACGAGCCTGTGGTAGTATACAGTAATAGAGTTCGCCAGCAAATGCTTAGTATTTTGAACGCGTATTCAAGAAACGGCGGTTCTCAGAAAAGTTTTAAAACTGATACAGAACGGGAAACGATCCGTTGTTTCGTACGAGGACTAAAGTATGGAATAAAGATCAATGCTAATAACTGTCTAGATTTGGATATGGCCATACGAGACAACCTTGGAGAGGCCATCGAAGCCGAAAAGGAAAAGCAAGCGCGAGACGAATTACACGGAAATACTTCCTCAAGTTATTGGCCTCAGGTTCACCCTCATCCTAGCTAAAAGAATAGATATCAAACTAGGAACACAGGAAACCCTCGCGTTAGTACTATTCAAGAGGAAAAATTTTGTGAATTCTGTAAGAAAACTAGGCATATGGAAGAAAATTGCTGGGCAAAACACGGCTATCCGAAATATTTAGAATGCGCCTATTGTAAAAATAAAGGACATACGATTCAAGAATGCCGTAAGAAAAAATATCAAGATTCTAGGGCCCAACGGGCAAATGAGACCCCACAAAGAAACTCGGGAAACGGGTCTCGCCCCCCAACGTTTGGCGTGCGTTCGGAGGAGAAGGCAGCCCATTGCGCCACAGTAGCGAACCAGCCCAAGGACGAAATCATTATTTGTACAATATAAATAGGGCATCCAACACACCGACCATAGTTTTAAGAAGGAAAAACCAAGCAACCCCTTTCACCTTAATGATCGATACGGGCGCTGAAATAAATCTAATCAAACGAGGTGTATTGACACCAGAAGATAGGATAGACACGTCCAAAACAATTCAAATTAACGGAATAGCTTCAACTGGCCTGGTTACACAGGGGATTGTCTCCATCCCTCTATTCGGACAAGATACCGATTTTCATGTTGTAGGTAACGAATTGGGAACTCAACAAGACGGTATAATAGGTACACCTTTTCTAGCAGCTCAATCCGCAAAAATAAATTATTTCACTCAGAAATTGCAACTCAAAAATGCCGAAGTACACTTCTATACACAGGATATCATCATACTTCCACCAAGAAGCAAGAAAATGATATTTTTGACCGTCGCGGCTAACTCACCTCCGGAGGGTTATCTTCCGAAATTACCACTAAAAGACAAAATATACATAGGGGAAGCGTTAGTTGCTAATTGTAACGGTAGAATTTACCTGAGTGCAATAAACGCGAATCCGCAACCAGCCATAATTGTGTGCTCACCGGTTGTTTTGGAGGATTATGAAGAAATTAATGGGAATCGGGTAGCCTATCATATATCTCACCTGTCTACTAATATCAACTTAGAGCGTTTCGAAAAATTAAAGGGATTACTCAGGTTAGATCACCTTAACAATGAGGAAAAACGAGAGGTTCATTCTTTAATATCCGACATTCAGGATGTCTTTCACATACCTGGGGAACCCTTGGGTGCGACTAATGCTATGACACACAAAATAGAAACGACAGACTCTATCCCAATAAACACCAAACAATATAGATTCCCTATGGTCCATAAAGAGGAAATAAAAAGACAGGTAGGAGACATGTTGGAATCAGGAATAATCTCTTGCTCTAAATCCCCGTATAATTCGCCCCTCTGGATAGTTGAAAAGAAAAATGATTCGCAAGGAAATAAGAAATGGCGACTCGTGATAGATTTCCGTTCTTTAAATGAAAAGACAATTGGGGATGCATATCCTTTACCGCAAATAACGGAAATCCTTGATCAATTGGGCGGAGCTAAGTATTTTTCCGTGTTTGACCTCGCGTCGGGTTTTCACCAAATCCCAATGGACGAGAAAGATAAAATCAAGACAGCATTCTCTACACCACACGGACATTATGAATATAACCGAATGCCGTTTGGACTCAAAAATGCACCAGCAACATTTCAAAGACTGATGGACCAGACTTTGACCGGATTACAGGGTCAGGAAATGTTCGTTTATTTGGATGACGTTGTTATTTACGCAAAATCGCTAGATGAACACAGGGAAAAATTTATGAAACTGGTCGAGCGGCTGCGGGAAGCAAATTTAAAGTTACAACCTGATAAATGTGAATTTTTAAAACAGGAAGTAGCATATTTAGGGCGCATAATTAGCCAGGAAGGAGTTCGGCCGAATCCGGATAAAATAAAGGCGGTAAAAGAATTTCCGGTACCTAAGAATCCTAAAAATATAAAACAATTCCTGGGCTTAGCGGGATACTATCGACGGTTTATAGAGGGTTTTTCAAAAATCGCTAGACCTCTTACGACGCTCTTAAAAAACGACGTACCATTTGAATGGGGGGGGGAACAACAAGAGGCTTTTGATATACTCCGTGACCGACTCATAAATGAGCCCATATTACAGTACCCAAATTTTACCGAGCCCTTTAATGTCACTACTGACGCGTCGAATTACGCCATAGGAGCGGTCTTGAGCCAGGGTGAAGTGGGAAAGGATCTTCCAATTTCTTATGCATCAAGAATATTAAATAAAGCGGAAATAAATTATTCTACCATTGAAAAGGAACTCTTAGCCATTGTTTTCGCAGTCCGATATTTTCGCCCATACTTATACGGTCGTAAGTTCACCTTAATTACTGATCATAGACCACTTGTATGGCTCCATAGTGTTAAAGATCCCACCTCTCGGTTACTACGGTGGAGAATTAAATTGGAAGAATACGAATACAAAATTGTTTACAAACCAGGGTGCGCAAACCGCAATGCCGATGCACTTTCTAGAAACCCCGTAGAGGAAGATAGCAATAGCATAAGAAACTTCCCCGAAGAAACAATAATCCCAGTAAGTGTGATCGGACGAAACGTCGCGTCATCCGAAGCACCAGTTGACGTTAAAAACGTCAACACCCTGACTCGAAGCATGACAAAACCTATAAACACTGATCCTGAGAGAATAATTGAGACATCGCACCTCACTAAATTGCATTCCTCTACTGAAAATCCCACGAATTTCCCGGGGAAAACATTGAAAGTTTTACTTGAAAGACTTCCCGAAGAACCCCCACAAACGAGAGCGGAACAGGTAAATAAAAAACCTCCCGGTGAAGGTGATGCGGGGACTGACCGAGTAGGGATAAAACGGAAAAGAGACCCATCGGGACAGAGCGACATTGAAGATTTCAAACAGGTAGACGACAATATAATATTTCGGCCGGGAACAATAGCCTGTTTCTTCACATCTACCGGGGATCCTTTAGATACCGGTGCCCAGTTACTCACCAAGTACAAGAAAGTGAAGGAACTACCAATGGGGGGGATGAATTCTGGCGAAATACAGGTACAGCGAGAAAAAGGTGTCACTATTTACAAAATAATCTGGGATGGCACAATGCCTCTTGAAGGAATTTTAGAAACTCTCAAAAATCTTCTGATAAAAAATCAATCTAAAGTTTTGAATTTTTCCCTTTCTCCCAATAGAATTTACACGACTACGTGGGTTGAATTGGAAGAAAAAATAATGAGAGCCTTCACAGGTACTAAAATAAAGCTGATGATTTGCACAAACACAGTAAAGATACCTTTAGAAATTGATAGGCCTGAAATAATCGCGGAAGCACATGCGTCAACGGTAGGAGGTCACAAGGGAGTTACTAAAACATGTGCCCGCTTGAAGCAGAATTATCGCTGGGAAGGCATGAAAAAAGAAGTGAGGGATTTCATCAGATCGTGTACAAGCTGTCAGAAAAAGAAGTTACTACGTATGAAGACCAAACAACCAATGATAATAACGGATACGTCGATAGATGCTTTCGATCGGGTTGCTCTCGACATAGTAGGACCTTTGCCTAGAACTAGAGCCGGGAATATATATATATATTGACCATGCAGGACGACTTAACCAAGTATTGTATGGCAGCCCCTCTTGGCGAGGCAAGTGCCGCCGAAGTAACCAATGCCTTATCCAAGTATCTCATCTGTTTACATGGAACTGCCCATACGATTTTAACCGATCAAGGAGCAAATTTCATGAGCAAACTAATGAAATCACTAGCAAAATGTTTTAAAATAAAACAATTAAGAACAACGGCATATCACCCCCAATCAAACGGAGCACTAGAGAGATCGCATCGGGTCTTGACCGACTATTTGAGGCATTTTACAACGGTAGAAACGGAATGGGATGATTTACTCAATTATGCGATGTTCTCCTACAACACCAGCGTACACGAAGCTACGCAATTCTCCCCTTTTGAATTGCTTTACGGTCGCACTGCCCGTACTCCTTCAGCCTTTTCTTATAATAAATTGAAAACTTATCATAGTCATGTTGAAAATCTCATAATTAAATTACAAGATATCCGATATTTGGCGCGAGAACATTTAATTAAGGCTAAGGAGAGATCGAAACAATACTATGATAAAAAAATAAATGTTCAACAATTCAAATTCGGGGACTGGGCTTACTTATTGAAAGAAAATGGAAAAGGAAAATTAGATGATTTTTACGTGGGACCTTATTTAGTGAAGCAAGTAATGAGCAACGGTAATGTTAAATTGCAAATTAAAACTAATCAAATGAAGGTAGTACATTCTAATCGTTTAAAATTAGCCTTTGTACCTCAGGGATATATCGGATCATAAAATGAGAAGAAAACATTTCTACCGGTAGTTAAACTCTTCACTCCTTTTAAGATAATTCAAAAAAAAATAGGATATTCTGTTTTCTAGACAAGAATGAGCGAGCTCCTCTTACACGAAAGCATCTTAATAGATGTTCAGGGGTTCGTAGACTCGTATGGAGCCTATATACCTAAGGAAATATCATGGAGTTATTTGGATGGTAGCCTGGAAATGCATGCAATATTAAATGCCCTATATAAATGGGAAAAACTCGACATACACGCCCGAATAGTAAACCAACACCTCATGGATACAAAATATGGAATGGGCTGGTCCGAGAGACCAACAACCCATCCAACATTGATAAATTCAGTTTGGAAAATTCCATCTGATGTTATTAAAGTTTATGTTTATCATCCCGAACTTATAAAGCTATTTGAGCTATCTCCTTATCAATCTTGTGAATCCTTGAGTACTAGAATTCCCAATATTGATTCAATCGTGTCTAGGCCAAATGGAATGTGTTTCTTCCATAAGGCAAGCACTAAACGGGTTACATGTACAAGGAACAATGTAATGAAAATGAAATACTACCTAAGCCACCTGGATAAAATGTCCACTATTTTGGAAGGTACGATCAACAGGGTAACAACGCCCGCATCATCACCTTTATCTGACTACCAAAATTATTACCGACAATTCGAAAATAAACGCACTCGATATCTAAGTTTCTTTACATGGTACAATACCGTAATAAGCCCGAAAGTCCTGGCGAAGGAGGGATTCTTTTACACTGGGAACGACGACGTGGTAAAATGTTATAGATGCGGAGTAGGAATTGGGGAGTGGAAATTGGGTGACAATCCGGCTCAGAAGCATATGGTAAGAAACCCAACCTGTCCACTACTCGGGGCTCAAAGAACCTACAGCCTGACAACATCATACGCGCCTACCAATTGCGTCAGAGTGATACCAGTAAAACCGGTACCAACAGAACAACCTATACCTCCTACATTACTATCCACATTGCCCCCAACGGCAACACTAGAACCTACATCGTCATCTACTCTGATGTCAAAACAGAAGCCTTCCCCTACTTCATCTACCACTGAGACTGCTTCCAGTAGCTCAATTACACCATCAACATTTGTTAATACAGGTCGAGCTCCATCAACACGAACAGACATATTTACACCTTGGGAGTAGTATGGGGTGCACTTGGCGGAAGTGTTAAATTCCGCCGCTAGAGGCGCTAGTGTCGCGCGGTGTGAGTGAGAGGGATAATAGTCGGTAAGGAAAAACTGCTATGAGCCGCCATGGGTAATTCATCCTCGGTCGGTAAGGTAGAGTGCTGTAATACCGAGGGAGCTTTTTGGAGAGAAGGAAATGCCCAATCCTAGCTGGGCCCATGAAAAAGAGGGGAGTGATGACGTCATGTAGGGCGTGGTTCAGGAAATGAGATTCACAAACGCACAAATTTCAAATTTTATCTACTGTTTTATTGAACATATTCGTTACATTAAGTATTTTAGCGTCAAGGTCTGCAAATATACGCATTGCAATCATATTGAAAATGCAAAGAATTAAAGCAAGTAGGCAGGCAATCACAAAGACAAAATACACAAGACCGCCAATCACAGGATCGTCAGTACAGCAGGCCTCAACATCATCTTCTTTATCGTCCTCGGAATATGTGCTAGCTTCCATTTTGTTCATTCTTTTCTCAATGGCTGAATCCTGTTGTCTTCCCTCTCCACTCATACAATTTTTAATCACCTATTGACATGCTCACTATTTCGATAGTTTATGTGAATTTCTTCAAAATATATTAAAAATACCTTTTGGGACCGTAGTTTTAGAGCTCGATGAAGGAACAATAGCGTCCTCAAACTCGTCCTCACTGCTGGCTGGTGAACACTGAGGTGCTTCATTGTCATCATTAGTTTTTTGAGCTAAATGGTTACGTATTTTTAATGCTGTTTGTAATACGCAGCTATAAGCACGGCTGGACATTTTGTTTTTCATAGCATGGAGGTAACACACGGTCCTTTCTTCACTTTGTTTAATCATCATATTATTGAAATATGACTCTGACCCCAAATTTATAATTTCTCGGGTAGTTAACATTTGAAGATATACAGTCTCTTCAGAACCAAGAGTAAATATTCGACTGGCGCTTCGACATAATTCTCTTATATTATGCAAAGCATCTTGCATCTCAGCGTCCCCGTCGTGCCATTCAACCCCATGATGACTAGTTGTGAGTCTATTGTTTGCCTCACGCCAGCAGGTAGGAAGGTCGAGATAGGAGTAAGGTGGCACTAGGACCCAGTGCGAGAGAAAAACTCCTTTAACGTCAATGGCAGCAATTTCTTTTGGTAAATATTTACCATGTTTGCCACGGAAAGCTTGGAGCACTACAATGATATCCATAACGAGCCGTTCACTACAACTGTTCTCTCAATAATGAAGAATTTATTTGTGATAGTCAGTCAATGATGGCGGGAAGAGACAATGGTGGGGGAAAAAGGGATCATAAAAAAGAAAAAAACAATATAGAGCCCAATAAAGAAATAGTATTTTTCATTTATTTTCTATTTAAAATGAAAAGCTACAGGTTTTCTTATCATCGATTCGTGGTGTCTTTGAGGTTCTAAGTGTATCGATTGCAGCGCGTATATCTTTAATCATTTCCACATTAAAAAATGTCATAATTTGACCAAAGAAATCGAAAAAATAGTCAGTATTAATGTCACGATACATAAGTTTGTCACGAATAATCATATATAAACTTTAGCAGTTTTCCTGAATGCGTTCCGTCATTGTACTATATGATAGATGGACATTTGAGTCACAATTCATAATCTCCGTCCACAGAAATGTCGATACCGCACTCACAATCGTTTTTTTAAATATCATCCCAGCTACGTCTGTGAGATGAGCTAATCGTCGGGTTACCCATGGTTCTCGATATGACAGACAACGAACTGTACTCTCCAACACATAGATCTTGTCGTTTGTTTCACGATGCGAAATAAGAATTGCTTTGTGCCCAAAATTCGAGTGAGTGAAGCTGATTTTTATTTTTGCTCCACACGAAACAGGCACAAATTTCTGATCGTTTTCTGTTGTCTCGTCGTCGTCGTTGTTGACATTCAGATATTCAAGCATGAGTGGTATATACAGAGCCATATCTTGCCACTCAAAAACAGATAAATTTATTACTGTTCGGGGATATGTTGCGATGATACGAATTACAGGTACAAAATCCCCACCTTTCTCCCATAGCAATCCTGTAGATACTTGCTTAGTATGCACTTTGTTGATTGATATCGTATTCGAAAGTAGCAGAGGACGATCCGTAAATGTTCCAGGAAATTTATTTATATCTGTATCACCCCTTTTTGCTCCAGCGGCTGTTACTTGTTTGCTGTAAGATCTCTGGTAATGAGAGGTTTCGGTAGATTTGCGTTTCTCACCACTCTGCCCGCTCTGCGTGGATACACTTGGTAATTTTTTGGTAAGCGCTGCCAACTCTTCCAGAGGTCTATAATACCCTGGAGAAGCTTTTTCTCCAGGGTTAAGATATTCCATCCCGTTAAACTCCAGTGAACCGTCAGTGTCAGACATTGTAGAGGTTATGTTACTGAGTATATTACCCAATAATGACTATCTCTTATACGCAGTTGTGTGCAGTACACAGCTACAGCGCGCAGCGGGTGGGGGGCGTGAGGCCCCGTCCATAGGTGTGTGTGTGTGGAAACAAGTGTTTTCAGAAATGGCCGCTGTTCTGTTTAAACAGGTCCCAGTAAGTATTTTTCTGATATCAATAACTCTCTTCATGTTTTATTCAGTTTAAATATGACCACTGTTGCCAGATGTAGAAACAGGAAATAATACAGAACAATACAGAACCCACTGTGTAGAGAAACTGTCCAAACAGCGCAGTGTAACCAAAATTTATGCAGACGCCTTTCAAAATTATGATCTCTCTCTTTTTAAAAATACGGGAAAAATATCTCGATGAATACGACATTTTCAATTTTGAAGTGCAGAAAAGACCACGAATTCAATATGTTTAAATTTTACGCTTCGTAAAATATTGAAACCCTGAATTTGAAATGGTTTTGAAACTGCGCCCGTCGATCTCCCATCGTGTAGTAGAAGTCATCAAGTTCTATTGTTCATCTTTGAAAAAGACGAAATAAAAGATGATATCAACGACAGGAGTGGTGGTGGTGGTATAAAAAGCAAGTGAATGTTTCAAACGTTCAAAATTTTCTCTTTTGGTGTATTCTCTTTCTGAGTCACACAGTGGTTCCTCATGGCGCGTTGTGAGCGCGCGTATAGTCCTTACCCCTTTTATAAGAAGTTTCAAGGTGCCGGGCGGAAATTCCATGATTTTTTATTCGCACGTAGTAATAATCACAACAAGTGGAAAAATGTGGTAGTGAGGCATAAGCGTAAATTACGTATTTTGAACGGTCTTGACGAAGAAGATTATACAAACATTGTTATAGGAGTTGCTGAATTGTTTGGGTTGAACCCTGAGGATGAGCATGTTCCAAGACCCCAGCCTACAATAAATTTAACGTATCATTCGGAAACATACGACTACGGTGAGGTGCCACCGAGAGAATATGTCTTCAAGGAAAAATGTGCATTATACGTTGATAGATTTGAGCGTGTGAATGCAGAACAACGTGTAAGCGTTGTCTATTCTCCACCAAATCTTGTCAGTCTTGCATGGGCCAGCGTCTTGAATTTTGGCCACTTTGTACCAACTGATAGAGTACTACATATACTTGCTGAATATGCACAAAGATCGACAAGACTGATCTCGACTTGCGCACCCAAGAATAGAAGATTCACACCATTATATTATTCTGTTGAAGAAATAATCAAGAGACGGGATATTCTTTTAAGAAAGGACACGATATTCATGGCACCTGTGCATTATACAATCTATTGGGATGGAAATACGGCGAATGTTGAAGATAATAGGGAACTAAATTTACGTACCTGCCCGGGTAGGCATTAATTTCTATGGACTCTACGGACCTTTTCCTAGGCACCCCCTCTCTTCTCTAACCTCTTCTGCATAAGTCACCAGAGTTTCCCTAAAGAAGAAAAAAAAAAACAAGAGGACCAGTTCATTTTTGAAAGACATTTCGAGTTAACCACAGCACCAAAACTTAGCTAGCAGTCATGGCATCTTCTTCTGGAGAGAATATTTTTGGTACGTTGACTCGTTGCTTTTCTTTATTTGGATGTTTTTACTTTCATTACGCTCTGTTCAATTTATCATTGTTTCTTTTTTATAGATGGTTTCCAAGAGGTGGAACAGTTGGATTTATCGCTAGTGCTGGAAATCAGCTCCTGTAAGGATTATCTATTTTGTGTTGTGTTGTGTTTTGTGCTGTGTTGTGTTGTGTTTCGTGTTAAATTAATCATCATCTTAATTGTTTTTAGTGGCGATTCTGCAGGCTGCGTGTACTGATGAACGCAGGGAGATGCTAGTGAAGGAGTGCCTCCGCCGGGCGCACGAGTTGCGCGACCTGGCTACGAAAATTCAGGGTGATATCCGTAAAAAGACGGAATTGCCAGCCTCCACGTCTCCCAAAGAACAGGGTGAATGCCCAATGATGTCGCCGCTTTCCCAACCACCCGAGGAAACATGTCCAGTGACGTCATCAGTGGAGCTGCAGGTCATGCCTAGCTCCCATCCAGACCATACGCAGTCCTCGCCATCTTCACCATTAGGGTCATGTAAGTTTCATTGTTTTTTCATATCTCTATTGCATTTACTCGAATGGCTTAAATAATGTTTTAATCGCGGTTCTATTAACTCTTTCAGGGGAACCCTTTCTTCCAGCCCACAGGCAACTACCCTCATCATCATCACCAGCTCTGACAACGGCCAGGGTTGGCACCCCCATGGCGTCCGATATCGACAGCTAGAATCTCAACATAGTGGAGATCCCTGAGTCGGAAGATGAAGAGCAGTATGAAGAGCCGTCTGAGGAAGAATCTTCGGAGGAGGAGGAGGAGGAGGAGGAGGAGGAGGAGGAGGAGGAGGAGGAGGAGGAGGAGGAGGAGGAGGAGGAGGAGGAGGAGGAGGAGGAGGAGGAGGAGGAGGAGGAGGAGGAGGAGGAGGAGGAGGAGGAGGAGGAGGAGGAGGAGGAGGAGGAGGAGGAGGAGGAGGAGGAGGAGGAGGAGGAGGAGGAGGAGGAGGAGGAGGAGGAGGAGGAGGAGGAGGAGGAGGAGGAGGAGGAGGAGGAGGAGGAGGAGGAGGAGGAGGAGGAGGAGGAGGAGGAGGAGGAGGAGGAGGAGGAGGAGGAGGAGGAGGAGGAGGAGGAGGAGGAGGAGGAGGAGGAGGAGGAGGAGGAGGAGGAGGAGGAGGAGGAGGAGGAGGAGGAGGAGGAGGAGGAGGAGGAGGAGGAGGAGGAGGAGGAGGAGGAGGAGGAGGAGGAGGAGGAGGAGGAGGAGGAGGAGGAGGAGGAGGAGGAGGAGGAGGAGGAGGAGGAGGAGGAGGAGGAGGAGGAGGAGGAGGAGGAGGAGGAGGAGGAGGAGGAGGAGGAGGAGGACGAAGAGGAGGAGGACGAAGAGGAGGAGGACGAAGAGGAGGAGGACGAAGAGGAGGAGGACGAAGAGGAGGAGGAGGAAAAGGAAGAGGAGGAGGAGAATGAGGAGGAAAAGGAGGAGAATGAGGAGGAAAAGGAGGAAGAGGAGGAGAAAAAGAAGGAGGAGGAGGAGAAGGAGAAAAAGAACGAAGAAGAGGAGCTGGCCAAGGATATTTTGTTAGCTGAGGAGCATGAGGAGGAACAGGCTCTTATACAGGAGCATTACCGCATCATGTACAAAGAAGGTTATATTCTACCGTTCCGCGAACAAATCAGAAGGTATGAGGAGGAACAGGCTCTTATAGAGGAGCAGCTTAGGGATATCTCGCTAGCTGACGAGTATGAGGAAATGATACGCCAGGAAACTAGGAAGCTGGAGAACAGGTGGGATCTGAGATCATGGCTTGCTGCGAGACCGGGTGTTCCTAAAGCACCATTGTCGCTAGTCGTGGCGAAACCTGGCGTTTCCAAACAGCCATCGTTGGTAGTCGTGGCGATAACGGCTGTGGCAAGAACGGCTGTAGCTGATGCACCATCGTCGGCAGTCGTGGTGAAAACAGGTGTTTCGAAAGCACCATCGTCGGCAGTCGTGACAAAAATGAGGGTTTCTAGAGCATCAGCGTCGCTAAACATGGCGCTACAGGGTGTTTTGAAAGCACCATCGTCGGCAGTCGTGGCGAGCACAACTGTACCTGATGCACCACGCGCAGTTCGCCGCTTCCAGCCCTACGTTCGGCTTAGCCCTATAAGGCGTGAGTTATTCCCTGCGCAGACAGCGAGGAAAGCAGTTAAAAGGCGATTGGAGGACGACCAACCATCTACCTCAAAGACGGCCAGGGCGGGAGAATCATCCTCCTCTGATAGCTCTACGGAGGAAGGGGAGGAGAATCCACTTCGACAAAATCTGATGGATATCATCAACACAGATCCGGATGTCCTCGCTGCCATGGGGGAAGAAGAAGCCAAGAGAATGTTGCTCCAGGACTCCTCTGACGAAGACACAGTACCACCTACGCCAGTTGTGGTTCGACGACGCCGTTTACGGCCCACACGTCCCTCCACACGGCAGATTGAGGAGTCCCAGTTTCTGATGCCCACACCACTGACAACGAGATCACCTCTATCTCGTGTGAACAGAAAGTTGGCGGTGAAGGGGGCAGTACCAATCACAAAAAAGGCACGTGTGGGGCCACGTGAAGGGTGGACCCATCATCCGTGGTGATCCCAGAGACTGAGGATTCGGAGAAGGAGAACACCCCTCCAACAACGAAGAAGAATCCTCCTCAACGACCTGTTGCTGTTGTGGCTCCCTGGAGGGTGGTTCCACCAAAAAATAACCAGGCTGGTGGTCCAGGTACCTCTCGTCAGGGAGGGCTTGGAACCTCAAGGAACACTGCTCCAATGCTACGTCAGCTTCCTCTTTACACCTCCAGTGACACTGACAGCGACGATAGCCTGTTCCTCACCACACGTCCTCGCCATCGTCCACAGGCCGTGAACACTGTGCGGTTGTACCCGACCAACGACACACCACCTCAGCAGGATGCCCCCGAGCCTCCCACGAGAAGACATGGTTCTCCTGCTGTCATCACTCTTTCAGATAGCTCGCCTGAGTTTAGCGGTGCCTAGTAGCGTAAAACTGTCACTTCATTATTTTACCAATTTTTGGTGTGCGCGCGCATGTATGTCTGTGTGTGTGTATAATGGAGAATTTTGTATACTTTGGGGAAACATTACTTGTGTTAAAATATATAAGAATTAACCATATAATACTCTTGTTCGTTTCCTCCCTCCATAGTCTTTAGTATATTGTGACGACATACTTTGTTAATACACAGTACACAGAATGGAGCCACACAGCATTGATCCGGTATTTTTTATTTTGTTCTCCATATTTTTCTCCTCTCGTTTTTTCCATTGTTTGATTCCTTTGTCTTCTTGAATTTTTATCTTCTCGTTTACTCAATTCAGTCTCGTCTTCCCATACCATTGTCCATAATTCACGGAATTTACGCCATTCAATTCCAGTTCACCCGCAAGATAGGCGCAGGGCCCGAACCACAACGAAGATTCACGAGA
This sequence comes from Coelinius sp. EB29, assembly GCA_035578325.1. NCBI lineage: Eukaryota > Metazoa > Arthropoda > Insecta > Hymenoptera > Braconidae > Coelinius > Coelinius sp. EB29. The sequence goes on along the minus strand of JAOZGT010000016.1, from coordinate 2,379,804 downwards.
GAAGCCGAGATCAGTAGAAGAGATAACAGAGCTTCGATAGTAGAGGATAGCGAGTTGACCGAAATATACATCACCTCAGAAAATTTTTTATTCTTATATGAACGCATATTTAACTTTCTCTTCAAAATGTTAATCTTGTTGATTCTGTACGCATTGTACCTTCATTCCTGTAAATATTCGTAGGAATAAATTCTTAACCAATGAAAAACATTTGTCTCCCCCCTCTTCTTATCATTCGTTGGCGATACGCCCTTCCTTTGTAAGAGAATTTAAAAAAGGTGAATAACTGAAGCAAGTGTTAGTGTGTACTATGACGACAACACGGTCTCCTGTTAGAGTACCGTGTATGGATTTGGGGACCGCGTTTGTAGGGGAAATTGTGCAAGTGCGTTCTCCAACCCACATCTGTGTACGTCCATTGCAGTGGGAAAAAACATTTGCAGATATGGAAAAATTTTTAGCGCAAAAATATTTCATCGAAAGAAAACGACGAAATATTAGTGATGTTGATCAAAAAACTCTGTGTGTTATAAATTACCCTGGATGGGGAGCTGTGCGGGGTGTTATCACTGGATGCGACTTGAACATTCTTCAAATTCATCTGTTTGACTTGTGTCAGGTGGTATATATACATAAACAACACGCTTTTCATCTTGAAGAAGAAGATCTTGAACAGCTTCCGTCGCTATTATTTCGGTGTAAGCTCATTGGTTGTTCCCCGCCCTCCGAACGTGGATGGAACTTCGACGATATTTCCGATATGAACGAGTTGGTGGGTGGGGAGCTTTGTCAAATAAGCGTCATCGAAAAAATAACCAGCAGGGACGGTTATGTGACTATGAGGTTCAAGGAAACAGGTGGGGATTTGAAAGAATATATATGTGCCATAGGTATAGGTGTAGGCACCCTGCGGTCTGGAACTATGATAATGCGGAGAGAGGGCTGAAAAGATAGAAGAAAAGTTTACCTTCAAAGAGTTTCTTGGAAAAGTCTCACAGTCTCTAGTGACCATGTCCAGCAATAACAGCGGGTTTTTCAACACCTTCGATACAATGCCGACCACCCCTGAGACAATGGATCAGGAAAAAGATCAAGTTGTGGCGCAAAGTGTAGCAAATTTATGCTCCCAAAATGGAAATTCGGGTGAGGGAAACGGAGCTGACCATCCGTGTTCTGTCGATCTCAACACTAGAGATGTTATGGGTGAGTATCATAATTTCTCTACTCAATTGTAATGAAGATTCTCAAATAAGGTTATATTTATATGAAATTGTCATCTTCACAGTTGGAGCCGGTTCAGGTTTGCTGTCTGATACAACCAATTCCGTTGTTTTGCACAACCCACGTAAGATCTTCGTGTGTTTATTAGTTTCTCTCTCATTATTCTCCAATTGAAAAATATTAATATGCCAGGAACGATCTTACAGGTGTATCTACTTTAGCGGAAAATACAGGAGCCATCAACAGCCACCAGCGTGAGTGAAGCTCAAATTTATGATAAATTGAATATGACAATATAATTATTGAATATGACATTTATATTCCGTCTTTATGAATATATTATAGGTCAAGAAAAACCACTGAACCATGACGAACCCCAACCAGGGCCCAGCTCGACTATTACACCTGACCACTCACAGCGGGTGTTCGCTACAGAGATGTTGACGGCGCCACTCTCAACTCAGCCTCTGAATGAGGAATCTACACCATCGAGATTAGAAAGGATAAGTGATAACGTTAGGACATTTAGACATTTCAAATCGTTACAACGCGAAATTATATTCAATATCTCAAACCCACCAGAAGATATATCTGATATGGTATGGATAAACTCGCTGGCTGATGAAATTTTAGAGTTGATTAGGCAACGCTTGCATAAAAACGAAGCGTGCGGTGTATTGTTTGGCTACACAAACCGAGACGCGGAACCAATGCGTAAGCCTAGTTATCTTTCACCACGTCCGATTTCAATAATAAAGGTTGAAGATATTGTTGACTTACTCAAAAGTCTCTCGCAAAGTGGTACCGAAATCCCCAGAAATAGTAGATTTTTCCTTGATTTACATTTCACTGCAGACATGACTGGGGCAACGCGAAATCGTACGTCACCTAGTGGGAGATTTAGAGGGATTATAAAAATAGCCAACGAAGATAATATGTGTCTCCCAATATCAATTGTCGTTGCAAAAGCATATTCTCTCAAGAATGTTGACAAGGCGGGCTGGGAAAGGGTACGCAGAGCGAATTCTCAGTTTCAAACCTGTGAAGCAGCGAGCTTAGTCAGACGTTCGGGTGTGAAACCATCTAAGAATGGGTGTGGCATTGAAGAAATCAAGGGTTATCAACGATTTCTCATAACAGAAAACATTGCGATCGTGGTATGGCGTGTGGAAGTTTCAGAAAACCCTGTATTGATGTATGACGGTCGCACGGCATTTGATGATCTTTCGAATGCTTGTGTCTTAGATATTGGGTATTTCCCTCGCGAGAAACATTATCAGCCCATCACATCCATTAGAAGTCTATTTCACGGAGCTGAAAATTTTTGTCGTGAGTGTAATGTTCCATATAAAAGATGCAATGAACACATTTGTCCGTATACATGTAGGAAATGTCATCGAACCCCTGCCTGCGACCGTAGAGCGAAATTCCGCCCCTGTCATCTCTGTAATCGTAATTTCTACGGGGACGATTGCTTCGCCAGTCATATTGCAGTAGGGTCTCGAGGTGGTAATTCGTTATGTGAGCGCGAACGATTTTGTGCTAATTGTAGTCGGCGAATTTCTTTGGGAAAACCGCACGATTGCAACGAAATGTTTTGCTCAGTCTGTAAAAAGAACAAACCGTTGGGTCATTATTGTTACATGTCCAGAGTGATAACAAGAACATCTCAGAAATCGAAAAAGTGTAATTTCTTTTTATACTACGATTTTGAGTCTCGACAAGATGAATTCTTGATTAGAGATAATCGTCTGACTGGCCAGAAAAAACACATACCAAACCTTTGCATTCTACAAATTACGTGTGAGCGTTGTTGCGATTCCCAAACTATAGTTTGCACTATTTGTAATAAGAATGAGAAAATGTTCACGGAAGAAAACGGTAACGTTATAGAACAGTTCCTGCACTACGTTGAACAACTCTCGCTATCCAAAAATGTTCTCCATCTGACGTGTTTAGCTCATAATTCACAAGGGTACGATGCACAATTCATTTTTCAATACGCGTTACAGTATAGCTTCACACCACGGGTTCATCCAATAATTAACGGGACTAAAATTATCATGTTGAAAGTCGGTGAGAAAATCAAATTCATTGATAGCCTGAACTTTTTCCACATGCCACTTTCCGCGCTGCCAAAAACGTTTGGAATACCCAACCTCTTGAAAGGTAAATTTCCACATCTTTTCAATACCTCCAAGAATTGGGGCTACATTGGTGCTCTACCTGGAAAGGAGAATTGGTCACCACAAACAATGAAACAGAAAGAGCGTGACGAGTTCGAAAAGTGGTATGAGGAAGAACTGAGGTCCAAGAGAATGTATAATTTTAGAGAGGAAATTATCAAATACTGTAGGGACGACGTAGCCGTTTTGCGAGAGGCATGCACGGCGTTCCGAACTTTAAACAAAAATATTTCCGGTATTTGTCCATTTTCTGAGTGCACGACATTGGCTTCGCTCTCAATGCTCACCTATAAGAAAATGTTCTTACAAAACGATACAGTTGGTATAATACCTCGTGGAGGGTATCGTTTTTGTAGAAACCAATCGCAGATAGCAATCGAGTGGCTCATGTGGGTAGAGCATACGCGGAATATTGTCATTGCTCATGCCGGTAGAGCCCGTGAATACAGGCTACCGGGGACCAAGGTTGAAGTTGATGGGTATTACAAGGACCCCGCTGGTACTGAACACGTATTTCAGTTTCAAGGGTGTTATTGGCATGGGTGTACCGTATGCTACACTACAAAACGGGAAGAGAAAATCAACAAAAATGATTCTTTTAATGACCGCTATGAGAGAACACAGGCAACAAATACAATAATTCGCCGTGGTGGCTATCTACTCGAAGAAATGTGGGAGTGTCAGTTTAATGATATGAAGCGAGACAATTCAGAAATACGAGACTTTGTGATGCGTGATGAAGTCCGTGTATGTGTTCCATTAAACCCTCGTGATGCTTTTTTCGGCGGAAGAACAGGGAATATAGTTTCTCATTATGACTGTAAATCGAATGAGAAAATTAATTATTATGATGTTTGTTCGTTGTACCCATTTATTTGTAAATCTGGAGTGTTTCCTGTAGGACATCCTGAGATTATCGTTGGAGCTGTAGAGATTGAAAAGCTATGCGGCTCTAACAACGATATTTCCAAAATCGAAGGACTGATCAAATGCATAGTTTTACCACCGACTCAGTTATTTCATCCTGTTCTTCCCATGAAAGCAAACAATAAACTTATGTTTTCGTTGTGTAAAAAATGTTGTCAAGAATTGAATAAGGGTGAATGCACACACAACGATTCCGAACGAGCTCTGACAGGTTCGTGGGTATCATGCGAGTTAAAGAAAGCGGTATCATTGGGGTATAAAATACAATGTATAACCGAGATTTGGATGTATAAAACAACACAATATGATTCGGATACAGATCAGGGTGGGCTTTTTGCAGGATTCATAAACAAATTTATAGAAATCAAGACTTATGCGAGTGGCTGGCCTGTTTCATGTGATACCCCCGAATCTAAAGTCGCGTATATTCGGGAAATTCGAGACAAGACAGGTATTCAGCTGGATCCTCAAAAAATAGAATTTAACGCAGGAAAACGGGCAGTCGCAAAGCTTATGCTTAATTCGCTTTGGGGAAAGTTCGCCCAGAGACCGAACTTAGAGAAAACGGAAGTGGTGAGAACATACGAAGAACTGCATTCAATCCTATTCGATCCCCGAAAAGAGGTTACAGGGTGTTTATTCTTGGATGAGCAAGATAATCAGAAACCGAAGGCATACATTAACTGGCAGTTTGTCGAAGAAGATCACGAAGTATCCACTAATGCAAACGTTGTGATTGCAGCTTATGTAACTGCTCAGGCGCGTCTAGAATTATATAGATATTTAGAGAAGCTAGGAGAACGAGTTTTGTATTATGACACCGACTCAGTTCTTTTTGTGACAAGAGAGGGTGACTCTAACCCTCCTTCGGGTAATGCGCTCGGCGAAATGACTGATGAATTGAGCTGTTACGGGGCAGGTGCGTCTATCACCTCTTTTGTATGTGGAGGACCGAAATTCTACAGTTATATCGGTGTCACACAGGAAGGGGGCGAATTCGAGTGCTGTAAAATAAAGGGTATAAGAATTGATTCTCAAATATCTGAGAAAGTCAATTATCATGCAATGCGTAGACTTGTTGTGGACGGTGAAGACTCCTTTACTGTCAACACAACAGGTATATGAAGAACGGCACTACATCAAGTTGTCACCCGTCCAGAAGAAAAGATAGTTAGAGTCACAGCGGGGAAGCGTAAACGAGTCGGTAGTTCGTCAGTACCTTACGGATATCAGTCATCGAAACGTATACACCCTCGATATTAGACAAGTTTTCATATATCTTAGTCAAAATTAATTACTATGTGTCGTTATTGTTAATTGTTGTAGATTATTATTGTAAATATGTATATATTGTATATAAACAAATATTTTTCTGTGAATAAAATCTGTAAATAGTACTTGAAAAAATATTTATTTGAATACTCCATCTCAATTTTTTCAGTCTATATCATGGATCCACGTTGGACACATCCATTCACTGCCATCGTGTGCGGCCCGACTGGTTGTGGAAAGACAGTATTCGTCAAACGATTTTTGCGGGAAATTAATGAAATGTGTGATACACCAGTTTCTAAGATTATTTTCTATTATACAGAGTGGCAACCAAGCTATAACGATTATGATAAAAAATTTGTTGAGTTTCGTGAAGGCCTTCCCAACTCGGCTGATTTTGGTGTCGACAATAGCGCGAAGCTCGTAATTCTCGATGATCTCATGCGCGAGTCGTCAAATAGTGGCGGTACTGTCGTTGATCTTTTCACAAAATGGAGTCATCATAAAAATTTAAGTGTTATTTTTATATCCCAAAATTTATTCCATCAGGGTAAGGGGCAAAGAGATATTTCACTCAATAGTAATTATATTGTATTATTCAAAAATCCCCGTGACCGTGCACAAATCGCCCATCTGGCTAGACAAGTCTACCCTGAAAACCCCAAGTTTTTACAAGAAGCATATTTTGATGCGACATCGAAACCCTATGGATATTTGTTATTAGATTTGAAGCAATCAACACCTGATAACTGTAGATTTCGTACAAATGTATTCCCATCCGAAGCTCCACAATACGTATATGTACCACGCGTACTACGCGATATAAAAACAGGCGGGGTAGGACTGAATGTGCCAGTTGTGCGTATGTAATGGCGAAGTCCACACACAAATCTGTTCGCCGTTTGATCGGTAAGCGAAACGCAATTCTGCTGCAAGCAATCTGTGAAGCGACACCGAAACAACGACTAGCGCTCATAAATTCAGCAGATCTTAAACTCGTAAAGTGTATATGTGAATGTGCATTGAATATTTTAAATGGTAACGTTCCAATAAAAACTAAAGAGAAGAAAAAGTTAACCAAACATAAATCTTTTCTTCGGAAGTTAGGCAAACTAGGTAAAAGTTTGAAAGAGAAAAAGAAAATTATTGTTAATCAAAGAGGAGCTGGTTTATTACCGCTGATACTTGCTCCAGTGATTAGTGCTTTGATATCGAAAATATTTTAATATGGAACATGCACGAAAAATGGTACTTGTGCCTCAGGAGAATTTCGAAAGAATAAATCAACAAGGCGGGGCCGTATCGAACACGCATCCACCATCTCCAATAACTCAATCAACGGTACAAAAGACTGTACAAACACCCGGAGATGCTGCGTCACGTTTGGATGCAGAGATGTGGAGTATATTGAAATCTTCAACAGGTAAAAACGCATCTGAGAAGTGGAAATTATATCAGGAAGTATTAAGACGTTACTTATTCTTCACGGGCAAAACAGAAGAAGCGGCGAAAGAGGAGAATATCCAGGCACCTACACAACCAAACCCTTATAATGTCGATGCGGTTGTCTCAGCTGTACCAAATAAGTATCGAAAACAAGCCAATTCATTGCTTAAACATATTCAAGAGTCTACAGGTGGACACCGTTTACAATGGGACGCAGCGGGTAGTGTGAAGCTGGATGGTGTCAGTATACCTGGGTCGAATATTGTCGACCTAGTAAACGACTCTTTGAGACACCGGCAGACAATAAAAGCCACAGGGCGAGAATTATTTGCAGATTTCTTGCGTGAAATTAATACGCCCCGAGAATTTGTTGGCAACAAGAGTTTTTGGACAATACACTCTTCACCAGCCACGTCCACACCTATACAGGGAGAACAATCCATCTCACCAAATAGTAGATTTCGTCACTAGGCCGTGAAGAACTTTTCTGGCGATTGTGATTTTGTAGGCCGAGGCGAAGCCGAGGATTACAAACACAATCGCTAGAAAAGTTGTTTGCGGCCGAGTGGCGAACAAAATTTTTTGTTATTCAGCCCGTTGGCTGGGTTTTATGGCCGCGCCGCGGCCATAAAGCGTTGCCTTACGGACTGAGTGACAAAACTAACAAACTATTTCACACCTATCTCAACGAGAAAGAAGCCAAAAAGGATTTCAAGAAATAATAAGAGTTATAGTGATGGTGAGTCTATGCATAATTCAACAATAAAAGCATGGACACAACTCAGTTAGAAAAGACTTATTACAGCCCTGAAGAGCCAGCGGGATATTCGGGGGCTACAAGAATTGTGGAAAAGTACAAGAGGCATATACCACGTGAGGATATTGTTCATTGGCTGAATGCACAAAATACTTATACCCTCCATAAACCTATCAGACGATGTTTTCCTCGATTACATTATAATGTGGATACTATAAACGATGTGTGGGAGGCTGATTTAATTGATCTACAAAAATTCAAGTCATATAATGACAACATTTCGTATTTATTATCCGTGATTGATGTTGTGAGCAAATTTGCATGGGTGGAACCTTTGATTGATAAGTCAGGTGGAGTTGTACGCGAAGCTTTCAGGCGTATTTTCACTCAACGACGCAAGCCCCGATAATTACAGACTGATCGGGGAAAAGAGTTTTTGGCTAGCACTGTACAAAAAATTCTTAAAGAAAACGATATTACGTATCGTGTTGTACGTAATCCAGACGTTAAAGCTGCTATAGTAGAACGTTTCAATAGGACATTGAAAGAACGAATGTGGCGATATTTTACATATAGCAAATCCTATCGTTACATTGATATTTTACAACAATTCGTCAGTGCGTATAATAACACACGTCATAATACGATCAAAATGACACCAGCATCCGTGACGCTTGCTAATGCTTATGAAGCAATAGATAATATTAATAAATCTCATCAGCGTCAAGATAAGAAGATCCAAACGAGAAGACTTAAATACAGAGTGGGTGACTATGTCCGTATCAGTAAGACCAAAGGTGTCTTTGAGAAAGGATATGAATCAAACTGGAGTGATGAAATTTTCAAAATTGTGCGCGCAAGACAACGGCAGTTATTACCAACATACGAACTTGAGGATTTAGCAGGAGAAGACATTGATGACTTTTTCTACGAGGAAGAATTGACATTAGTAAATAAAGATCTTAACAGTGAAGAATACGAAATTGAGAAAGTGTTGAAAACGAGAGGAAGAGGGAAGAATAAACAAGTGTTTGTCAAGTGGGTTGGATATCCTGACAAATTCAATTCCTGGATTGCTGCATCGAATGTAAAAGATATTCAGAAAAATCAAAATGAATAATAGTAATTTTTACATGATTTTAGTCAGTGATAGTAGCATGGACTATTTTCCCGACAACACAGAAACAAGATTTAGAACATACTTGCCTCACGATGTGCGTTTAACGGGTACGTGGGTTGTAGGGCTTACTTCTGTACAGAAATACAATATCCTTGTAGTATCTTACATATTCAAGAAAATGATGATAAACATGTTGCTTTTATTAGAGGTGATGAGACTATAGATGAACAGAAAAACGCTGTCCCCTATGCTCTACCTCATGGTAATTATGAAAACCTGGATCATTTAATAAAAGGTTTGAATCATTTACCGGAAGTTGGCAATCATATACTCTTTGAGGCAAAGAAGCACGATCATGGCTATGTGAAAATGTATCGTGTATGCGAGAAAAATGAACGATGTAGAGATCACGTACATTTATTGAGGCTATCTTGGAAGTTGATGAATATTCTGGGTTTTAACCCCAATCTCATTGGGCACAATGGTTTTGGCTTTGAGGAAAACGCAAAAATTATTTCCGAACGTCCTGCCAGTTTAGCCCGAGCCCTACCCGATCGCATGTATATTTACTGTGATTTATGTGGACCATACGTAACGGGTGATGTTCAAACTTCTCTTTTGCGTATAGCTCCTTTCGACGGCACTGATTACAAATACGGAAGTACAGGAACAGTCACTTTTCCATCGCCAAATTATATTCCTCTGTTACAAAATGGATTTCGAACGATTGAAATAGATATAAGGGATGGCTATGGACGCCCAATACCATTCGAGTATGGACCTTTGAACCTTACAGTTCATTTTAAAAGGATTGACACGTAAAATGGCACATTACATTGCTTATTACGATAGTCAGGCAGGTGGGGGTGCTAGTGAAAGATACAACCGATTTGGTCGCGTTTACGTGGGAGCTCCCTATCAGCGAGGTCACGGAATCGGTGCTTTCCTCGGGGGACTCTTCCGTCGTATACTTCCGTTTTTAGGAGGAGCTGCCCGTGCTGTTGGTAAAGAAGCACTTAATGCAGGCATGAATGTACTAGGTGATGTCGCTACACGGCGTGTACCCCTGAAAGAATCATTGGAAAAACGCCTCACCGAATCGGGAATGAATTTAAAAAGAAAAGCGAGTGATAAGCTGGATCGGCTCATGACTGGCTCCGGATATAAAAGGCAGCAAAAACGTCGTCGCACTCATAAACGTACTAAACGTCGCGGAGGAAAGACACAGCGAACCAACCGCAAGAAGAAAAAACGGATAGTGCGTAAGAAAAAAAGTAAGACAGCCAGCAGGAAAGGTGAAAAGAAGAAGAAGAAGAAGACGGCAAAACGTACTGTTCACGATATTTTTGGTAACGCATAAAAATGTCTTTCCTTCATTTGCACTCGTGTGAGTGCGCAAAATCGGAGCTTGATCTGTTTACGATCCCTCCAACACAAACAAGTATCGAACAATCTCATTGGACCCAATACAATCCTATTGCATCAATCACCGATGGTTCACCAATTGAATTCATTGTACCTGGACACGGAGAGGAGTACATTGATTTACCTCATACAATGCTCAAAGTGAGAATAAAAATCACGGCAGCTGAGACGGATCCGAACGATTTAGTAGCACCTGTGAATAACTTATTACACTCAATGTTCAGTCAAATCGATGTTTCTTTCAATCAAAAATTGGTATCACCACCAAATAATGCGTACCCTTATCGAGCATACTTTGAAACATTATTGAATTACGGCACGGACGCAAAAAATACACATTTACAAAATACCTTATGGGCAAAGGATACAGCAGGCCGTATGGATTACCCACCTGGTGGGCTGGAAAATGCAGCAAAAGAGAAAATTTATAATGAGGGGCTGGAGGCAAGATGGAAAATGACAGCTGGTGGCAAATTGGTTGAAATGATCGGACATATTCATTGTGATGTATTTAATCAAGAAAAATTTTTATTGAATGGAGTCGATATGCGCCTACGTTTAGTGCGTGCGAAGGATGCCTTTTGTCTGATTGATAAAACAACAAAGAATTATAAAATCGTCATCACTGAAGCGTCATTATTAGTGAGGAGAGCAAAGCTCAGCCCCTCCGTTCTACTCGCACATGCCAAGACCTTGGCAAAAACTACAGCGAAATACCCATTGACTCGTGTTGAAGTGAAATCTTTCGTTCTTCATCGAGGGACTACTGGAGAGACCATCGATAATGCAATTCTTGGTCAACTACCAAAACGTGTTATTCTTGGCTTCGTCGATAATGCTTCATTCAATGGCGATAAGGGTAAGAACCCCTTCAACTTTAATAATTGGGGTATTAATTTTCTGAGTCTCTACGTGGATGGAGTACAAGTACCGGGTCGACCTCTACAACCTGATTTTAGCGAGAACAATCATTTGGAAGCTGAAAGCTACGGTACCATATTTACTGGTACCGGCATTCACTTTAGCGATCATGGAATGGATATTTCACTTGGGAAAACTATCAGGTCAACACTTCGTTACAAACCCCGCAACTGACTGTTTCATCAATTGAAACCTACCATTAGAACAATCATGTTGAAGGGAGTAAAAATAAGTCCTAGATTGAATGAATCACTTTTTCCCACAGAGGAAATGATAGAAGAATTAATGAGGGAAAAGAACCTTAGACCTGAACTCAAGTATCTAATAACGCCCCTTGAAGACCACAAAATTAGACTATTTGGCCACAGAAATCGGCGTATGAAATCACTTACAGACGTGAAGATACCAAGGGAGTATGCTAGGCAACTTGCTGACGAGGGATTTTGCCATCATCGTGGACAAATACTCTGCTATTTCTGTCGTGCTCCACACCCACGCGAAATTGTATTCCAAGGTGAAGTCACGATACATCACTTCTATGAACAACCTAATTGTCCAATACTAATAGGCAGGCTAAAGGAGGACCATTATGAATTAATACATGCCGGACTTGTTAATGCAGCCGTAAAACGCGAACTTGAGCTCTTCGACTCTTCCTCTATCCAATCAAACTAGGACGTAGGAAATTTGGAAGTCGCAAAATATAACCCATACATTTTCATTTCCAATTGCTTACTCCTGCACGTTCACATACGCATATAAACATATACAGATGCTACGGTTACTCAGTGTAATGAAGGTAAAAAGGAAAAAAAAAGAGAGGAAATTTTTTTTTTTGTTTCTTTTTCCTCGGTTACAGAAAATGGAACAGTTACCAAAGGAAGGCCAACAATGGCCCGATTCTACCACTAGTGCCTTACATAGCAATTCTTCCGTGCGACCTTCAAGGGCAACTAATATATATACCCCATACGGACCAAATGCCGTCTGGAAGTTCTGCGATCATTGTGACTGCTTCATTCAGACTCAAACAACAAAGAAAGCCACTACTAAAACCCACACTATCGCCATCCTACTCTCCCTCATTGGTGGATGCTTATGCGTACCTTTTCTTTACTGTACGGATACCTGCCGTGCTACCCAACATCACTGCCCTGTCTGTAAAAATTTCTTGGGAAGATACGAGAATTAAATTGACTAATACTTACCGACGGAACTTTTTAGGACATGGAACCCGGAACCTTCGTCATCAGTATACAATTTCGTAAATCACTGTTTAAGGGAAAAACTATCAAAGAAGTAGCAATATATTCAGTAGAAAGAGAGGAATTACATCATTGGTTTGTACGACCAAGTACCTTCACAAAGTATACGTATTGGACAGCGAAATTATTGCATTGGCAATCCAGGAACAATTGGGAACGTTTATCCAATGATTTGACGCATGAAGATACTATAAAACAAATTAAGGAGATAACAAAGAGTTGTGAAATTATCTACGCAACTAGTATGGAAACAGCCGCTTGGCTACTCGAGCATAATCCATGTAGAGTATTGGGGGGTATACCATCTTTAGACTGGGTACCCAAAAGTAAAAGGAAATGCCCTATACATCAGCTTCCTAAGCATGCATCTTCTATCTGTGCCTATTACGTTCTTGCTCGAGTTCTAAAACCACTAAAAATCGAATTTCCAGAGTTACCATAAAATGGATTATCGGCAAGAACGACTGCGTCTATTTAGTTACGCTCACTGGCCATACTCTCGCAGGAATAGAACACTGACTCCCCCGAACCTTGCCGCTGCGGGATTCTATTATATTGAAAGAGGAGACTTCACCAGATGCTTTGAATGCTTAATAACGCTCTATCGTTGGGAAGATGGAGATGACCCAATGGAAGTTCATCAAAGATCTAGCCCATTATGTAGATTTATTCAGGGGATACCATGCGGTAATGTACCACTCAGAGATAGTCCAATAGTTGAAATATTTCCAATGGAGGATCCATGGATAAATCTTAACAGCGGAAATCATGATTATCAACCACCAGTCATTCCCGCGTCGATCACGCTCCAAACAATCACAACCCCGGTATTAACAACGGTTATGAGCACTGCCATATCTTCCTCAATTTGGAGAACACAGTGGACCACAACAAATATATCAGATGGTCCCGAATCAAGTGAAAATTTTGCAACCGGAACACCAACCAAATATTTGTGTAAAGTATGTCTCAATCAAAATTTGGAAATAATTTTTTCACCGTGCGGACATCTAGCCACCTGCATATACTGTGCAAAGGGATTAAAGTATTGTTGCTTTTGTCGCCGAAAAATAAAGAAGAAGAAGCAGATATTCATTCCATAGAGAGAGACCTCGATGCTACTCCCATCCAAAACCCTCTACACCAAGCATGACCCACCTACCTGCCTTCCCTAGTCCAACTTGCACGACATATTTCCAAGGGGGATATAATAAAAGAAGAGAAGTTTCCAAATTCTATTTCATCAACCTCGTTACTTTGACAGCCTTAACAAAAAATGCAGACATACGTAATCGACATAGAGGTGCTACATGATAAGAAAGGGCGACGTTATCCCAAAGAAATCTCAATGGTAGGAATAGAAAATCTGGTCGTCTCTAATTGGATCATTAAACCAAATTGCCCTATCAGTGAATTACCAAGGAGAGTTTTAAAATTGAACCGCCAACACACACGATTGATCCATGCAATTGAATGGGAGGAGGGAGAATCTGACCTTGCAAGTGTAGAAAAATTTCTTCAGAGACTCTCGCATACAGCGACAAAAGTCTACGTTGTTAGTCCAGAAAATATACCATATTTAGAAAGGATACTTTCTTGCAAGTTGATAGACGCAACAAAACATGAACCAAATTTTGATTCGTTCTTTAAAGAAAGTCAATGCCTCCTCCATGGAGTAGAGCGGCAAGGCAAATACAGTTGCGCATTAAGCAGATCTCTCAAAGTGAAAGAATGGCTAGAACAACATGAGGAAGTCTATGACCACTCAGGCCATAACGGACGCGATGACACCACGGAACACCAATACGCTGAAGTTTATGACTGCCGTAATTTGAAAAGATAATCCCGTGTGTACGAAACACTCATATAAAAAGGGAATTAAAACACATATTTATACATATTTCATTCACATACACAGATTTTTGTTCTTGAAAAGAGGAGAGGTCCATTTACACAGGGGATAATTTTCACAGAATAGTTGAATCATTGCCCACACAATTGGAATAGAAAATCGGAAAATAGTTGTTGCAAAGGAAAAATTCCTCTTGTTTCAGATGTACCTCTTACGACTTCTGGCATTGTGTTTCCTTCTCGAGAAAACTCAAGGATTCGTAGCATATGACTGTGGCATACAAAATACCAATATAACTACTATATCTCTACTTAGTGTAAAACCATGTCAAATCAAAGCACGGAAACCAATAATCACCGATACATACGTCCGGTTATTACAGCTGATGAGATTTCGGAACGTACATGTCAAACTCTGTAAAATCAGTCTCGAACGGATAATATACTATTGCGGAGCAGGCTCCCATAATTCAATGGTACATAACGGATTTGCTGAATGTCTGATAGAAGTGGATGCCGCAACCTGTCTCGATATGCACCAACATCAAAAATATCGCTACGAAAATCATCTTTTTACGGCGTTGAAACTCAACGGTACAGTAGTAAGAACCGCTGTCATTGCTGGAGGAGTAGAGTCCGATGGGACCTGCTCCACGGGGGCCTTTAGTGACAATTACGGGTCATGGCACGACGTGGTTGTACAAGCTAAATTCACCATAACACTGCAAGACTACTACGCGCCTGTTAGCGTTGATGACAATAAAGTTTATTTACGACATGCTAGACATTGCCCGCTCGTATTAGGCAACTGTATGGATAATGACGGAAGTACAAGATTCTGGACTTCGATCCCCACTAATGAGTGCGCTTTCTCTGAGTACGATGTACTTTATGAGTGACCTGCTCAAAGAGTTTATGATAATACAACTGGAAATGAAGATGTACAAGAAGTATATTCAGTGAAAAGTGGAGACATTACATTCGGGTTAGCAAAAAAAGGAGTTGTGCACCTCTGTGATTATCAAATAGTCCGTACCGAGCATCCTAAACTTTTTATTTTCGAAATTAACTAAGACAACGTGAGAAATACAAAAATACCGATTGCTGTGAATAATCTCGATCTCATGGCATACGTTAATAGTAAATTCGTCTACGTAGAGAAACACTTTGGTAAACAACTCCGGGATCTTTATATCGACGTGATTACACAAAAGTGTGAGTTAGAAAGACAAGTCCTTGAGAATTCTCTATTAATCGCCTACACTAGACCAGCCGAATTTGCCTTACGAGTTATGAAGGGGCCAGGGTATATGGCATACACCGCAGGAGAGATCATTCACATAGTAAAGTGTCTACCCGTTCCAGCCATTGTTACCCGAATGCCTAACTGTTACACCCAATTGCCAGTTATTGCTAATAATCAAACAATATTTGTTACCCCTCACACGCATATATTATTAAAAAAAAGCCCAACAGTGAGCTGTAACGCTTTTATTGCTCATATGTATTATGTCAATAACAAATGGATCCGTTTAAGTCCGGAACCACATGTCAGTGAGGCACCCATCGAATTAGAACCATTGACTAAACCGACCTGGAAGTATGAAAGCATAGAAAACTGAGCCGCCTCTGGAATATATTCTAACGAAGACCTTGAAAAATTACAAGACCATTTAATGTTTGCCGAAGAACAAACGGCAATATTGGATGCAGTAGTGCGTGGCGCGTTAGGCGACTTAGACATGGTAAAGGGACTTAACTTTGGAAACCTCCTTGACGAAAATTCACTTGAGAAAATTGCAACCAAGGCTACGGAAAAACTGTGGGGATGGTTGACCGGATTCGGGACGCTCAGTGCAGGATTAATCGGAATATTTATGATTACAAAAGTGATAAAATTTATCATCGACACCTTCATTCACGGGTATGCACTCCATCGCGCTTTTGGATGGAGTATTTGGCTCATTGGAGCAGTTTGGGATTCATTGACCACCTTTCTATTACATTTCAAAGAGAGAGTACTAAAGGAGAAACCTGTGCAGGAAGCTACTAAAAAGAATGTACCTGGAGACCCAAGTGAAAACCTCCCAACTGAGCCTGTAGTAGTTGAAAACCCCAGAATGCATATATATCCTCAAATAGGTGTGCCTGTTTTCCAACCGTACCGCCATCCACAAGAATAAAACGTGACTTTAAACGTAACACCTATCGATTACTATTACTTCATTACGGACAGTCAAAGATCAGGATACTTTGGGATACGGGTAATTGATTAAATAACACTAAAGCACCTATGGGATTCTTTTCTTTTATGTACAAATTATTAGCAACTTTAAGTAATTTGAGAAAACCTCTTGATAGGAATATACTTAAAAGAACAATGGATTCATCAGAGGAACACCATGAACCAGCTTATTATTACTTAACCCGACTCATCAACCATGCTAAAGATCTGAAGGAAGCCGGATTAATCTGGGAAGAGTTAGAATCAACGGTCTGCTGTACTATGACTGGATATACGAACACGCAAAGTATTTTCTGTGACGAGTGCATTAACCCTCGCAAAGATCTGCCAACGAAGCCTAACAATTATCATTATGTTTTACCACCATGGAGGACCGAGATCCCAGTCTGCCATTTCTGTAAAATTAAGGCAGTGGGGAAATTGAAACGGTGCAAAGACTGTGTCACCTGTATTTTAAGGATTTGGGAGCGGAAAATGGCCCCACCAATGTGCCTATTCAAAAGAAAACTAACCGACGAAAATGATGAAGAGTTATCGGAAAAAGTAAAGGATTGTGTAGTGATTGAAAACCAACAAAGAAATACAGAATACAAGGGGTTAAAACCAGGAGAAAGGTTAGTGGAAATTTCCCTGAACAAAGATGGGGTGGTAATTGAATGCAGAAGCTCCACTTATATGCCACTTATACCTGAGGGCCTGAGCCCAAGAAGGGCATCCACACCAGCAAAACCAAGGGACTCAGATTTAGCAGTGGAAATAGCATCAGAGGAGCCGGACGATCAAGAATCATCAGGCAATGTTACACCAGATCCGTATCTCGGGGTTACAGAATCGGAGGAGGAAGATAGTCTTTCAGCATACGACGACCAATTTCACAGCGAAATAGAGTGTCCCTATATCAACTAGGAAAAAAAAAAAAAAAAAACCCGAGTCATTTGATCTCCCAAAACCCTAAATATTCCCACCTACCTCACAATAGAAACCCGGATAAGCATTGGATGCAATAGACAAGGACAGACATTCTACCCGAAGGCCGAACGATCGAGACAAGGACGAAGGGACCTGACTACGGAAAATCATTTTTCCCCTCTTCTTTTCCTCTTCCATTTTCTTACCTCTCACTTCATTGTGTCCAGACCTGTGACACCCGGCGGGGACAATTACCTTTATAGAAGTCACCCCCACATTGTGAAATTCCCACCAAAAATCATCACCCCCACCTTATGCTCTTCCCATCTAAAAAACCTACCCCTCCTTAGAAATCTTCAAACTATCCAGCATCTCAGCAGTATCAAATCTCCCTTGCATACCTCAGTTGACCACTAGACGTCAAAACTCCCGGATCATCTCAGGTGTCTTTATATATATACACCCCGTAATTACTCACTACGAGTCATCCAGAACGGAAATCTTTTATTCCCAGTGAAGAACAAAAAAATATAATGGAGCCAATCTGTGAATACCTGAGGAATAAAGAATTGTGCCCAGAATTATCCACAACGGTCAAAATAATAATGAGAACGCCAGTGTCATATATGTACGAACTTTGGAGATACAGCGTCAGGAATGGGACCACGAAATTGCCAACCCGAATACCACTGGGACTGTACGAAGTAATGTCAGAACCATCTTTTGCTCCATACCTTTTAACCGTTGTCGAACAATATTCCCATGAAGTTAAACAAAGGCGCCAGGCTCAAAGAAACAGATTGGACTGGCTGATGGATGAAAACCTGGAGTACAATTACATCGATTTTTACGGGATCAGTGAAATGTTATTTCAGACCCCATATGAAGGAGATCGAACTGGTGAAGACGATCCTGAAGCAGTGTATTTCCAATACCCCCTGGACGAGCATTTGCCACACGGAGAGCGGTATGACGAGAGGCATTGGGCATTCCACCCCAAGGAGAAACCATCTAAGATTGAAAAGAAGGACAGGATGAGGAGAGTCTTTTATCAAATGGGTCCAATGGTAAGCCCTGAACCATTGTACGACCTTTTGGCGGATCTTCACCTGGTACCAGACATGAGACGCCCAGCGTCACTACTACTCGAGGAACCAGAAGCACCATCTATGAGACGCTCGAGGTCACCACAACCTGCAGAGCCCGATTCACCAGCCCCTAAAAGGAGATCGTGCTCACCCGAGATCATTGTCATTAGTGATGATGAGATAGTCAATGAGGACGAGGAATCACCACAATCCCCGCCAATAAGTGAGCAAGGGGGTAACGCAGTACAGGACACGGACGAGCCCATCCAGATATCCCCACAATCCCCGTCAATAAGTGAGCAAGGAGATAACGCAGCACAGGACACGGATGAGCCCATGGAGATCCCCACAATGGATGATAGTGATCTTCAAGTGATTTTTGAGCGCTACAGTGTAAAGTGAAAAGAGTTGGGAGTGAAAATAAAATATGACAGTGAGTAAAGAGTAATCTCAAAAGGACAATTTAAGTTTTACTGGAGTTTTGCATGCTAAAATATTAACTCCTTTTCAGGATAAGCAAAAGGGGGTGAAATATAATCTTTTACGAATTATCGCGTAATCTTTTTATATAAAAAGAGTATTTTGAAAAAAAAATTTTTTTTTTTTTTTTATAATCTCGTGTGAACAAATTAGTCTTGTGTGCTATAATATTGTTTTTTTTAGGTAATCAAAATTAATTCAAAAAAAAAAAAAAAAATTTGATATACTCTCATTTTAACATTTTTCTAAACCATCGTGTGGTCTTTTATATGTTTAGAACATTTGGAATAATTAAAAAAAAAAAATAAAAAAAAAAAATACATAATAAACATATATATATTCTTTTGTGGGCGAACCCATACGGTTGCTCTTCTATAACTAAGGTTAATCCAATCATTATTATTATTATTCAGTCCTATTGTAACAGGGACATTCTAGACTAATTAAACTCATTTGACGGCACGCCATCATATCTTCTATCAAAAAAAAAAAAAAAAAAAAAAAAAAAATAATATTAAAATATTTTGGCATATATTCCTTTATTAATCATAGAATTAAGAATAATAATAATCATAATCATAATTATACTCCAAACGTATCACCATAAAAAAAAAAAAAAAAACGATAGTATTTTGTAAGATTTATATGTATATCCATCTTGTATTCGAATATCAACTTGCATAACCTAGTAAGTAAGAAAACATGTAACCATTTGATGTTGTGGAAAAATATATATCTTGCATGAAGCAAACCTCTTCTTATTTCAAAAAAAAAAAAAGGAAACCTTTTTTTTATTTAATAATAAATTTTATCCCAAAATTGAATGGTCATTGATGATTCCACTTTGATAATTCCGCTTTGATAATTCCACTTCTTGATTCTCCTTTGTTGATTTTGTCTGAGGTAACCATTCATTGGTTTGACCGCGTGGCATACTCCGGATTTCTATTCTTCAGAGTGTTAAAAAAATGTTCCGCCTCATCTATATTGTCCGCCTTGTGTTCCTGACTACCAGCTTATGGATAGCCGTACCAATTGCACCCGGACACGGACCTTTTACAAAAATTCCCTTTGGCGAATGGAACAGGCCTTGAGGTAAATTAAAAATGACCCCCTCCTCCGCAAAAGAATGTGGACATGTTAATTCAAAAATTTTCTTTTTACATAAAAAAAAAAGGGGGAGAAGAAAAATATATATATAACAAATACATATATAATAACAAATAAATGAAGAATATATAAATATAAAGAAGAATGAGATGAACTAAGGTCTCATAGTCGTGGTGGTAGTGGATAAGTTTTAATTGGTTAATACACAGTTGGCAGGTCCTAGTTCCTCACCTTTTCCTTCTAAATGAACATTTTCTTTCATAATTCAATCGTTTTTTTTTGTAATGATAATAATCATCTAATGATGATATTATCATTATTATATGGTAATGATAATCTTCATTAATACTTCTGCATCTATATTTTAATCACTTTAAACCAAGCTACTATTACAGTTCTACTTCTTACATCATTAGATCTAAATACTTAAAAGGGGAAATTCAACCTAGGTCATGGAGGAAAAATCTGTGCTACTAATACTCTGTGTGTTGGTACTCCAAGTGGATAGTAAAATCCACTTGTACCAGAAGAACGATATACCAAGACCATCTGGAATATTCCTGGAAGGACTGAGACCAGTCAGGCGAATCGTTGGTAGTTGGAGAATATTGACTAGTTTCGACCTACAGGAAATACATCTACATACTAAGCCGATAATACCAATAGTAGATAAGTATATCAATGCGAGCTATCTTCATAAACACCATGCTCTAAACCGAAATCGGCCAAAATGGGAAGAAAGTGATCGAGAAATGAGACAAATATGGGCAATAATCCATGATTACTTAAGGCCTTTTGGAACGAACGATAGGACAGAGTATAAAGAATATTCGTCATTACTACCAGAAGAAGAGAAAGATTTCTATGATAACGCGATACCCAACTCGACTAGAGACTCACAGACGGAAGACAAAAACGGCACTATCTATTTAGCCTCGGGAATTGCTAGCCTTATAAAACTAATACAAACACAGACAAAAAAATTAAGAGATCTAGGACAGAAAATCTCACTAATAACAGGTCCATATCTGACTGCGGAGATTATGGAAAGGTTAGACGCAGTCTGCAATTCCCGGAAAACCCTACTCCAGACAATCGAACAAATCATTGTCCAAACGGAGCAAGGATTTATTCACCCCTTTACCTTTCAAACTGAGCAATTACGTAGGACGTTGTCGCGGCTAGTTGTAGGAAATCACGGATTCATAGAAAGCCTACCTAAAGATGGCGTCGGGATAATTCAATTACGAGATGTAATTAAAACACGACTAATAATCAGACGGGGCCATGTCATTGTTTCATTGCAATTTCCATTTACTACAGACACAACTGACGAAATCTATAGAATTCATCCTCACCCGGTGCTACAAAGAATTGATAATGGGAGTAACTATTTCGCTTATATAGAGCCCACCGCCGATTATCTTTGGGTAACTGGAAAGGGGCGCAGATACTCTTTTATTCCACGGAAACACTTAACTGACTCGTGCAAAGCAGTAAACGATCAATTGATTTGCGTTCCCCCCAGAATATTTCAAGAGACGACGGAAAATTCACCCTGTAAACTGGCTCTATACATATAATCAATTCCCCAATAAACCGTTGATCCCCTGTAATATTCAATTGATCAGTTCCTCTATGGACGAATGGATCCCTCTTGAAAGAAGTGCCAGTTGGTTGTATAGCCTCGTCGAGCCAACCAACGCTCGACTATGGTGCCCTTCATTACCTGCAGAAGACGTACTTCTAGATTCTTACGGAGTAATAGAAATTGAACCCGGATGCATTTTGGAAACCGCAAAAATCCAATTAATAAACAGTGATTATTCACAACGTGAATCTCATATTTCAGACAAGGTCCCTTACAATTACTTGAACTTAACTCAGATGTATCCCGAAATCGAAGAATTGGAAAGTCAGCTAGTATTTAAACGGGAAACCGGATACACCAATGCTGTACCTGTAAAAGCCATGGCCCGTGATCCGTACCAACAGAATTATTATTATACAAATACCGAAATCATTCGGGAAGAGCCCAGCCACCCTGAGAAAATCCCTAGCGAAATCATCCGGGAAGAGACCAGCCTCCCTTGGAAGAAGAAGATCCTAAGTATTTTGAATTCTTTTTTAATAATTTACATGATCCTGTATAGATGGGTATCTAAACACATAAAAAACAGCCGGCGTAAAAGTAAATGCCCTAATTCCATAGAAAGATACCCACTAGAGCCAACGACCTCAGACAGTATGAATCAAATTGAGTCGCCCCTATTGAATGTACGCCGCACGTTCTCTACCTTTAAACCCGACGAACCTTTAATTTTCACCTTCGCATCCACAAACTCACCTGACCGTGAGGACACTATACAGGCTGTGATCCACGCAGAAGACCATGATTCTCTTCCTGATGAATCTCATTATTCCCTTCCGGGTGAACCTCACTATCAACGTCCTGGTGAACCTCGTCCATATATACCTTCTTTACCCATACCTATCCCATCAACTAGTCGTGAAGACACGGGAATTTATACAAACATGGAAAAGGAAAGAAAGTTCCCTGTGATCCCTTAAAGAAGCAAAATCAGCAAGGGATTTAAACCTATCAACCTGCTTTCTTTCAAATAGAATTTTTAGTAGTACAACCTGGAAGAACGCAGGTCAATAATAAATGCACGAATAAATGCAATCCGTTGAATAACAATAATGGTAGAGTTTCAATAGTTTCGATATTTCTCATGAATCCCATTTATATCAAGGTAGTGTAAGTTAAGAATTATTTCAAAACAAAAAAAAAAAAAAAAGAAAGAGAAGAAAAAAAAAATACATATACATTTCTTATGTATTTCTGTTTTTTTTTATTATTATGTTTTGTGACGTTAGGAATAAGAGTTGCATGCTGGGATTAATTATTATCCAATCAAAAAAAAAAAAAAAAAAAATATTATTATAAATGGAACGAAATACTTAATTAATTAAACCATTAAATTCATCAAAAAGATGGCTGAAAATACACATCTTTACTTAAAAGTATTCATTAAAGTTTAATTAAAAGAATCATGTAAATCCAATTCATTATAGAGTTAAGAGGTTAATCATAAGTCCAATCATAAACCCTTTGTAATCACAGGTAATAATAATCAATGTTAATATTAATCAAATGCTTGAGATAAAACCATTCCTACCTCTACCCTTCTATAAAAAAAAAGAAAAAGAGAATTCAATAATAATGAAAGTTTATTGGTAAAATATGTAACGAATATTGTGAAAAAAAAAAATAATAAACATATATATATATATATATGTGATTGTAATGTTAGCATAAGAACAGTCCCTATTTAGAGAGAAAGATCACTCAGGTATCTCCAACTTCAAATGGTATGCAAGGAGGACCTTGCAAATTCTTCCTCCCGGGAGGTGTCGCGGATCCCGCGGTTAATTAAACAAAAGTAAAGGAAATGTCGGTATGGAAAAGAAAAATCAATACGGTAATGTGAGGAGAGGAAGGGGGACTCCAGGGATTCCACCAAAAAAGCGTTAAGGGGAAACGTCAGATCACAAAAGAAGGGAAATGCCCCTCCCTTCCCCTTCACACTACCACATTCAACCGTTCCCGCCAAAATGCCACATACGTACCCTAGGTATGAGATCCGAAGGGAGAATCGAGGGAAACATTGTGAGGACAAACTGGGGAACACTGATTGGTGGAACCAATCCCTTCTTTTCTCTCTTTCTCCATTTGGACCCTATGAAAGACGGTGGTAAAACGCTACCGGAAACTCCAGGAGTATGGAAAACCCAAAGAGCCAAAAGAAAAAAGGAAACAGGGAACCACAATAATACGAGGGGTAGTGTATTCCCCGAACAGCCATAAAAATATAACCTAACAAACGCCAGGAAGAAATGCTTGTTACAATAAATTACCGAACAAGTAAGGTGAAGAAAATTGAACCGCGGATGGATCTGTCTCTTGCAAAGACGGACAGCTGTTCTCCCACGGAGTAAGTTCCCAGGAAAATCAAAAGAAAGGGACCTTGGGACCAAAAAGGTGGACAATACCACCTCCTCCCGCTTAACAACAATAAACAACATGACCGAATCTTTGATGTGTAATACCGTGTAGAAACTCTATTGATATTGCGGCACATGAACCTCACAGAACTCAACAATACTACGGGATTACCGGAAATTATAATTGGTCAAAGGCCATAAATTAAAGAGACTTCCTGGCTAACAGCACGGGTGACAGGGAAGTCAGTCCGGTTCCTGGTAACACTTGATCAATAGAAATACGAAATTATAGCAAGAAAGAACCTTATTTTTAGTGCTTTGCTAGAAAGAGAAAACCCGCATGGAGGGATTATCCTATCTTTGCCACAGCACGGAGAGAGTGAGAACGTGCCCTGCGCGCGCACCACAATAGGGCTCCGTAAAACAGATCGGACCCTGGTAGCACGCCACCAATGGAAATACGGAAAATTACGGGAAAGATTTTGAGGAGAACCTTTTTTTTATTACTTTGCTAAAGAGAGAAAACCCACGTGGTGTTACGAATTCCGGGTGAATTTATACTTAGATTGGACCAAAATTTCTCGTCCATTCATTTTGAGCATTTTGCGAGATTTTAGGAAAGCTAAATAAGGATGATAACCGTCGAGCGGTAGCCGATTACCACCAGACTTCCCCAAATTGGGTTGGCACTTTTATCTCGTGAATGCATTTAGTAAACTACCGAGAATTTCGCGATCACTGACTCTAATTTGGAGTATCAAACGACCTCCGGGTTTAGAAAAATAATGTTGCCTTGACTAAACTTACCGTTTTCAGTTTTCAACTTGCTGGCTTTTGGATAAAAGGGTGGCTGCTGCAATACTGCGGCTGATGTGACTTCCGTAGACCGGGTGCTCGTCCTTCAGGTGTTTTTTCAATTGGAGTTCCCTACTCTTGAACTCGCTCGCTCCAAACTATCACTGGGTTTTGTTTTATTCACAGTTTTTTCCTTTTAACGCTTTTTCAAGATATTCACGCTGGTATTTTCACTGGCGACACGAGATGAACTTGAAAAAATATCTGGTTTATTACTTTCATTGTTTACAGAATTTGCCACGTCGGATGCCCGGAACCGACTGAGAACTGAATAAAAATAAGCTGCGAAATTCTCGTGGGGTTCACCAGGAAATTGCAACCACTTGTTAGGGTGGGGTAGCACACCTGTGAACCGCGACAAATTACACAGTTTACGGGGATCGAAGGGAGATTGTAGAGGGTGGTGAATTAATCACAAAAATAATAATGGTTTTGCCAGTTCAACCACTTTTTAGGGTGGGGTAGAACATGTCATAACCCATTACTATTCCCAGTAAACAGTATTTTTCGACAGTTCAACCACTTTTGAGGGTGGGGTAGAACATGTCTTGAAATACTACAAACCTTGATTGATTAAAAATACTGGGCCTCGTAATATTCACGGGGGTCCTTTGTGGTGCAACCACTTTTAAGGTGGGGTAGCACACACAGCAAACTCCGCAAAAATTACTGACACAATATTAAGCCTAGATAATTAAATAACTGGGAGATAACCGAGCGAAGTTAAATGATTTTTAGATTTATTTTTAAATTTCAATTTCAAGCGAACACGTTCGAGTTCTCAGTCAGTTCGGCACCGCGGAAATTCTCACGATTTCGATTTAAATATGATTTTGTTATTCCCGGAAAATTTACGAATTAATAAATTAGATCTCAACTGTAAACTGATTTTAATCAAATCCAAGTTCGGAAGGAACTGTAAGGATTAATTTCTATAAGTCCCCAACACGACGTGAAGATGGAAAATTCGCAAAAGCGAATTAAAACAATTGCCAACAAAATTTTTTAGAAGTTCTCGCGAGCTCGGGAGAGCTAATTACCGGTAACTCCAAAGTCGGTGATGGAACTGACTGATCCTCGAGACGTTCTTTGGGCCTCAACCCCTAAGGTTGAGGAGAGTGAGTACAACAGTGGTGGGGGATGTCACGGGCAACAAGTGGTAACTTAATGTATCATTGCGCGCAGGTTTCCCCTCCACTGCCCTCCACTGCCTTCTTCGCCCTTATTTTACATTTTCCTTACATTTTTCCATAATAAATACAATTTTTGAATTTCATAAGCTATTTCTGCTCTATTGCTTTTATATATTTTGCTATTTTTCTCCATGCTTCCCATATATCTTTCCTTCTTCATATTTATATTTCTATTCCTCATTATTATTCACATTATTTTATTTTCTTTCCTACTCTTTATTTATTACCCATCCTCTTTTCTTTGCATTTCCTTCCTTATATTCATTTCTATTACTTTTCATTACCTTCTCTCATTATCATTATTTATTCCTTTACTTTGCCTTTCCTATTTCTTTCATTCCATTTTATTATTTTCCTTCTCGTTATTCCTTTTCTATTCGTCATTCGTTTTCATTCTCGTATTTATTAATTCCTTTACATTGTCCTTCCCTAAATTTCTTTTTCCCATTAATTCTTTCATTTTCTTATTTTCAACATGTTCTTTCCATTATTTTAATTATTTATCCAGTGTAAAACAATAGTTTTAATAATAAAGAATAGATATATCATATTTTTCCGGAATAAGTCGACTCTGATTGGCTCTGACAACGAAAGTAGTTCCCTCGGGCTCTTCTGATTGGCTTATGCTGATGGATTGCATCTCTGTGGCTCCCTCTATTTTGGTTTTCAGGATAGAAGTGTTATTGTTCCGCTCCATTTGTTTCGCACAGGTAGTGTGTATCTCCCATGTTGCCGCCATCTTGGTAATTACGTATCTGAATAATACCGCAATGGGATCTCTTTGGCTTGGCGCTCCTAGTGACATTATGGCGTCTGTTTGGCTCGAGCGGTTGGAGTGGCTTCCTTACGTCCAGGTATTCCACAGTTGTACTATAGCCAATCCCAGCTGTTTGTGGCCATCGTCCTATGTTTGACTTTCAATATCAGGTGACCTACTCTAATCAGAGCCAACAGGATGTCGCCTGCTTATTCAGCATGGGAAAAGAATGCCATTAAAATTAGTTCTGTTCTTTCTTCTGTTATCTGATATGTTTGAAAAAAAAAACTATTGTTATATTATGGATATTTTTGTACTGAACAATGTTGAAGTTTGAATTATTATAATAGTGACATGAATTATGCCTTTGTATTAAAATTGATCTACATAATCTTTTTACATAATTTTCCGTTTGTATTAAAATATTGTTGTTATTAAATGCTTATTAATTCAAACAAATTGTTGCCAGTTGTGTTGCTGTGGTTATTTTTGAGAGATTCAAGTTTTACGGATTTTAATTTTAATGGTAAGTGACATATGGTAATTCAACATGGTCGGTAATCCTACTCTGCCGGTAACTTATCGTTATTTACTTTCCATAATTTTTCTAAATAAATGTTCATTGTTTATCTCTTAATTTTTGTGTTGTTACTTTGTGATCCATAATATTTATTTCTTTTTACCTACAAGGGAGAATCAGATGTTTCTGCCCTTATTCGTGTTTTTCCCTAATTTCAGCACTTTGTCACGTATTCCTCCCACCGGAAGCAGAAATTGAGGAAAAAAAAAAAAAGAAAGCGAAAACACTATCAAAAAGGGTCTCGGAGTCTCAAAATCCCATTTGAAATAACGAAATTATCTATAACAAAACAAATATATGAAATGAAATTTTGATAATAATGAAAGGAGAATTAAAACGAAATAAGAGACAATACAAAATGAAGAAGAATAGGAAAGAAAATAAAGAGAAGAATGAAATAAAAATATAAAAAAAATAATGAGAATAGTGAAACGGAAATATAGAAGTGAATAGAACGAAAATATGAAGAAAAGAGAAAGAAAATGAAAAGAAAATGGAAAGAATATAATAAAGAAAGAAATTGGTGTATAAGAAAAACGAAACAAATGAAACATAGTTGTAAGGAAACGAAGGATAAGAAAATTGAAAGGAAACGGTATGATAAAATAAAGAAAGACGAAAGGCAAAGAAAAGATTAAAAAGAAAAGAAAGAGAAATAAAGAAAAGGTGGAGAAATTAAGGAATAAAAATACAAGAAATAATAATACGAATAATTAGAAGAAGATTTTGAGACTTCGAGGTTATAATAGTTAGTTGGAAAAATAAGGAGGTTGGAGGGAGTGCGTACATGACAAGGAATTGGGTTTTCATTTGTGACGTATTCGCTTTTCGAATACGTCTAATTTATATCACTAAAAAGTTCATGTCATAAACTTGAAAATATGATAAATTGATCAAGGATTAAACTAATTAGTGCTAAAAACTATTTGAAATGAACAGAAATTCTCCCTATGAGTCGTCCAAATGCACAAAATGGACATTGCTTCCGGTTGCAAGCAGAATAACCGCTGCTTCCGGCGGGAAGCAAATGTCATAATTCAATATTCAGCGATGAATTCACCAAAATTCACGCTCAGACTGGAACAAAACCATCTTAATATCTTGCAATAAATATTGGGAATGAATTTCAACATGAAAAACAATAATTTTCTAAACAACATTTTTTATTCAGAATTTTATAAGTTAAAATCGCATTTTTGACAATAAAGCTGAAACTGAGAATTATTTTAGAGACATTAATAGCTATATATTTTCGTTTTGACCTAATACAACTTTCTCATAGCTCAAAATAATATAAAAATCATTTAAATAATTTTTGGTCAAAAATACTTCATTCTTAAAACAAATTTCAAACAATTCAAGAGCCAGAAAATGAACTATGCAACTTTTTGACGAAAATCCTTCTGAATAATGAAATATAGAACAAGCCAACAATTTGGATCCAAGCTTGAAGGAAATCGGTCGATAATTACTATTTTTAATAAATAAAAAACGATTTTAACATGTACAAAAATGATTTAGTAAAATTGAAAAACTATTGACAAGCTATCATTAACTTAATCAATAGATAGAGTCTCGAAACTTTTTTCCCATGTACAGTTAGACCTAAAGTTTCTGAAATTCGAGGAAAAATGGAAATCAATTAATAATCAAAATTGTTATCAATAAATAGCTATATCGTATGTAGTAAGGGTAAATTAGCTCTCAACAGAAACTGTAAACTAGTTTTCGCCGGCTTAAAAAATAGATAAAAATGCAAAACTTGGCACCCATGTGTAGTTTTACCTATAATTCATTATTCTCAAAGAAAATTGTCAATAAACCCTGTTAATAGACAAGTTGTACATGAAAAGCCGACTCACCATAAGAAATACATGGGAAGCTAAATCGAGCTTCCCAAAAGAAACAAACGGTTAACAAACTCAAATCAAAAAAATTATAAAATAAATTAGAGAAACTCTCTCAAAACTGGCAATAGTAGGGGAAACAAAAAATTCGACAAAAGTTAATGCAAAAACCAATTCGTTATAAACAAATTGTTTAAAATTAATCAGAAAAATATGAAAAAAATATGGATATAGAAGCTGACAATGAATGAGAAGTGATCCAGCTCAAAGAATTCCGAAAAGTTCAAAAACAATCAAGATATAAATTAAACAACAAATAACCTGGTTTTTTTACAAAAAAATGCAATATCTCGAAAACAAATAAACATATCGAATCCGTTCGTGGCTGGAAATGAAGACCATTGAATGATCTTTCATATAAGCTATCAAACCGATTTTTTCGATAAAGATTTATAAGTCAAAAATGATAATAGACACTTTTGCAAGGTCAAATTTTCGGAAAAATCGTATCTCCGAAGATTACCGAGATTAAGGAACGAAATTTTATGTAAATTCATCATTAATTAAGCTCTTCAAAATGAGCCCATGACTGATTCGATAAGTTAACTAATAACAAAGTTATTAACAAATGAAGTTTATAAAAAAAATGGAAAAATTATTTTTACACCAGAATTAGGTCTTTTAGCCAAAGAGAAGTATGAAAATGAATTTTGTGAAATTTGTCGAGATACAATGACAATTGACACAGCGGACCTATTGGGTCATCATCAGGAGGGCAAGGGGAATTCATTCAGCTATAGCACTGAACCAACTTAAAATCTGCTCAGAAATCAATAATTCTTGAGCCAAAAAAATCAGAAATAATTTGAATAATCCGAATATGTAATATCAATAATGTAAACCCATTAAAAAAAAAAAAAATAATTGTATGTAGAGGGGCACAACGGGCGCAGCTGGCAAGGGTAGAAAGCGCGCACCCCACTCTGTCAGGCAGCAACAGCTCGCCACTAGTGTGCTACCCCACTCTGCCTGCCGGCTGCGCGCGCCACCCCGCTCGCCAGCGCCGAGAAATTGTACGTCCACATCCCTAGCAGTCGCTCCGGCAAAAAGTCAGTCCACCGCCAGCAGTTGAAGGAGACGGTAATAGCTCAGAAGAGCTCCGGGAGTGCCTTGCAGTAGTGCCCACCTTGGGACTTAGAATATTTTTTCGTCGAGCCGAGAACTTAGAATTGTTCTATTCTTGTGAAAACTTAGAATCTTTCATTCTTGTGGAAAAACTCTGAATTTCTTATTAGTGCGACAAACTTAGAATTTTTATTCATGTGAAAAAAAACTTAGAAATTTTTATCCTCGTTAAAACTTACAGTTCTAATTCTTGTGGAAAACTTAGAAATTTTAATTCTTGTGAAACACTTTGAAAATTTCAATCAGCTATTAAATCCAATCAATTGAAATAAATTCGTGCACAAGTTCATTCAAGTACGATTAACAAGTTCTCGACTCGATAAAAAAAATAAAAAAAAAAAAAAGAAAAACATCACTAAACCGAAATCGTCATAAATTCAACGGTGCACTGAACTGACTGTGAGCCGGGCGCGATCCGCATTTGAAAATAATCCGAAAATATATTTCAACCTCTAAATCAGTTGCTCGGTCTTCATTACAAAATACCTTTCTTAAATCCTTTCCGATCAGGTCGGAATTGTGGTAGACTCTGTGTATGCAACCCGCGGGTCTGCGGATGCATCATTGGAGAAAATCCACAATTCTAGATCCCGATAGTCATTAACCATTGAGAATTTAGCGGCTGTCTCAGTGTATGCACCCCGCTGGTCAGCGGTTGCATCACTTATTAGCACCCCCGCGATTCTCCTTTGTTAATTCCACCATCGACTCTCTATCAGTGGCTGAATCTGTGTATGCAACCCGCAGGTTGGCGGATGCATCACGGAAGCAACCCCGCTGTTACCGAAGTTGATTAATTTACCCTACAAAATAATCGTGGTTGCCTTTATGGTTGCAGCCCCGCCCTGGTTGAGCGGATTGCACTGTAAAAGCACCCCGCTATAATTTTGGGTGAATTAAATAAAAAGCCCCCACAAAAACATCGAAAATTACTCCAGTTCAAGTGTCCGTGCATCTAAAATTGAAATTCTTAAAAGAAATCATCAAAATTAATTTTCTCATATTTCAATAATTCTCAGTGTTCAACTCCAAATCCAACAGAAACTAAATATACCAGTGACAATCCTGTGAACAATTCAAATCAAAGAAAACTAATATCTGTGTACCCGTGCATCCTGTGCGACCGGCGTTTAATCCGGATCCTGTCCAACGGGGCTGCTGCCGACGGGAAGCATCAGGAGGAAGGACGATTGAAGCCTGACACCAACGCCACGAATTATTCCTGCCCATTTTCAAAATCCGAGAGAGTCATCCCAGAAAACGGAAGCGGTGAGTCTAGTGAAGGCAACTATGTTATCTCTAATCCCGGGGATCGTTTGATGCTCCAAAAATAGAGTCAGTGTTTTATAGTTATTTCGGGAAAGAAAGTGATTGTGCGAAACGGGAAAATTATTACAACCTAGCGTCGGCAAGTCATGTGATTAATCGGTTACCGCTCGACGATTTTTCACTCCATTCGGCTTCCCAGAAATCCCGTCAATCTACTCAAAATTGAAAATTCGAAAATAATAAAATAAAATAAATAATAATAATAAAAATAAAATTAAAATCACCCGGAATACGTAACAACTTCCTTCCCAAAATTCCAAATTTCTTTGTTTCCCTCACTATTGCCAGTTTTGAGAGTTTCTCTAATTTATTTTATAATTTTTAGTGTATTGATTTGAGTTTGTTAACCGTTTGTTTCTTTTGTAAAGCTCGATTTAGCTTCCCATGCATTTCTTATGACAAGTCAGTTTTTCATGTATAATTTGTCCATAAACAATGTTTATTGACAGTTTTCTTTAAAAATAATAAATTTCAGGTCAAAGTGCACAAGGATGCCCAGTTTTGGATTTTTATCTACCTTCTAAGTCAACGAAACCTCGGTTTCAGTTTCCATAATGGGCTTGCTTTAGTTACACACATATCATGTAGCTATTTATTTCTAACAATTTTAATTATTGATTGATTTACAATTTTCCTCGAATTTCAGAAACTTTAGGTCTAACTGTACATGGGTAAAAAGTTTTAAATTTCTATCTATTGATTAAGTCAATAGTAGACTGTCAACAGTTTTTCCAATTTTACTAACCCCCATAGTATACTTTAAAATCAATTTTTGTTCATTAAAAATAGTAATTATTGACCGATTCTCTTGATTCTTGGCTTGAAATTGTTGGCCAGTCATCTAGTTTGCCCTCCAAAAGGAATTTCTCAAAAAGGTTTACTGGTTTAATTTCTAGCTCCTGAATTGTCTAAAATTTTGTTCAAAAATTAACTATTTTGGGCAAGTCTCTGCTTAAATGGCATTTTTGTTATTTTTACCTTCCCAATATTTGGGTAGGGCTAAAAGGAAAATGTTTAACCAGAAATATTCTTGGGTTTATTTCCAATTTTGATTTTATAATAGAAAATGTGGTTTTAAGGTGTGAATGC
Organism: Coelinius sp. EB29; assembly: GCA_035578325.1. NCBI lineage: Eukaryota > Metazoa > Arthropoda > Insecta > Hymenoptera > Braconidae > Coelinius > Coelinius sp. EB29. Next base: position 2,346,738 of record JAOZGT010000016.1, on the reverse strand, counting down.
CTAAATATTAACATTACTTGAATATTTATTGTTTTTGTTGTTGAATTATATTGTTATTATTTTATTTATGTTATTTTGATGTTTTTTTTGAGGGTTTCCTATTTTTATTTAGCCCTTTAATGGTAGATATTCCAAACCAAGAAAATTTCACTGTGTATTTGTTATGGGCAACCAGCTCTTCGGTTATCATTTGTTTATTACAACTGTTTATTAATAATTTTCTTCAAAAATATCTAATTTTAGGTGAAACTACACATGGATACCAAATTATAGATTTTTATCTCTCTTCTGAGTCTAAGAAAACTCATGCGAAGTTTCTGCTCCAAGTCCATTTTGCTTAGGTACATGTCGTGTAGCTTTTTATTTATAACAATTGTATTTATTAATCGATTTTTGATTTCACTTGAAAATAATAAACTTTGGGTCAAACTACACATGGGAAAAAAGTTTCAAGACTCTATCTATTGATTAAGTTAATGATAGCTTGTCAATAGTTTTTCAATTTTACTAAATCATTTTTGTATATGTTAAAATCGTTTTTTATTGATTAAAAATAGTAATTATCAACCGATTTCCTTCGAGTTTGGATCAAAATTGTTGGTTTGTCCTATATTTCATTATTCAGAAGGATTTTTGTCGAAAATTCCATAGTTTACTTTCTAGCTCTTGAATAGTTTGAAATTTATTTTAAGAATGAAGTATTTTTAGCCAAAAATTATTTAAATGATTTTTATATCATTTTGAGCTATGAGAAAGTTGTATTAGGTCAAAACGAAAATATATAGCCATTAATGTCTCTAAAATAATTTTTAGTTTCCGCTTTATTGCTAAAAATGTGACTTTAACTTGTAAAATTATGGATAAAAATGTTATTTAGAAAATTATTGTTTTTTTTTGTTAAAATTTTACTCTGAATATTTATTTCAAGATGTAAAAATCTTTGTGATAGAAATTAGACGTATTCGAAAAGCGAATACGTCACACTCCGAATATTTATTTCAAGATGTAAAAATCTTTGTGATAGAAATTAGACGTATTCGAAAAGCGAATACGTCACAGTGGAGGGATTATCCTATCTACTACCATAGGACCGAGAGAAAGAACCTAAAATCATATATAAGGGAGGACGCAACCCTTAGCCAGTCAGTCAAAATTTTCAATAAGCACAGATTACATCGTGACTCTGTCCGTCACTCACCAGAAATCAGAACATCTCTCCGTACAAGAGAGTCAAGTACTAAGTCATTTAACTCTTCAACTCCTTCATAAGAGTTTACATCTTGGTACGGCAGTACCAAGTCTGGTAACGAGGTTTCACTTGGGTGATTCGCTCTAAAAAATACCTCGACGGGTCACAGAAAGTCTACAACTCCCGTTGTGGGGGGTTTTTGCACCAAAACCTCTCACGAGGCGTCACTGAACTGGCTCTTTCTGCAATTATAAACGCCAGTGTTTTCATCCTGCTGTTTCTCATGCGAACGTTGCTGACCATCACCCTGATTTTCGCAATCATTTGGTTCTACATAAAAATCCAGTCCGAGCTGGCCATCCGCCACGCCATTGAAACCTGGGGACGTAATTCTACTCTACACAAGTAAAAATCTGCAGCTGAGGTCATCCACCTGTCATAACCCAGTCTACAACCGACTCTTTGGGGTCTGCACCCCGTTGACACCTCCGGCGCTCCGGCCCTACTACAAAAGACACCTGTATCGGTACCTGCCGCCAGCTTCCAGAGTCGTCATACCTGGGTGATTCACCCTAGATTCTCCTACCAACTACTGTAAGTTAATTTTAGAGATCAAACTAGACCTAATTATTATTTTTCCTTTATTCCTTCCTATTTTTGAAGTGAAACTTCTTTAGGCACGGTAGAGCGAGTCAACAATACAGCGTGAAAAGAAACGGAGGGAGGGTACTCGGGAGTGACGAAAAAGAAGGGAGGGCCGTGACGAAAAGTGGTGGGAGTGGAGCACACCAGCACGGCTCTAGTACTACTCCGCTTACGGTGCATAGTGAGAACACTCATAGCATACGTATTATATGCTATGAGAAAACTGCACATTTCTCGCGTTGGAGGCGCCACCTCCTGAATAGGCAACCGCACGTTGAACCAGCATAAAGATTCGGGCTGTTTCAGCTGATCCGTGAATCGTCGTGAAATTGTAACCTACAATTCATGCACTGTTAGTTAATCTTTAATTAATAGGTTTTTAATCAATTATTGAAATGTGTTTGGTTCGTACAGATCAATTGGAGGATTAGTTTATTCGCAGAATAATCATGCTAAAAACGAGTAAAGAATGCAACAGAGCATGTCGTGACAAACATCGAATAATAATTTTTTAAAAACCGAAGACCGCAGCAGAAAATATCGTGAATATTTTTAAATCGCAAGGAAATCTAAACTGTCGAATGAAATCTAATTTATATTTATCATTAATACCACGAGTATTCTTCACTTATTGCCCTTCCTCTCGAATTTCAAGAAAAAGAATTATGCATAGATAGGATATCGAAATTTTCATACAACAATCATCTCTTGATATTTCAAGCCTAGAGAAGTTTCACTTCTGTCGCGCGTGGCCACCACGCACACATTTTTTTTTTCCTTTCGGTTTTATCTCGAACGGTGTGTGTATTTCATTTCCTCGGTAAATAAATTAATTTCATAAAGTGTGTAAATTTATCTCTTTGCCTTCGTTATTTTTTCTCTCTTTACTGCGACGTTGTGGCTCCATTTACGTACTTTAGTACCTAATCCCACGCAACCTGTTCCCTACTACTGAAGAAATCCACATCCCTATTCTCTTGGTTTCTTCCTGTTGTAACTAGTTACGGTCCGATCAGCTCTGAGGTCCCCTTAAGGTTGGTTAAAATTAAATAAAAACGTCTCAAAAACCGTAACAGTGAGAGTGCGGTGAGAGGTGAGAGTGTCAATTTGTTCCACGAGTTGAGAAATAAGTAGCAAGTTGAGTGAGAGTTCAAGTTACAAGGCCTATCTTCCAGGCACTTTTCAACAGAAAGGTGAAAAACATAAGGCTGAAGAGGTACCAGATGCGAACAAAACTCAACATAAATCCCCAGAGTCAGATTCTGAACACAGTGATGATGATAATGATAAACTCGAGGAGATAGGGAGAAACGATGAAACTGATGATGAAATACCTGAGGATGTGGAGAAAGTTACTGAAGACAAATTACAACATGATTCACTGAAGATTCTTCAGGAGTTGAGGATTTTGAAGTTCCAGAAGGTGGAGATACTCCCGTTCAAAAAATAGAACTGGCGAAAGAGACTGATGGATAGCATTCTCTGGAGCAAAAGTTTGAAGGAAATAGACAGGTAAGCACGACAATCCTTAAACTCCCCATTGTCTCTGCTCAATATCGAAAATCCCCCTTTGAACTCTCCTTTCTTTCTCAACTTTCTGTCTTTCCTAAAACGCGGTTACTGAAAATTAATAAACTCTTACGTAACCGGTCTCATCCTTCTATCACTCTCTCCTCATGTTAGGCACCAAGTCAAGTCCAAGTATGTGATTACAAATTGTACTTTTTTCACTATTCTCCAGTTTTTTCACCCTATCACGAGTTGAGTGATATTCTCAAAGTAGATTTTGCATATCTCCTCTCTGCTTCGTAATGCCATTGGAAAATTAAACCATTGAACTCTCTTATCTCTCTGGATGAATTGTTAAAGATAATGGAAATTTATGGTTACTTATCGAGTATCGCAGTGCTCTCGTTTTTTGCCTCTGTTTATAAACCTACTTCTCAACCCTCAACTCTCTTCACTTTTGAGTGTCGACAGTTAATTTTTGAAAAATTTTGTCATTTGTAATATCCGAAACTCTCTCTCAACTCTCGAAATTTGTGAGGAAAGAGAATATCTTTGAACTCTCTATAGATTTGTCACTTGAGAGTTCACTTCTAAACTTTATTTTGAAAGATGTTAATCATAGGCTTCTCTTCCGAATCTTACTCTTTCGTCGGCGAGACTCAATTTAGAAAACGGTGATTCGTCCATATTATTGTTTGTTAATGTCGAGAGGATTCTGTCGCAACTCTTCCAATTTTTGAATAATTGAGAGTTCAGTTGTGGGTTCTTTCCGACTATCTCTATCTCTCAATTCTCCACATTTTTGGAGCTGGACAATTTTTCATGAGGCTCAGAAGCATGAACTTCGGTTCTGTATGTCTCTCACTCTCAAATTTGTACATTTTCGAAAGTCGATAGTTCAGTTTTGAGTTATTCTACTCTTCTCTCTCAAAACTCTCTGCACTTTCGGACGTCGAGAGTGGATTCTCTCGAAGTTCATAATTATGGAAATCAATTGACAATCATCCTTCTCCTCTATGTCCCCATGTTAAGTATCGAGTCGAATTCCGATATATGGTTGGAAGTTGTAGTTCTCTCTCTACTATCTGCATAAACAATTGAGACAAATTCCTTCGCTAGAGTTAGAATTATTGTACATTGCAACCCACAGTTGAGTACAGACATATATATAAAGTACTTGTGCATTCAATGTAGTTCCATTAATTTCAGGAAAAACTGCGGATACTTTCCCAAAAGTTGCTGCGCGGTGACAACAGATTAGTGATGGTCTCCTTGAAATCCTTAAAAAATCTTCAACATGACCAGAAATTCCATATCCCACCAATTTCAACTCAACCGAATACAGGTGTACCACTAAAAAGAAAAGTGGGACCTGCGATTTATCATAGAGTTGAAAGATTGGAGGAAGAAAATGCATTGTTGAAGACATACTTGGAAGAATTAAGGAGAAAAAGCTGTGAAGTGAAGGATACGGTGGATGAATGTATGAAAAAAGTTAACATCAACACCAACAATTCTACAGGCAGAGAAAGTACAGATGCCAAAAATGGCAAGATTCCATCCAAGAAACCTAAGACCACCAAAAAAATTGTAAATAAAAAAGAACAGCACAAACACAGTAAATGTCTCAGAGAGGACGATGACGATCTGTGTGACTTTCAAGGTCCTGCGGAAAAGAAAAAAAAGGTTAACTCTGTCCCAGGCTCGTCGCTTGGAGAACTCTCAGATGCAACATGCTCCAAATTTGGGAATCATTCCAGAGAAGAACTCGTACAATTATTGGTGGAAACTCAAAAAATGAAGCATAGAATTTATCGTCTAGTGGATCTGCGATGGAATAAATATCAACAGAAGCGATTGGTGGTTGCTGATAGAGGCAAAACCAGAGATGTGGAGATTGTGTCGAGAAAAGACGTAAAGGAAATTACGCTGATATTGAAGCACGTCGAGCAGCATCCAAAATATACAAGGGATCCAAAGGACAAAAAATGGGAGGCCTCCGTTGGATCATGGATTGGGGCAAAGCTGTCTCAGAGAAGATATAGCGAGAAGACAAGAAAATCAAATCAATAGGCTATCTGGATCATTTGCTGCAAAATCACGATTATGTTTTTATTAAAATGAATGGATGAATAAATTAGGTATCATACTTCTTTATTAAATTGATTCTCGCCGGCGCTCTTTCTCTCAACTCTCAATATATCAGAGAGAGGACAGTTGATTTTGAAAATAATGTTATTTTTCGATTGTTTGTAGAAGCATCTTTTCCGGGTGGTTGACAGTTGATTTTTTGGTTTTCAAGCACACTCTCTCAACTCTCAATATATGAGAGAGGTGAGAGTTGATTTTCAGGATAATTTTTTTTATTTTAATTGTTTATGGAATTATCTCTCAACTTTCGAGTGATTGAGATGATTCTCAAAATAAATCCTCTTCTCTTTATGAATGTTTATAAGGCGCTCTCAAGTCTCCAATTTTCAGGGTTAAGAGTGGAGTTCTAAAATGTTTGTTTTTATGTTATTCCTTTGAATCTTCACAGGCTTCTCTCAACCCTCCCCGCTTCCGGGCAATTGAGAGTTGATCTAGGGATTTACAGTCTATTCTCGCAATAATTCTTTTTCTCAATGTTCATCATCACTCAAAAATATTGAGAGAATCAACTGAATCCTCTCAGGCAGCCGAGTAGTTCAGTAACAAACTTTATTTCTGTATTTTCTAACGTTGAGATTTAAGGTTTTGTTTTTTAATAAGCTCATTACTATCTCAATTCTCAACATTGTCGCGAGTCAAGAGTTTAGTTCACGATACTTTGCGGACTCTCACTATTTGCAACTCTCGACATTTTAAAATATCAAGAGTGATTTATTTCGAAATAGTACTAAGGTAACTTAACTACTACTTCCAAAAAATCGAATCTCAAATCTCGATTATTATAATTGTTAATAGTTGACAAAAAAAGAAGTGAATCAGTTCACATAAATCCATCCTTCCCTCAACTCTCTACTTTCGTATTTTGACTGGAAATTTTTTTTCTCCCCTATATTGCCTACCGCACTATGGAAGAGGGAATTGAGAGTAGTGATAATCGACTCAGTCCACCATGGATAGTGAATAGAGTCACTCCACTCTCGATTCCATCAAAGAGTTGAGGGAAGAATAGAGAGTGTGTCAGTAAAACTCTCAACTGGCCTACAGAGTTGAGAGAAGAGTGCACATCTTCACTCAACTTTTAGTCCCCTCAACAAGTTCAGAAAAACACTGATAAACAGTACATCAGCTCTCGATCTCCTCAAATGTTTATTGTGGAGTGAGCAGATGCTGAATAATTTTCCTCAAGTCTCGGGAATTGCCAAAGAATGTAGAATTATAGAACAGTACAGAATCTCACTGTACTATGGAATATAATCTTGTGCTTCTCTCGACCCTCTTAGGCATCCGGTAAGTCAATTACATTTTCCAGTATTATCCCAAGTCGAGAGTTGATGTTCGAATTTTTTTAAAGCCTTTCTCTCAACTCTCAACATTTTTGCGAGTCTACAATTGAGTTTGCAATACACCTATCCCTCTCGCAATTCTCGACAATTCAAGGTATCGAAGGGTGTGTGGTTGGGAGCATCCCTCTTTCTCAACTCTCGACTTTATTGTCACAGACGAAATTATTTTACTCTCCTCTATCAAGCCTGCCACACTTGCATGAAATAACTTGTTTACTCATAGTCGAGAGAGGAGCGAGAGTATTTCAACGCTGCGAGAATAACTACCCTCCATCCTCCTTTGAACTCGAGAATAGCCTCAGACTCTGCCAGTCGTTCATTTATTCATAATCTGACATGACAGCCACTGTTAACCATATTTTAGCTACGCTCTTGCCATCTCTCGGATTCACTTTTATTATGGGTATTAACTACCCCATTAGGTGGCGCCTCAAACAGATTCTAGGTTCTGCTGTACCGATAGGAATCCTGACATTTTTAGATCCTGACATTTTCAATCTGCTCCCTCTCGGCTATTACGATGGAGAATTAAATTGGAAGAATACGAATACAAAATTGTTTACAAACCGGGGTGCGTGAACCACAATGCCGATGCACTCTCTAGAAACCCCGTAGAGGAAGATAGCAATAGTGTGAGAAACTTCCCCGAGGAAGCAATAATCCCAGTAGGCGTAATCGGACGAAACGCCGTGTCATCCGAAGCACCTTTTGACGTTAAAAATGTCAACATTCTGACGCGAAGCATGACAAAACCTATACACACTGATCCTGAGAGAATAACAACGAGAATAGACACCCAGTCAACAATTGAGACATCGCACCCCACTAAGTTGCATTCCTCTACAGAAAATCTCACGAATTTCCCCGGGAAAATATTGAATGTTTTACTTGAAAGACTTCCCGAAGAACCCCCACAAATAAGAGTGGAACAAGTAAATAAAAAACCTCCCGGTGAAGGTGATGGGGAGACTGACCGAATAAGGACAAAACGAAAAAGAGACCCATCGGGACAAAGTGACATTGAAGATTTCAGACAGGTAGACGACAATATAATATTTCGGCCGGGAGCAATAGCTTGTTTCTTCACACCTACTGGGGATCCCTTAGATACCGGTGCCCAGTTACTTACCAAGTACAAGAAGGTAAAAGAACTACCAATGGGAGGCATGAATTCCGGCGAAATTGTCACGTATTCCTCCCACCGGAAGCAGAAATTGAAAAAAAAAAAAAAAAAAAAAAGAAAGCGAAAACACTATCAAAAAGGGTCTCGGAGTCTCAAAATCCCATTTGGAATAACGAAATTATCTATAACAAAACAAATATATGAAATGAAATTTTGATAATAATGAAAGGAGAATTAAAACGAAATAAGAGACAATACAAAATGAAGAAGAATAGGAAAGAAAATAAAGAGAAGAGTGAAATAAAAATAATAAAAAATAATGAGAATAATGAAACGGAAATATAGAAGTGAATAGAACGAAAATATGAAGAAAAGAGAAAGAAAATGAAAAGAAAATGGAAGGAATATAATAAAGAAAGAAATTGGTGTATAAGAAAAACGAAACAAATGAAACATAGTTGTAAGGAAACGAAGGATAAGAAAATTGAAAGGAAACGGTATGATAAAATAAAGAAAGACGAAAGGCAAAGAAAAGATTAAAAAGAAAAGAAAGAGAAATAAAGAGAAGGTGGAGAAATTAAGGAAATAATAATACGAATAATTAGAAGAAGATTTTGAGACTTCGAGGTTATAATAGTTAGTTGGAAAAATAAGGAGGTCGGAGGGAGTGCGTACATGACAAGGAATTGGGTTTTCATTTGTGACGTATTCGCTTTTCGAATACGTCTAATTTATATCACTAAAAAGTTCATGTCATAAACTTGAAAATATGATAAATTGATTAAGGATTAAACTAATTAGTGCTAAAAACTATTTGAAATGAACAGAAATTCTCCCTATGAGTCGTCCAAATGCACAAAATGGACATTGCTTCCGGTTGCAAGCAGAATAACCGCTGCTTCCGGCGGGAAGCAAATGTCATAATTCAATATTCAGCGATGAATTCACCAAAATTCACGCTCAGATTGGAACAAAACCATCTTAATATCTTGCAATAAATATTGGGAATGAATTTCAACATGAAAAACAATAATTTTCTAAACAACATTTTTTATTCAGAATTTTATAAGTTAAAATCACATTTTTGACAATAAAGCTGAAACTGAGAATTATTTTAGAGACATTAATAGCTATATATTTTCGTTTTGACCTAATACAACTTTCTCATAGCTCAAAATAATATAAAAATCATTTAAATAATTTTTGGTCAAAAATACTTCATTCTTAAAACAAATTTCAAACAATTCAAGAGCCAGAAAATGAACTGTGCAACTTTTTGACGAAAATCCTTCTGAATAATGAAATATAGAACAAGCCAACAATTTGGATCCAAACTTGAAGGAAATCGGTCGATAATTACTATTTTTAATAAATAAAAAACGATTTTAACATGTACAAAAATGATTTAGTAAAATTGGAAAACTGTTGACAGTCTACTATTGACTTAAACAATAGATAGAAATTTAAAACTTTTTTCCCATGTACAGTTAGACCTAAAGTTTCTGAAATTCGAGGAAAAATGGAAATCAATTAATAATCAAAATTGTTAGCAATAAATAGCTATATCGTATGTAGTAAGGGTAAATTAGCTCTCAACAGAAACTGTAAACTAGTTTTCGCCGGCTTAAAAAATAGATAAAAATGCAAAACTTGGCACCCATGTGTAGTTTTACCTATAATTCATTATTCTCAAAGAAAATTGTCAATAAACCCTGTTAATAGACAAGTTGTACATGAAAAGCCGACTCACCATAAGAAATACATGGGAAGCTAAATCGAGCTTCCCAAAAGAAACAAACGGTTAACAAACTCAAATCAAAAAATTATAAAATAAATTAGAGAAACTCTCTCAAAACTGGCAATAGTAGGGGAAACAAAAAATTCGACAAAAGTTAATGCAAAAACCAATTCGTTATAAACAAATTGTTTAAAATTAATCAGAAAAATATGAAAAAAATATGGATATAGAAGCTGACAATGAATGAGAAGTGATCCAGCTCAAAGAATTCCGAAAAGTTCAAAAACAATCAAGATATAAATTAAACAACAAATAACCTGGTTTTTTTACAAAAAAATGCAATATCTCGAAAACAAATAAACATATCGAATCCGTTCGTGGCTGGAAATGAAGACCATTGAATGATCTTTCATATAAGCTATCAAACCGATTTTTTCGATAAAGATTTATAAGTCAAAAATGATAATAGACACTTTTGCAAGGTCAAATTTTCGGAAAAATCGTATCTCCGAAGATTACCGAGATTAAGGAACGAAATTTTATGTAAATTCATCATTAATTAAGCTCTTCAAAATGAGCCCATGACTGATTCGATAAGTTAACTAATAACAAAGTTATTAACAAATGAAGTTTATAAAAAAAATGGAAAAATTATTTTTACACCAGAATTAGGTCTTTTAGCCAAAGAGAAGTATGAAAATGAATTTTGTGAAATTTGTCGAGATACAATGACAATTGACACAGCGGACCTATTGGGTCATCATCAGGAGGGCAAGGGGAATTCATTCAGCTATAGCACTGAACCAACTTAAAATCTGCTCAGAAATCAATAATTCTTGAGCCAAAAAAATCAGAAATAATTTGAATAATCCGAATATGTAATATCAATAATGTAAACCCATTAAAAAAAAAAAAAATAATTGTATGTAGAGGGGCACAACGGGCGCAGCTGGCAAGGGTAGAAAGCGCGCACCCCACTCTGTCAGGCAGCAACAGCTCGCCACTAGTGTGCTACCCCACTCTGCCTGCCGGCTGCGCGCGCCACCCCGCTCGCCAGCGCCGAGAAATTGTACGTCCACATCCCTAGCAGTCGCTCCGGCAAAAAGTTAGTCCACCGCCAGCAGTTGAAGGAGACGGTAATAGCTCAGAAGAGCTCCGGGAGTGCCTTGCAGTAGTGCCCACCTTGGGACTTAGAATATTTTTTCGTCGAGCCGAGAACTTAGAATTTTTCTATTCTTGTGAAAACTTAGAATCTTTCATTCTTGTGGAAAAACTCTGAATTTCTTATTAGTGCGACAAACTTAGAATTTTTATTCATGTGAAAAAAAAACTTAGAAATTTTTATCCTCGTTAAAACTTACAGTTCTAATTCTTGTGGAAAACTTAGAAATTTTAATTCTTGTGAAACACTTTGAAAATTTCAATCAGCTATTAAATCCAATCAATTGAAGTAAATTCATGCACAAGTTCATTCAAGTACGATTAACAAGTTCTCGACTCGATAAAAAAAAAGAAAAAATAAAAAAAAAAAACATCACTAAACCGAAATCGTCATAAATTCAACGGTGCACTGAACTGACTGTGAGCCGGGCGCGATCCGCATTTGAAAATAATCCGAAAATATATTTCAACCTCTAAATCAGTTGCTCGGTCGTCATTACAAAATACCTTTCTTAAATCCTTTCCGATCAGGTCGGAATTGTGGTAGACTCTGTGTATGCAACCCGCGGGTCTGCGGATGCATCATTGAAGAAAATCCACAATTCTAGATCCCGATAGTCATTAACCATTGAGAATTTAGCGGCTGTCTCAGTGTATGCACCCCGCTGGTCAGCGGTTGCATCACTTATTAGCACCCCCGCGATTCTCCTTTGTTAATTCCACCATCGACTCTCTATCAGTGGCTGAATCTGTGTATGCAACCCGCAGGTTGGCGGATGCATCACGGAAGCAACCCCGCTGTTACCGAAGTTGATTAATTTACCCTACAAAATAATCGCGGTTGCCTTTATGGTTGCAGCCCCGCCCTGGTTGAGCGGATTGCACTGTAAAAGCACCCCGCTATAATTTTGGGTGGATTAAATAAAAAGCCCCCACAAAAACATCGAAAATTACTCCAGTTCAAGTGTCCGTGCATCTAAAATTGAAATTCTTAAAAGAAATCATCAAAATTAATTTTCTCATATTTCAATAATTCTCAGTGTTCAACTCCAAATCCAACAGAAACTAAATATACCAGTGACAATCCTGTGAAAAATTCAAATCAAAGAAAAACTAATATCTGTGTACCCGTGCATCCTGTGCGACCGGCGTTTAATCCGGATCCTGTCCAACGGGGCTGCTGCCGACGGGAAGCATCAGGAGGAAGGACGATTGAAGCCTGACACCAACGCCACGAATTATTCCTGTCCATTTTCAAAATCCGAGAGAGTCATCCCAGAAAACAGAAGCGGTGAGTCTAGTGAAGGCAACTATGCTATCTCTAATCCCAGGGATCGTTTGATGCTCCAAAAATTGAGTCAGTGTTTTATAGTTATTTCGGGAAAGAAAGTGATTGTGCGAAACGGGAAAATTATTACAACCTAGCGTCGGCAAGTCATGTGATTAATCGGTTACCGCTCGACGATTTTTCACTCCATTCGGCTTCCCAGAAATCCCGTCAATCTACTCAAAATTGAAAATTCGAAAATAATAAAATAAAATAAATAATAATAATAAAAATAAAATTGAAATCACCCGGAATACGTAACAAAATACAAGTACAGCAAGAAAAAGGTGTCACTATTTACAAAATAATCTGGGACGGTACAATGCTTCTTGAAGGAATTTTAGAAACCCTCAAAAATCTCCTGATGAAAAATCAATCTAAAATTTTGAATTTTTCTCTTTCCCCCAATGGAATTTACACAACTACGTAGGCTGAATTGACAGAAAAAGTAATGAAAGCCTTCACAGGTACTAAAATAAAGCTGCTGATTTGCACAAACGCAATAAAAATACCCTTAGAAATTGATAGGCCTGAAATAATCGCGGAAGCACATGCGTCAACTGTAGGAGGTCACAAGGGAGTTACTAAAGCATGCGCCCGTTTGAAGCAGAGTTATCGCTGGGAAGGCATGAAAAAAGAAGTGAGGGATTTCATCAGATCGTGCACGAGCTGTCAGAAAAAGAAATTACTACGCATGAAAACAAAACAACCGATGATAATAACGGATACGTCAATAGATGCTTTCGATCGGGTTGCTCTCGACATAGTAGGACCGTTGCCCAGAACTAGAGCCGGGAATATATATATATTGACCATGCAGGACGACTTAACCAAGTATTGTATGGCAGCCCCTCTTGGCGAAGCAAGTGCCGCCGAAGTTGCTAATGCCCTATCCAAGTATCTCATCTGTTTACATGGAACTCCCCGTACGATTTTAACCGATCAAGGAGCAAATTTCATGAGTAAACTAACGAAATCACTAGCTAAATGTTTTAAAATAAAACAATTAAGAACAACGGCATATCATCCCCAATCAAACAGAGCACTAGAGAGATCGCACCGGGTCTTGGCCGACTATTTAAGACATTTTACAACGGTAGAAAAAGAATGGGATGATTTACTCAACTATGCAATGTTCTCCTACAACACCAGCGTACACAAAGCTACGCAATTCACCTCTTTTGAATTGCTTTACGGTCGCACTGTCCGCACGCCTTCAGCCTTTTCTTATAATAAATTGAAAACTTATCATAATCATGTCGAAAATCTCATAATTAAATTCCAAGATATTCGATATTTGGCGCGAGAACATTTAATTAAGGCCAAGGAGAGATCGAAACAATACTATGATAAAAAGATAAATGTTCAACAATTCAAATTCGGGGACTGGGCTTATTTATTGAAAGAAAATAGAAAAGGAAAATTAGACGATTTTTACGTAGGACTTTATTTAGTGAAGCAAGTAATGAACAACGGTAATGTTAAATTGCAAATTAAAACTAATCAAATGAAGGTAGTACATTCCAATCGTTTAAAATTAGCCTTTGTACCTCAGGGGTATGTCGGATCATAAAATGAAAGAAAACACTCCTACCGGTAGTTAAACTCTTCACTCCACTTACGATAATCACAAAAAAAAATAGAATATTTTGTTTTCTAGACAAAATGAGCGAGGTCCTCTTACACGAAAGCATCATAATAGATGTTCAGGGGTTCGTAGACTCGTATGGAGCCTATATACCTAAGGAAATATCATCGAATTATTTGGACGATAGCCAGGCATGCAATATTAAATGCCCCATACAAATGGGAAAACCTCGACATACACGCCCGAATAGGAAACCAGCACCTCATGGATACAAAGTATGGAATGGGCTGGTCTGAAAGACCTACAACCCATCCAACACTGATAAATTCAGTTTGTGATAAAGCACCCTTCCATCTGATGTTATTAAAGTTTATGTCTATCACCCCGAACTTATAAAGCTATTTGAGCTTTTTCCTTATCAATCTTGTGAATCCTTGAGTACTAAAATTCCCAATATTGATTCAATCGTGGCTAGGCCAAACGGAATGTGTTTTTTCCATAAGGCATGCACCAAACGGGTTACATGTACAAGGAACAATGTAATGAAAATGAAATACTACCTGACCCACCTGGATAAAATGTCTACTATTTCGGAAGGTGCGATCCACAGGGTAGTGACGCCCGCACAATCACCCTTTTCTGACTATCAAAATTATTACCGACAATTCGAAAATGAACACACTCGATATCTAAGTTTCTTTACATGGTACAATACTCTAATAAGCCCGAAAATCCTGGCGAGGGATGGATTCTTTTACACTGGAAACGACGACGTAGTGAAATGTTATAGATGCGGAGTAGGAATTGGGGAATGGAAATTGGGCGATAATCCAGCTCAGAGGCATATGGTAAAAAATCCAACTTGTCCACTACTCGGGGCTCAAAGAACCTACAGCTTGACAAAATCATACGCGCCTAACAGTTGCGTCAGAATGATACCAGTAAAACTGGTACCAACGGAACAACCTATACCTTCTGCATCACTATCTACAGCGCCTTCAATGGCAACACTAGAATCTATATCGTCATCAACATCGGTGTCAAAACAGAAGCTTTCTCCTACCTCATCTACCACTGAGTCTGCTTCCAATAGCTCGATTACACCGTCAACATTTGTTAATACAGGTCGAGCTCCATCAACACGAACAGACATATTTACACCTTAGGAAGACTACCAGGTCAACAATTCGTTACAAACCCTGCAACCGACTGTTTCATCAACTGAAACCTACCATTAGAACAATCATGTTTGAAGGGAGGAAAATAAACCCTAGATTGAGGAGATCACTCTTTCCCTCAAAACGAATGACGAACGGATCAGTGAGGAAAAGGAACCTTATCGCTCGACCTGAACTCAAGTATTTAATGACGCCCCATCTGCATTTCATAATTGAACAATTTGAAGACATAAATCAGCGTATCATATCGCTCACAAACGCGATGATACCAAGGGATTATGCTATGCTACTTGCTGACGAAGGATTTTGCCATTATTTTGGATAAATACTCTGCTATTATTGTCATACTCCACTCACACGTGAAATTATACTTCCAAATGAAGTCACGATACATCATCTCTATGAACAACCTAATTGCCATGCACTCGTAACCTCAGTAAAGGAGGAACATTACACATTAATACATGCCGGACTTGTTGATGCAGCCGTAAAACGTGAACATGAGTTCGTTAACTCTCCCTTTAGCCGGTCAAACTAGGACGTAGGAAATTTGGAGGTCGCAAAAATATAACCCACATATTTTTATTCCCAATCGCTTACTCTTGCAGCACCCTTCTTATAAATATATACAGACGCTACGGTCACCTCCATTATTCTGCGCAATAGGGGATTATAAAAGGGAGTTTTTTTTTTCGTCGGTTACAGAAAATGGAACAGTTATCGAAGGAAGGCCAACAATGGTCCGATTCGGCCACTAGTGCCTTACATAACAATCCTTCCGTGCGACCTTCAAGGGCAACTAATATATATACCCCATACGGACCAAACGCCGTCTGGAAGTTCTGCGATCATTGTGACTGCTTTATTCAGACTCAAACAACGAAGAAAGCCACTACTAAAACCCACACTATCGCCATCCTACTCTCCCTCATTGGTGGATGCTTATGCGTACCTTTTCTTTACTGTACGGATACCTGCCGCGCTACCCAACATCACTGCCCCGTCTGTAAAAATTTCTTGGGAGAATACGGGAATTAAATCGACTAATAGTTACCGACGGGACTTTTTAGGACATGGAACCCGGAACCTTCGTCATCAGTATTCAATTTCGTAAACCACTGTTTAAGGAAAAAACTATCAAAGAAGTAGCAATATATTCAGTAGGAAGAAAAGAATTATATCATTGGTTTGTACGACCAAGTATCTTCACAAAGTATACGTATTGGACAGCGAAATTATTACATCGGCAATCCAGAGACAATTGGGAACGTTTATCCAATGATTTGACGCATGAAGATACTATAAAAGAAATTAAGGAGATAACAAAGAGTTAAGAAATCATTTACGCAACTAGTATGGAAACAGCCGCTTGGCCACTCGAGCATAAACCATGTAGAGTATCGGGGGGTATACCATCTTTAGACTGGGTACCCAAAAGTGAAAAGAAATGCCCTACGCATTAGCTTCCTAAGCATGCATCTTCTATCTGTGCCTATAGTGTTCTTGCTCGAGTTCTAAAACCACTAAAAATCGAATTTCGAGAATTACCATAAAATGGACTATAGGCAAGAACGACTGCGCCTATTTAGTTACGCTCACTGGCCATACTCTCGCAGGAATAGAACACTGACCCCCCCGAATCTTGCCGCTGCGGGATCCTATTATATTGAAAGAGGAGACTTCACCAGATGCTTTGAATGCTTAATAACGCTCTATCGCTGGGAAGATGGAGATGACCCAATGGAAGTTCATCAAAGATTTAGCCCATTATGTAAATTTATTCAGGGGATATCATGCGGTAATGTACCACTCAGAGATAGCCCAATAGTTGAAATATTTCCAATGGAGGATTCATGGATAAATCTTAACAGCGGAAATCACGATTATCAACCACCAGTCATTCCCGCGTCGATCACGCTCCAAACAATCACAACCCCGGTATTAACAACGGTTATGAGCACTGCCATATCTTCCTCAATTTGGAGAACACAGTGGACCACAACAAATATATCAGATGGTCCCGAATCAAGTGAAAATTTTGCAACCGGAACGCCAACCAAATATTTGTGTAAAGTACATACTCAATGTCTCAATCAAAATTTGGAAATAGTTTTTTCACCGTGCGGACATCTAGCCACCTGCATATACTGTGCAAAGGGATTAAAGTATTGTTGCTTTTGTCGCCGAAAAATAAAGAAGAAGAAGCAGATATTCATTCCATAGAGAGAGACCACGATGCTACTCCCATCTAAAAACCTCTACACCAAGCATTACCCACCTACCTGCCTTCCCTACTCCCACTTGCACGACATATTTCCAAGGGGAATATAATAAAAGAAGAGAAGTTTTCAAATTCTATTTCATCAACCTCGTTACTTTGATAGCCTTAACAAAATGCAGACATACGTAATCGACATAGAGGTGCTACATGATAAGAAAGGGCGACGTTATCCCAAAGAAATCTCAATGGTAGGAATAGAAAATCTGGTCGTCTCTAATTGGATCATTAAACCAAATTACCCTATCAGTGAATTACCAAGGAGAGTTTTAAAATTGAACCGCCAACACACACGATTGATTCATGGAATTGAATGGGAGGAGGGCGAATCTGACCTTGCTAGTGTAGAAAAATTTCTTCAGAGGCTCTCGCATACAGCGACAAAAGTCTACGTTGTTAGTCCAGAAAATATACCATATTTAGAAAGGATACTTTCTTGCAAGTTGATAGACGCAACAAAACACGTACCAAATTTTGATTCGTTCTTTAAAGAAAGTCAATGCCTCCTCCATGGAGTAGAGCGTCAAGGCAAATACAGTTGCGCATTAAATAGATCTCTCAAAGTGAAAGAATGGCTAGAACAACATGAGGAAGTCTATGACCACTCAGGCCATAACGGACGTGATGACACCACGGAACACCAATATGCTGAAGTTTATGACTGCCGTAATTTGAAAAGACAATCCCGTGTGTACGAAACATTCATATAAAAAGGGAATTAAAAATACATATTCATACATATTTCACTCACATACACAGATTTTGTTCTTGAGAAAAGGGAAAGGGTTCATTCACACAGGAGATAATTATCACAAAATAAATGCATCATTACCTACACAATTGGAATAGGAAATCGGAAACTATTTGTTGCAAAGGAAAAATTCCTCTTGTTTCAGATGTACCTCTTACGACTTCTGGCATTGTGTGTCCTTCTCGAGAAAACCCAAGAATTCATAGCATATGACTGTCGCATACAAAATACCAATATAACTACTATATCTCTACTTAGTGTAAAACCATGCCAAATCGAAGCACGGAAACCAATAATCACCGATACGTACGTCCGGTTATTACAGCTAATGAGATTGCGGAACGTACATGTCAAACTCTGCAAAATCAGCCTCGAACGGATAATATACTATTGCGGAGCAGGCTCCCATAATTCAATGGTACATAACGGATTTGCTGAATATCTGATAGAAGTAGATGCCGCAACCTGTCTCGATATGCACGAACATCAAAAATATCGCTACGAAAATCATCTTTTTACGGCATTGAAACTCAACGGTACGGTAGTGAGGACCGCTGTCATTGCTGGAGGAGTAGAATCCGATGGGACCTGCTCCACGGGAGCCTTTAGTGACAATTACGGCTCATGGCACGACGTGGTTGTACAAGCTAAATTCACCATAACACTGCAAGACTACTACGCGCCTGTTAGCGTTGACGACAATAAAGTTTATTTACGACATGCTAGACATTGCCCGCTCGTAATAGGCAACTGTATGGATAATGACGGAAGTACAGTATTCTGGACTTCGATCCCCACTAATGAGTGCGCTTTTTCTGAGTACGACGTACTTTATGAGGGACCTGCTCAAAGAGTTTATGATAATACAACCGGAAATCAAGATGTACAAGAAGTATATTCAGTGAAAAGTGGGGACATTACATTCGGGTCCTCTATAAAAAAATTAGTGAAACGTTTTCTGTCACCGATCTATTTTGCCAAGTCATGTCATGTTCATGAAATACCAATACTTATCCTTATCGTATTTTAGTTTAGTTAAACTTATCTTATGATAGGAATTCAATTGAATTCAATTAAATTATATTTAATTATAATTATATATATTATATTATATTATATATTATAATATATAATATATAATATATATTATATATATATATATATATGCCAAGTTGTGGGTTCCAGGACCTCGAAAACATCATTCATTTTTGCTACATACAACAATTCTCCTTGCCTTAATTAGTGGACACACTTTTGACATTCGATTCACAAATCATCAGGCAACTATATTTGATAGGTATCGAATCCACAGTTGAATTCCAGGACTGGCTTTGAATTATATTATACTAGCTGACCCGGCCACGCGTTGCTGTGGCTCGACTCCATTAATAATACAATATAATAATTCAATTTCATAAATGAGGTAGATAGCGTTATTTTTAATATTTTTAATTATGATTTACATTATTTTGAATTATTACGAATAATATACATTTCAAATCATTCGAACTTATAATTCTAATCTATTTAAGGGCCTGTTGGTATACAATATTTTTAGTTAGACCGTCTTTTGCTAACACAAATAGATTTGATGGTTTTCCTACACGTGAGCAAGCGACATATAGTTGCCCATAGGAGAAACACGTATTTTCCAAGTCCAAGCCGCAAATGGACATTGTTTGGCCTTGTGATTTATTTATGGTTATCGCGAAAGCCAAACGAATAGGAAATTGCAGCCTTTTGAATGGTATTGGAGATTCTGTTGGTATCATTGGAATACGTGGCAACAGGACGATTTCTCCTTTAAACTTTCCCGTCAAAATGGTTGCTTCAAGAACATTTCTGGTGATACTTTTGATGACTAAACGTGTACCGTTGCATAATCTTGGTGGATTTAAGTTACGAAGAAGAATAATCGGTGAACCAATCTTCAATCGAAGATTGTGTGGTGGCATTCCTGGTATATCCAGAGAATTTAAAAATTCAGTCGGGAAATTTACGACTTCGTTTTCATCAACAATCGTGTCGATTGATTTAAAAGACATCAGATCACCTGGCAACAAATTTTGTATCTGGAAGTTGATTTCGTCAACGTCAACATTTTTTGCTGCCAAAATAGCACGATTACTGAGCCAATTATGATCTAAGTAATTATTAAATATATTTGGGAAGACACTCTCAATTAGTTCATTCTTTGTCTGTACAACAGTGCAGAAATTCTCTGGCAACTTGATATATTGTGTATTTTGATATACTTCTATATTACCATTCTGAATATCCAGCAATTGCTTAGAAAATACTTGTGCCGATGGATCATTTTGCAATTGTACTCTCATATTCATGGTCAATCGAAGTGTTTCAATATTTCGCCACAAAAACGATTGTTTCAAACATGCGTTTATCTCATCAGCAAAGGTAGAGCGAGGAATGACTGGTAATGTTTGTCGGAAGTCACCAGATAGTAATAGGACAGTACCACCGAAAGGTTTATTATTATTGCCTTTCAAATCTTGCATCGTTCTGTGGAATGCTTCGAGTGAATGTTTATGAGCCATAGTACACTCATCCCAGATTATAATTGAACTCATTTGTAACACTGCAGCCATTGCGCTTCTTTTTTTAATGTTACATATTGCGTTTGGTTTGTTATGAATGTCTAATGGCAACTTAAATGCTGAATGTGCCGTGCGTCCACCATCTAATAAAGTGGCAGCAATTCCTGACGATGCAACTGCCAATGCAATTTTATGTTGCGACCGTATTTTCGCAAGGATCAACGATATTAAAAATGTCTTACCGGTTCCACCTGGTGCGTCCAAGGAAAAAAACCGCCTTCTCCAGCATCAACAGTTAGCATTATTCGATTATAAATATTTTTTTGTTCAGTTGTCAGCAATGGCTCATTATTCTGTATAATTGTAGCTAAGTCAAGGTCGTTATATTATTGTTCTCGTTGCAAATCAGTGTTAAGTAAGGAAGTGGCCGAA
This sequence comes from Coelinius sp. EB29, assembly GCA_035578325.1. Lineage (NCBI taxonomy): Eukaryota > Metazoa > Arthropoda > Insecta > Hymenoptera > Braconidae > Coelinius > Coelinius sp. EB29. The sequence goes on along the minus strand of JAOZGT010000016.1, from coordinate 2,325,770 downwards.
CGATTAAGTGATGGCATACCATAATGATTAAGTGGCAAATTTGAAATTAAAATGCATAAATCTTCAATCAACACTAATGCTTCATTATACATCTCTGGAGTGAAATTGAGATTCGGACATTGGTTTGTTTCTTTAACTCGGTGCAGTATATCTTCAGTCATATAGTTTTTATATTTTTCCCATAACGTTGATGATTGTGTTGGATAACATGTAGTCAAAATAATTGCAAAGAGATGCCGTATACTATTTGGCGTGGATGTCAATGCTGCATCAGCAAGTGTTAGGTCCCAATGATTGTCGTCTTCCAGCAATTGCAACTCGCGACATGCATCTTGATATGTATTGAACACTTGACCATTAACTGTTCGCAGAAATTGGAAAGATGTTGGTCCGGGAATATTCACCAACAACAAACGCAGAAAGAAGCATTCACGTTGTTTTGGATGCACTGTGTAAAGCCGTCCCAATGTCTTAGCTTTGAATATACCTGCAATTGAAGGATGCGGTTTCCCTTGTTTACGTGGCTCCCATTTTTTACCTAATTTATTCCATGTAAAATAGCGCGGAACATCGGTATATAATAATGTTTTTGCGAATTGGCCAAATACATCAGATTTTTGACACAATGTAAAAAATTCAGTTAGTGTCGTTTTTGGTGGCTCAAGTGCTCTTTGGAGAATATTTTCTTCAGTGAAATATACACGTTGACCGTTTTCAAGATGTACTGCGAGGTGCTGGACAGCAGGGTCTCTTTCGTGTATAGCAAAGCTAAAAATGTGCCAGATAGCTTCGTTGCTGCTGATGTATCTACCCATCTGGTATTGTGTTATTTCGTCATTTTTATTTATATTATGTACTTCAAATGCAGCTAAATCACAGCCTTTGTTAACGTATTTGCAAATGTACTTAATGGATTGTATGGAACTGCAAAACTCGACATTAATATGAGCCTTATACGATTTTGAAAGCAATGGTGAGTATGGTACCACTCACTGATTGTCAATTTCGACTTCATCTGTAGAATTGGACATTCGCATTGTAAAAGTGTGGCCACCATTATCAGATTTTCTGCGACGATACAATGGATAACCGTCGATATCTGTAATCGTATCATTCGTATATGGTTTTGGGAAACGTTTCTTACATTTTCCATCTTCCATGCATGGTGATGTCATGTTAAAAGCACCACACGGTCCATGGATCATGTGACTGGTAACAATGTCAAACAATTCTTGGTCAATTGAAGGATCTGGAATTTCGGCGGAAATTATTTGATCAATTTCGTCTGGACGGATTTTATCTTCAAGCCAAATCAAAAAATGAGAATGAGGCAAACCACGCTTTTGCCACTCAATTGAATACAGCCAGCAAAGTGTGTTACCGAAAACTGAATGTTTTACAATTAAATCAATCAATGATTTCAATTTTTGTTTGAACACACGTGCAATGATATCATGACGATGTATCGATCGTTGGCCTGGTAATAACAATGTTTGTATTTCTTCCCATTTCGGATTACATGTAAATGTAATAAACAAATCTGGACGCCCGTAATAACGTACGTAAGTCATCGCGTCTTGTATGTATTCCTGCATGTTCCGTGGACTACCAATGTAGCTTGAAGGTAAAATAAATGCATTACCGATGTCATTGGCGTTCAAATTTCCATCGATATTTCCGATGATAGCATCTCGTAAGTGGATGTATTCCTCCGATCGTAATTTAGTTTGGTTATATCGAATAAATCGCAAACGTTCGCTTTCGATCTTAGCATACATATCCACGACGTATTGATGGTAGAGTTGACGATATCGAAGAATATAATTATCTTGATCACGTCTAATCATCAGTCGATGCGCGTAGTAGTTCATCGAGCTAACTTTTTTATTCGTTTCATCACCTAAAAAAATAATAAATTGAATCGTTGAAAAAAAAATGAAAAATTAAAATTAATACAATAAGGAGTTGAATAGTTGAATTTCGAATTTACCGGTAACTGGATCACGCTGTTTTACGTTGATATAATATTCGTCCTGTCCTTGCCAGAATATCAGTGGATACTGGAGTGCGTCATAAGAACGGTGTAGGTCCGAAATCGTACTAACAGTGCTGTCTCGACGTGTAATTTTGATGGCTCTGTTGTCAACTGGATCACCAACCATAATGATAGCAACTTCATCTACGGTTGGCGCGTTGAACCTGCCAGCGTGTTCTCCTGATGGTATTTTGTCGGCTTTGATGACTATTTGATAGTTATCATTTCTTAATTGTGGTGATACTCTTTTGAACGATTGAATAAGTTGATTACGATTTTCCAAAAAATCTTCCAACAATAAAACAATTGCTCTCTCTTCAGCTTGTTCGATAAAATTATACTGGCACCGAGTTGTCACGCGTTCTTCACAACTACCCATAAAATAGATTTGGAGAAACTTTGGCTCATCATCAGGCATCGGCATCAACGACCCAATCTTATGATACACCTGGCCTTGTATTTTGAATGTAGTTTCAAAGTTACGTCCATCAGATGCGAGATCGCAAATTTTAGTTGCTCCAAAGGACGTCATTTGGAAGCAAGAATTAAATTTGCGTGTCTTGCGCAGAAACAATTTTGAATCGTTGGACTCACCAGCAAGAAGTGATTTTAATGGTTCCGGTGGAGTGGGAAGAGGTGGCAGTACAACTTTTCCGGAGGCACAACACATGCCAGCTGCTTCATTGTGGAATTTTAACGCCTAACAATATTGGCACACTTTGTCCATTGCACTGATTGCAATTTTGGAGTGTGCAGAATATTCAATGTCTGGTGCATATTCAAAGGCAAGACGAACAAATGATGCACGATTTAATGAACGGCTGATTCGCTGTCTCTCTCGTTCTCCCATCCTATATGTGTTTATGTGCTGTTCTCGTGCTGCTCGCAATCTCAATGTATTTTGTCGCAGACGTTCATCACGTTGTTCTCTTGATTCTTGTATGCGACTTCTTGATGTCCTCAATCTTTGGGCTGCATTTATTGACGCGATTTCTTCTGCGGTTAAACTTGTTCTCTGAACACGCTTACGTCGTGCTTCTCTGCTGCACTTGTTATTTAGGTTAGTTTTTTTCCGCGGCATTTTTTACTGAAATAATTTAAAATATTGAAATATATGTGAATTCTTGAATATTCTTCTTCATATATATAAAAAAAAAATATTATTACCTCGTCGTGAAAAATAATAATACACATCACAATTATAACACAATGCACAGCACAATTTTAAAAACGATACACAAACGATTGAAAACGCAATGGTTATGTCGTAAACATGAACACACATGAACACGTGGAATAGATTGTAGCATCAAGAGATCAAAACACTGCGCCATCTACTGGATGTTCAGACAACCTAGATAATGAAAGATGTTGTAGTGTTGTGTCGATAAATTAACTTACACCGCCATCTGTTGGGAACGTATGAAACTTACAGATAATTCCATACAGCTGTTTTATAATAAACACTTAATTTGTAAATAAAAAAATAATGAGGTCAATAATCGAGATAAAAAGTATCCTATCATCCAAGTTGGACCAAATTACACACAATAAACCACCTTCATGAAAATTGATTGAGTAGTTCCGGAGTTTACCCCGGACAAACATTGTGACACGAGATTTTTATATATATACTGATGATGAATTGTACCAGGTCCTACGAATACCAGGACCATCTCTCTTAAGATGAATTCCAGCCCTGATGAATACCAGGACCATTCCTCTTATGATGAGTTCCAGCCCTGATGAATACCAGGACCACTCACCTTGGGAGTTGTTCCAGACCCATTATTTCCAGTCCCGATTAATTCCAGGCCTAGCCAGTCAATGTATTATTCCCGACTCATAAGTTCCAGTGCCATAATATCATACTATTTATTACTTCATCAGTATATAATTGTGAACATTACACGATTCTATTTCTATGGAATGTCTTCGAATATGTTGCATCCATTGTCAAAGTCAGATGAGTTCCAGAACCCCTATTCAAATGCCAGTCAACGAACTTATTATTCCAGACCCATGAATTCTAGCTCCATAGGTGTGAATGGGGTGTTTTCTCTAAATCAAGGACGTCCCGTGATTGTCTATAATAATCTTCTCTCTCATAATAATAATATCCTATCTGGATATTATTCTATTGTGTTCTGTTCTATCAAAATATGTGGAGATGCTACAGGAATTACAAAAGATATCAGTAAAAACTGATAGAATTTTAAATAGATAAGTTCCATTGTTGAATTCCCGCCTTCATCATGAAAATGGCCACTCAACTAACATCACACAATATATTTTAATCTCTTCTTCGATTCACAGACATCCTGATTCTTAAAACTTGAAAATCGAATAATAATAAATTAAAAGTTGTGACGGAATTCCCAGGGAATCCGCCAATTTCAATGATCAGTTGAGAGTAGAGGGTAAGTGAGATCACCAGAGAGAGAGAGAGAGGGCATAGTCCCAAACGGGTATTCGTCAGATGTAAAGCCCGTAATGCCCCAGCTCTCGATAAAACCCGGGTATTCGTCAGATGTAAAGCCCGTACTGCCCCCAGCTCTAGATAAAATTCCCCATTTGCTCCGGAAGAAACCCGGAAGAACCCTTGTGTTGGCCCAAATCGACTCTACCCAGCTCTCGTTACTTTTATTAAACTCAATTGTCAATTTATTATCGGGGTAACACCCCTTTTTCACTCCATTTCCGTTAAAGTTATAGTTTTGTTCAATAAATTTTTGGTTATGGTACATGTTACGGTCTACGTGATAGGGTTAAAGGGACCGAGGTCATGGAGGATCAGGGCCGAAACATTGTGCCACCCCATGTATCTCCACAACCCCTTTTTGGCTACGTCAATGGAGATAATACAGAGGTCAAGTTGAGATGCTTGCGCTCCCTTAGTTGTGTGAGGGTTAAGTTCCATACAGTTTAGTACGGATGGAAGGCCATATGGGAGAAACTAGCCCCTTTTCTCATATGGATCGCCAGGGCTTTCGGATTAGAAAAATTATTATTGTTCGTATGGTCCGTGATTCCTCACCGGAGAGTGTACTCCGGCGATAAACCCTCCGATTCCCGGTCGTAGACGAGGGTAAATATTCACCCTCCAACGTAGCTACCGTTTGGTTAAAAGAATCCCGCTTTGTTTAAATATAAAACTCCCGATATCGAGAATCCTCGGATTCAAATATTTAAATTTACTCGCGCGCTATCGCCCAGACCACTAGAGTCGATAACACAGTGGGTAGCCACACGCCGCCGGCCGGCAACAAGTTGCCCGCATGGTCGCGCCACGTGCTGGCAGTCTGTGTGTAACCACGATACACTACGCATCGTTGTTTCAGAGAGTGAGGAAAAACAGTTGTTTCCCGGTTGCAGAAGCGACCCAGAGGAATAAAAAAGGATTATGGTGAGTACTGGTGTTTATTCTCGGTATTTTGGTGCTATGTTGGCCCCTCAGTGAATAAAATTACCCTCTAAACATCTGAGAAAACCCATGGCGTCTCGCTACGTCGTACTTCGACGCCATGGAGTCTCACCATCGCTCTCGACCACCCAAGCTCTCGAGATACCCCCAAGCTACATACCTGATTTATTACGGAGAATGTTAATTAGGGAAATCATAATTTTAATAATTTTAAGACATTAAATTATTATCAACCACTACCCACCCCGTGGAAGGATTACTCTCGTGAATAAATGTTCTGGAAAACATGCTACCGACAAGTGCTCTCGCCAACAGAAAATAATACCGGAAAACATTCCCGGAAAACGCTCCCGTACCAAAATAATCCAAACTTATGCTCTCGTATAATTCTCCGAGGATATACCCATGGAGACGACGCTCAGGATAAAGTCCCCGGATTTATTCCCTCCTAATAATGCTCTGGACCCTGGAAAATATCGGGAAAACCCCCCAAATATATCTGGTTAAGAATAACCATGGATAAAACCCGGATTTTCCCCCAAGTTACGTAGTAAAACCTCAGCCAACGCCATGCCGCGTAGTTACCGTCTCTCTCTCTCACACTCACACGCTACCGCAATAGACGCTCTCTCTCAGATTCATGAGCTAAGAAAAAGGACTCCAATGCTACCGTGAGCCTCACCGAGTTTATAAAAGATTATAAACTCAATTATCCCGAGTTGTCTGTAATAAGATCTATGTTAATCGAATAGTTATACTATTCTCCGGTAAATAGTCTGGAATAAATAGATTGATTGAGAGTAAGAGCTATTGTACCGTTTACTGAACACTTCCGCCCTCTATTCAGCTCTCATTAGGGTTCTATGGTGGATAGTTCTCTTTTGATATGTTTTCTTTTAGCTGGTTTTCTTTGTATTTTACCGAACCCACCCCTCTCTCCACGACCCGCATCCTGAGCAACCCGAGCCTTCCGTACCCTTATCCTTGGTTTTCCTCCCATTTTTGAGTTTTGTTTCATTTGATTCCGGGGTGATTGTTTCGATTTTTACGGTTCAGATATGGTTGCAGTTTGTTGGATCCGCGTCCCCCAAAATTCAGCTGGCGCCCAGAAAAAGTGTTTAAGGTAGGATGAGCTTAAGGTCATCCTGGAATCTAGTTCCGGTCCCGTTTTATGGTTTTAGAGTTTCGATGAATTCCGAGGGTAAGAACGAAGTGTGATACTTGTTCATGGGATTAGATACGTTTAAGAGATTAGGGAAAAAGTGTCACAAAGTATTTCTTAACCTACCCTCTTCATTAGAAAAGGAAAGACAAAATTTTTAAAGATTTATATCAAGAAATTCCTGTAGAAAGGAATGCAAGAGAATATCTATTATAGAAAAGTAGCAATTTCGTTTTTTCATGAGGGAATATTGTTCAAGAAAACAAAACGGAAAGATGATTTTATATCAATAATAAAATTTCAATGAAATTTCCGCATCCACTAGAATTTCCTATGAAATACTTTCATATACGCTATTCATTGCACAGATTCCGAGAAACTCCAGGACTCCTATCCCAATGTTTCATTCCCATCCTATTCATGGAATGGAGCCACTGAACTGATATATTATTCCAAACACAACAATCGCAACCAAGCAAATATAAAGTCTATTTTTTGATCCAGAGACATCGTGATTCTCAATACTAAAAAATCGAATAATGATAATTCATGTTCATGTCCTATGGATAAGCTTGAGAGACACTCCCTAAAGACTTTTCTGATAATCCTATCTGCTACTTGCAGATTTCTATTAAATTTTTCATAACTCTCGGAAAAATAGAATATGTGATGAAGAAATATCGTCTGCCACATTTTTAAAATTTTTTTCAACATATCTCTCTCTTTTTTCTTCGAAGAAGAATGACTAAATGTTGAAAAATGTATAATCAGGAAATTTTTATAGGAAGAATTGCAAGAGGTTATAAATTATCGAAGATAAAAATGTTGTGTCTTTTTCAGTGGGGTTTATCAGTCAAGAAAAAAGTAGGAATGCATACAGGTTTTTTGTTAATAATGAAAGTTCATTACAATTAGCGTATCCGTTGGGATTTTCTATAGAATGTTTCTATGTACATTGCATACATTGCATAGATATAGATCAATTCCAGGACCCCTATTTCAATCTTGAATTCCAGCCCCGTACACATGAATCAAATATTTTCTACATTCCAAGCTATCATATGAATCACGTTACTTAAAAATTTCCCAAAACTTTGGGAGGAAGTTTGCTCCTTCTACTCCAATAATAATGTTTGATATCATCACGTTCCACAAAGTGTCATAGAAAATCCTAGCGGATTCACTATGAAATTTTGCTGCTCCTTTGAGCAATGGAAAAGCGTCAAGAAAATACATTTGTTGAAAAAATGACCAGATAGAGATTTTTCAATGAAACATACAGTCTTGGAATCTTTCCATAGAAATTTCCAAAAATTTCCGAATATATTCTCACTGCATTATATTTTTTTCAACAAATTTTTTTTAACAAATCAATCCATGAAAGTCTCATGTTTTTGGCCCATGATACATCTATATTACGTGTATGCACGTATATACATTGTGCAAGTCCAGATTAGGTCCAGGAGCACTATTCCAATTTTCAATTCCAGCCCCACTCACGGACAGAACCAGTCAAATAATGTATTGTTCCAGAGCCATGAATTCCAGCCCCATTTTGATTTTTCTATTTTAATAACAATATTTTGTATGACAACACATTACAGAGTTCAATAAAAAAATCTCCACGCATTCATTGGAAGATACTCCGCCGAATGTCGTTGGATTTTTACTCATTTTTAACTTCCCAACCCGGAGGGTGGATGTTATTGTAATGACCCCGAAAATCGAAAATGAAATTTTCATCAGATCTCCACATTTCCTGACCTCTAGAACCCTTCAGATCCTTTTGCAACCTTTATCCGGATACAATTTTTCAGTTTTTTCATATACATACTAACACACCTACACACACACATACACACATACAGACATTTTGTTGCAAATGGTCAAAAAACATTCTGGAGATCTCGGAACGTGAAGATATGCTGGAAAATCAATTTTCGATTTTCAGGGTGATTACAATAAAATATCTATGTGAAATATCATCGTTAGAAGTTTTTTGGTTTCAAATATAAACCCATTCCCTTTTTGTATGGTTTAAGATATAATCCTTTACCAAGTGCAATAGCCTCCATAGTTTCATTATGTCTTTTATTTTCTGCCAGTTGTTGTTTAGCTTCTTTGGCACTATTCACGGCTCTAGCAATACCAGCAGCACCACCAGCTAGTGCCCCTGTGGCACTCAAGCCGGCAAAGAGTGGCACGAGAAAGGGTAAGATTCCTCCAACTTTTGATGGAACAGGAATGACTCGTGAAACATTCACTCACTTTTGCCACCGATTTGCTTTACAGCTGCTCTTGCACCCTCAAGTGCCGTTTTGATGGCATTATCTGACCCCTTATTCAGTTTGATTGAATTTTTTGCAGCTCTAATGATTGTTCCAAGTGTCACTCGCTTGGCCGTTTTCCCCTTCTTGACTCGTCTTTTTGTCACCCGTTTTTTCGCACACGATTTTCGTTTCACACTCATACCTGATTTTGTTCCAATTCTCACACCCATACCTAATTTTTTTTTGTCTTGGCTTTCATAGCGTTTGTTACAAAGAGAGCTGCGGCTCTCTCACCAATGGTAGCGTCTGAGGCTGAAACACGCTTCCACGCTCGATCTGGAAGTACCTTATCAGCCTCGTTTCGTGCAGCAATATCGTCCCGATTTTTCGAATACGCAATATCGTGTGCTTTACAAGCAGAATCGAGCGGATTAATTCCTGGATCTCCTCGAGCTAACCTCTTAGCAAGTTTTGTTCCTGGACCACAATACTGGTAGCCAGGTAAATGCAATTCAACAGGGCGACTATTGATGATTTTATTCAAAATCCCACCGCCTTTCTTCCGCGCACACGATCCGTGCACAATCATGTTCAAAAGAGAGCTGAACGATCTCCTATAAAACCAACTATTTATAGATTTTCTCATCAGTTGTTATAAAGATGGAGTTCAATACACATCGTTCAGGATTGCCAGTTCTCAATTTCGATTCAGTGACTACAAAGGATATTAGAAAGCCTAAACATCATGGTTCATTGTTGCCAAATACTATTCGAGCAGTTTTTTGTGGACCGTCCAATTGTGGGAAAACTAATGCCTTATTGAGCCTCATAGTTCATCCCAATGGTCTGAGATTTGAGAATATTTACGTGTATTCAAAATCTTTGAATCAACCCAAATATCAATTCTTACAAGAATTGCTGCAATCTATCGACGGTTTGAATTATCTTCCTTTTTCAGATAATGAAGACGTCATCTCAGTTGATAATGCGAGAACAGACTCGTTATTCATATTCGATGATGTTGCTTGTGAAAAACAGAATAATATAAAAGCCTATTTCTGTATGGGAAGACATAAAAATGTTGATAGTTTCTACCTGTGTCAATCATATGCTCGCATACCAAAACATCTTGTGCGTGATAATATGAATTTCCTTGTATTATTCAAACAAGATGAAATGAATTTGAGACACATTTACAACGATCATGTAAATACAGATATGCCATTCGAAAAGTTTAAGGAATTATGTTCAGCTTGTTGGAAGGATAATTATACGTTTTTGGTTATTGATAAACTTAAAACTCTCCTACGGCCATATAGCGATCACAAAAACCAGTTAAAGAATTGAAAATGAATATTAAAGACATTTCATTGAAAGATGCCAACGTTTCGGACACTATATGTGTCCATCATCAGGGCAATATTTTATTGTTCTGCGAAAAATTAACAAAAAATTATAATTATTTTACAACTCAAGTCTATCTATTTATCATTCTGAAAAAAAAAATTAAAATAACAAAATAAACGACAGAATTTCATAATTTACCTAAATCCCATTGAATGTAAAGGAAGCAGAACAAAAATAACCAACAATTATACAAGACAGTAAAAATACATGTCATTGGCCTCTTCTAACCTAGAAAATACAATGCATAGATATCAATGATCCAAACTGATAAAGAAAACTTTATGAAAATGAAATTCATGTTTTGAATAAAAAATAACATTATAGTGAACAATAAAAACTAACTAAATGTTCATTCTATGTGAATCTACTGAAAATGATGATAAAATTGTGAAACCATCATTTTCAGTAGATTCACATAGAATGAACATTTAGTTAATTTTTATTGTTCACTATAATGTTATTTTTTATTCAAAACATGAATTTCATTTTCATAAAGTTTTCTTTATCAGTTTGGATCATTGATATCTATGCATTGTATTTTCTAGGTTAGAAGAGGCCAATGACATGTATTTTTACTGTCTTGTATAATTGTTGGTTATTTTTGTTCTGCTCCCTTTACATTCAATGGGATTTAGGTAAATTATGAAATTCTGTCGTTTATTTTGTTATTTTAATTTTTTTTTCAGAATGATATATAGATAGACTTGAGTTGTAAAATAATTATAATTTTTTGTTAATTTTTCGCAGAACAATAAAATATTGCCCTGATGATGGACACATATAGTGTCCGAAACGTTGGCATCTTTCAATGAAATGAATTGTCTTTAATATTCATTTTCAATTCTTTAACTGGTTTTTGTGATCGCTATATGGCCGTAGGAGAGTTTTAAGTGAATTAATGGAAAGCGATTGGAATTAATATCATGGGTTATTGATAAAGATAGTCATATAGATGCGGGGAGATATAGAAAGAATTTTGACTGTTTCATTCGAATAAATGATGGTTTTGTGGGGGCCAAATGAACAGTTGTTGGTTAGAACTCATTGAGTCAACATGCCTTTGTCCAAGGATGAGTTGTCTAGGCAACAGGAAATTTTGCGTCAGATTTCTGCAGCACGTAAAGCTATTCAACGAAAACATAAATTATTGAAATTGGGTAGAGATAATGTTGATGATGCAGTGAATGAAGTTTTCAAACCCATAATCAAACCTTTCCAACAATTAACAGCCAGAAATGTTGGATTATCCAATAGACAAAATGTGGACTTGTCTGATGATATGCAATTATCTGATGATGGGCGGAGAATCGTTACGATGAGTGTAAATGAGTCACCAATAGCACAACTACCGCTACCTGCAACACCACAACACCAGTTGGGTCACTCGAGTACCCCAATAGCCCAAGTACCGGTACCTGCAACACCACAAGACCAGAGAGGTCACCTAAGTACCTTAGAGCGATCATCCATAACTAAAAAAGACATGGTCATATAATCGAACGTGGCGGATCATGGAGGTAATCGATTCATGGAGGTCATTCGATTAGTCGTAACAGTGTTGAGCAGGGAACCAGCAAATCAGGGTCCCTAGATGCTCCACTATTGTTCACTAGACTAACTAGGTAGCGGAAACCAGTTTTTTCATTATAATGATGATGATAAAAAAAAATCTTATGTCATATCATACATAAATTATCGATAAAAAATTATTCATTTGAAATGAAAAAAAATGGATAATTTTTTTATTGATAATTAATTGATTGACTTTAATAGATGGCATGGTGATTCGACGCAGCGAATTTTTTACATGTGAATTCGCTTTAGTAGCGTAACACATGCATCGCGCGGCAAACGAGATTTCTATTTCCGGTGTCACGTATTCCTCCCACCGGAAGCAGAAATTGAGGAAAAAAAAAGAAAGTGAAAACACTATCAAAAAGGGTCTCGGAGTCTCAAAATCCCATTTGAAATAACGAAATTATCTATAACAAAACAAATATATGAAATGAAATTTTGATAATAATGAAAGGAGAATTAAAACAAAATAAGAGACAATACAAAATGAAGAAGAATAGGAAAGAAAATAAAGAGAAGAATGAAATAAAAATATAAAAAATAATGAGAATAATGAAACGGAAATATAGAAGTGAATAGAACGAAAATATGAAGAAAAGAGAAAGAAAATGAAAAGAAAATGGAAAGAATATAATAAAGAAAGAAATTGGTGTATAAGAAAAACGAAACAAATGAAACATAGTTGTAAGGAAACGAAGGATAAGAAAATTGAAAGGAAACGGTATGATAAAATAAAGAAAGACGAAAGGCAAAGAAAAGATTAAAAAGAAAAGAAAGAGAAATAAAGAAAAGGTGGAGAAATTAAGGAATAAAAATACAAGAAATAATAATACGAATAATTAGAAGAAGATTTTGAGACTTCGAGGTTATAATAGTTAGTTGGAAAAATAAGGAGGTCGGAGGGAGTGCGTACATGACAAGGAATTGGGTTTTCATTTGTGACGTATTCGCTTTTCGAATACGTCTAATTTATATCACTAAAAAGTTCATGTTATAAACTCGAAAATATGATAAATTGATCAAGGATTAAACTAATTAGTGCTAAAAACTATTTGAAATGAACAGAAATTCTCCCTATGAGTTGTCCAAATGCACAAAATGGACAACGCTTCCGGTTGCAAGCAGAATAACCGCTGCTTCCGGCGGGAAGCAAATGTCATAATTCAATATTCAGCGATGAATTCACCAAAATTCACGCTCAGATTGGAACAAAACCATCTTAATATCTTGCAATAAATATTGGGAATGAATTTCAACATGAAAAACAATAATTTTCTAAACAACATTTTTTATTCAGAATTTTATAAGTTAAAATCACATTTTTTGACAATAAAGCTGAAACTGAGAATTATTTTAGAGACATTAATAGCTATATATTTTCGTTTTGACCTAATACAACTTTCTCATAGCTCAAAATACTATAAAAATCATTTAAATAATTTTTGGTCAAAAATACTTCATTCTTAAAACAAATTTCAAACAATTCAAGAGCCAGAAAATGAACTATGCAACTTTTTGACGAAAATCCTTCTGAATAATGAAATATAGAACAAGCCAACAATTTGGATCCAAGCTTGAAGGAAATCGGTCGATAATTACTATTTTTAATAAATAAAAAAAACGATTTTAACATGTACAAAAATGATTTAGTAAAATTGAAAAACTATTGACAAGCTATCAATAGATAGAGTCTCGAAACTTTTTTCCCATGTGTAGTTTGACCCAAAGTTTATTATTTTCAAATAAAAACAAAAATCGATTAATAAATACAATTGTTATAAATAAAAAGCTACACGACATGTACCTAAGCAAAATCGACTTGTAGCAGAAACTTCACAGGAGTTTTCTTAGACTCAGAAGAGAGATAAAAATCTATAATTTGGTATCTATGTGTAGTTTTATCTAAAAAAAGATATTTTCAAAGAAAATTATTAATAAACATTTGTAATAAACAAATGACAACCGAAAAGCTGGTGGCACATAATGAATGCCCAGTAAAATCCCCTGAGTTGGGAATGGTTGTCATTTTAGGGCTAAAATAAAATTACTGAGCCCTCAAAAATTATTCGAATAACTTAAATAAAATAATAGCAATATAATTCAACAACAAAAATAATAAAATTTGAAGCAACCTTGACATTCAGGAATTCACACCTTAAAATCACATTTTTTATCATAAATTCAAAATTGGAAATAAATCCAAAGATATTCCTGGTTAAATATTTTCCTTTTATCCCTACTCAAATATTGGGAAGGTAAAAATAACAAAAATGCCATTTAATTAGAGACTTGCCCAAAATAGTTCATTTTTGAACAAAATTTTAAACAATTCAGGAGCTGGAAATTGAACCAGTAAACCTTTTTGAGAAATTCCTTTTGGAGGACAAACTAGATGACTGGCCAACAATTCCAAGCCAAGAATCAAGAGAATCGGTCAACAATTACTATTTTTAATGAATAAAAATCGATTTTAAGGTACACTATGGGGGTTAGTAAAATTGGGAAAACTGTTGACAGTCTACTATTGACTTAAACAATAGATAGAAATTTAAAACTTTTTACCCATGTACAGTTAGACCTAAAGTTTCTGAAATTCGAGGAAAAATGGAAATCAATTAATAATCAAAATTGTTATCAATAAATAGCTATATCGTATGTAGTAAGGGTAAATTAGCTCTTAACAGAAACTGTAAACTAGTTTTCGCCGGCTTAAAAAATAGATAAAAATGCAAAACTTGGCACCCATGTGTAGTTTTACCTATAATTCATTATTCTCAAAGAAAATTGTCAATAAACCCTGTTAATAGACAAGTTGTACATGAAAAGCCGACTCACCATAAGAAATACATGGGAAGCTAAATCGAGCTTCCCAAAAGAAACAAACGGTTAACAAACTCAAATCAAAAAAATTATAAAATAAATTAGAGAAACTCTCTCAAAACTGGCAATAGTAGGGGAAACAAAAAATTCGACAAAAGTTAATGCAAAAACCAATTCGTTATAAACAAATTGTTTAAAATTAATCAGAAAAATATGAAAAAATATGGATATAGAAGCTGACAATGAATGAGAAGTGATCCAGCTCAAAGAATTCCGAAAAGTTCAAAAACAATCAAGATATAAATTAAACAACAAATAACCTGGTTTTTTTACAAAAAAAATGCAATATCTCGAAAACAAATAAACATATCGAATCCGTTCGTGGCTGGAAATGAAGACCATTGAATGATCTTTCATATAAGCTATCAAACCGATTTTTTCGATAAAGATTTATAAGTCAAAAATGATAATAGACACTTTTGCAAGGTCAAATTTTCGGAAAATCGTATCTCCGAAGATTACCGAGATTAAGGAACGAAATTTTATGTAAATTCATCATTAATTAAGCTCTTCAAAATGAGCCCATGACTGATTCGATAAGTTAACTAATGACAAAGTTATTAACAAATGAAGTTTATAAAAAAAATGGAAAAATTATTTTTACACCAGAATTAGGTCTTTTAGCCAAAGAGAAGTATGAAAATGAATTTTGTGAAATTTGTCGAGATACAATGACAATTGACACAGCGGACCTATTGGGTCATCATCAGGAGGGCAAGGGGAATTCATTCAGCTATAGCACTGAACCAACTTAAAATCTGCTCAGAAGTCAATAATTCTTGAGCCAAAAAATCAGAAATAATTTGAATAATCCGAATATGTAATATCAATAATGTAAACCCATTAGAAAAAATAATTGTATGTAGAGGGGCACAACGGGCGCAGCTGGCAAGGGTAGAAAGCGCTCACCCCACTCTGTCAGGCAGCAACAGCTCGCCACTAGTGTGCTACCCCACTCTGCCTGCCGGCTGCGCGCGCCACCCCGCTCGCCAGCGCCGAGAAATTGCACGTCCACATCCCTAGCAGTCGCTCCGGCAAAAAGTCAGTCCACCGCCAGCAGTTGAAGGAGACGGTAATAGCTCAGAAGAGCTCCGGGAGTGCCTTGCAGTAGTGCCCACCTTGGGACTTAGAATATTTTTTCGTCGAGCCGAGAACTTAGAATTGTTCTATTCTTGTGAAAACTTAGAATCTTTCATTCTTGTGGAAAAACTCTGAATTTCTTATTAGTGCGACAAACTTAGAATTTTTATTCATGTGAAAAAAAAAACTTAGAAATTTTTATCCTCGTTAAAACTTACAGTTCTAATTCTTGTGGAAAACTTAGAAATTTTAATTCTTGTGAAACACTTTGAAAATTTCAATCAGCTATTAAATCCAATCAATTGAAATAAATTCATGCACAAGTTCATTCAAGTACGATTAACAAGTTCTCGACTCAATAAAAAAATAAAAAAAAAAAAAGGAAAAACATCACTAAACCGAAATCGTCATAAATTCAACGGTGCACTGAACTGACTGTGAGCCGGGCGCGATCCGCATTTGAAACTAATCCGAAAATATATTTCAACCTCTAAATCAGTTGCTCGGTCTTCATTACAAAATACCTTTCTTAAATCCTTTCCGATCAGGTCGGAATTGTGGTAGACTCTGTGTATGCAACCCGCGGGTCTGCGGATGCATCATTGGAGAAAATCCACAATTCTAGATCCCGATAGTCATTAACCATTGAGAATTTAGCGGCTGTCTCAGTGTATGCACCCCGCTGGTCAGCGGTTGCATCACTTATTAGCACCCCCGCGATTCTCCTTTGTTAATTCCACCATCGACTCTCTATCAGTGGCTGAATCTGTGTATGCAACCCGCAGGTTGGCGGATGCATCACGGAAGCAACCCCGCTGTTACCGAAGTTGATTAATTTACCCTACAAAATAATCGTGGTTGCCTTTATGGTTGCAGCCCCGCCCTGGTTGAGCGGATTGCACTGTAAAAGCACCCCGCTATAATTTTGGGTGAATTAAATAAAAAGCCCCCACAAAAACATGGAAAATTACTCCAGTTCAAGTGTCCGTGCATCTAAAATTGAAATTCTTAAAAGAAATCATCAAAATTAATTTTCTCATATTTCAATAATTCTCAGTGTTCAACTCCAAATCCAATAGAAACTAAATATACCAGTGACAATCCTGTGAACAATTCAAATCAAAGAAAAACTAATATCTGTGTACCCGTGCATCCTGTGCGACCGGCGTTTAAACCGGATCCTGTCCAACGGGGCTGCTGTCGACGGGAAGCATCAGGAGGAAGGACGATTGAAGCCTGACACCAACGCCACGAATTATTCCTGCCCATTTTCAAAATCCGAGAGAGTCATCCCAGAAAACAGAAGCGGTGAGTCTTGTGAAGGCAACTATGTTATCTCTAATCCCGGGGATCGTTTGATGCTCCAAAAATAGAGTCAGTGTTTTATAGTTATTTCGGGAAAGAAAGTGATTGTGCGAAACGGGAAAATTATTACAACCTAGCGTCGGCAAGTCATGTGATTAATCGATTACCGCTCGACGATTGTTCACTCCATTCGGCTTCCCAGAAATCCCGTCAATCTACTCAAAATTGAAAATTCGAAAATAATAAAATAAAATAAATAATAATAATAAAAATAAAATTAAAATCACCCGGAATACGTAACACGGTCTCACTGTCGAAGCGTCAAGATCTTTCCTCGTGCCAGAAGTTCTTTGTGTTGTAAAAAAATAGAAATCCAGAAACATCTACGATGGGTGATTTTCCACCATTTACATCAAATGAGAAGCTGGATAATGCCCAGCTTGGTGACAATACTTTGTAAGTATTTTTTTAATTCTCTGATTTTTGACTTGGTTTATTTTTATTGTTATAGTTCAATATATGTGTTCTATAAATTAATATCAATCGGCTGTGAATTTGCGTGGATTTTTTTCTCTCATAATTTTACTTCAATTATCATTAATTTGATTTTTTATTGGATTTATTTATTCGGATATTCGGTAATTTTTCACGTGGTTATTTTTAGGTTAACCACATGGCTATGCTGGCACGTGGCTACTATGAATTATGTAGAGATGTGTTCTATAAATTAATATCAATTGGCTGTGAATTTGCGTGGATTTTTTTCTCTCATAATTTTAATTCAATTATCATTAATTTGATTTATTATTGGATTTATTTATTCGGATATTCGGTAATTTTTCACGTGGTCATTTTTAGGTTAACCACATGGCTATGCTGGCACGTGGCTACTATGAATTATGTAGAGAATTTCCCTACAAACCATTCTTTGACTTAGAGAATTGATTAAACAAATCAATTTATTTATTTAAAAAATTTTTTGAAAAAAAATTGATTGAATTGAATAAAATTCAAGGTTCATTTTTATCACAATTTCACAAAATTAGAATTTTGATGATAAAAAAATATTCATCAACAAATTTTGAAAAAAAAAAAGGATTTAAAAATCGAATTCTTAGAATATTCATTTTTTTTAATTCTTAACCAAAACAATTTTCTGTTATTAAACAATTAAATGATTACTTCATTTGTTTCCAGTGAGGTAACAGGTGCCATATTAGAGTTGGATCCACGCAGAAATTCACGCTCTAGCGGTCCAGCTCCACGTGTGGACCTCTTCAGATGCATTCTCAATAATCTCCAGGGAAGACGAATCAGAATATTGTTCTGGGAGGATAATGCATCAAAATATGAGACTTCAGTCTATGGACAAGTGGTTACCATCACTCGAGCTCGCATCGTTCCTGCAGATTCTCGCTATCCTGGACCTGCTGGTATCATGAAAATCGAAGTATCAGTGCAACGAAGATCGGTAATTACAATTCATGGCCCATATACGAATCCAGAAGGAGGACTTGCACTCGAGGTACCTGAAGTCCCTTTGGCTAATATTGGAGGAGCAGAAGGAATTGTTCGTATCGTTGGATACATTTCTACTGCTCTTGAGGCACAAGAGTATGGCCATTCTTCATATGGTTCAGGAGCCATTACTGACGGATTTTACCGTATGGTCATCAACGTCTCTATTTTCAATGTGAACAATGCTCCAGCCGTTGGTACACATGTTCAAGTTCAAGGAACCTTACGTCGTAACAACTACAATACACTCTTGCTTCAGATACCTGATATGACACACATCCAGGTGGTTGATGAGCAAATAATGTTGCCAGCACAGTTGAATGAAGGCTACAGAATTTTTCCAGGAGTAGCAGCTGCTAATTTTAATCCTGGTGCAGTGGCAGGCCAACAAGTGGCATAAGCAGGTCAACAAGTGGTTCCTGTTGGTGGTATAGTGGCAGGAGGATCAGTTGCAGCTCAACCAGCCAATCTCATCCCTGGTGTAGTGCCAGTAATACCAGTAGTTCAACAGGCTGTTCCTTTTGCTAGACCAGTGACAAAGGTACCAGTTGAAGCTCAACCAACTTTAACTGGTGCAGTGGCAGGAGGGTCAGTTGCAACTCAACCAGCCAGTCTCATCCCTGGTACAGTGCCAGTAATACCAGCAGTTCAACAGGCTGTTCCTTTTGCTAGACCAGTGACAAAGGTGCCAACTGAAGCTCAACATATTCATCTGATTCCTGGTGCAGTGGCAGTGGGGCCAACTGAGACTCAACAAACTCATCTTAATCCTGGTGCAGCAGCACTGGTGTCAGTTGTTCAACAAGCTGCACCTGTTCTGGCTGGTGGAAACGAAAATGGATCTACTCAGGATGATGAGCACCATGACATACCTGTACAAGTGAACGCTGAACTGAATGGAATGGTGGATACTGTCGATATTCACGATGGTCTATCACAGGCTAGCAGCAGTGACTCATTGAGAAGAGTTTCGAAACCACCAAATCGAGATACGCGGTAGCGTATCGGCCAAGTACTTGTTTCATAACCTCACATAACAAGGCCGAGCGCTACCAAGTATCTATACACGACACAACTTCCCCTTCCACCTATCTCCAATTAGTTTTTCGGTGCTATTAAATAAATGTCACCACTTACACCAAAACTGCCCTTAGTTACATTATATAAATCGCCTTTCCGCTATCCACTGATGTCGCTATTTATTTAATTAATTTAATATTAACGAAAATATGTGCATAGCAACGAGTTACTGTGCACGTTTTCACGAATTTTATTATCTCTGTATGGAATGGCCAGATTGGAGCCACTGAGTTGGCTGCAATGAAATGAACGTAATCGCATTTTTATTTTCGATATTCAGCGATTGCCATCAATCGGTCGGTAACTCTAGGGACTCTATGTCAGATCTAGTGTTTTACGCGACATCAGCGCCACTTTCTCATGAAAGTCTGTTTCTTTCCACTCAGATGGCGCAATAAATTGATTCCAAAATTGATTTGATTCTTGATGGTTTATTGAGAGATAGAAAAAACGTGTAAGATTGGCAATAACTTTTTAACCAATCGATGGATTAAAATTTTTTTCCGGAATTTTCATAATTAAATTATTTACAGATTCGATTGAGATATTTTTAAATTTATCGATTGGTTAAAAAGTTATTGCCAATCTGAAATTGTAAATTTTCAAAAACTGTTTCTCGTTGAGGGTGAAAAATGCAAAATCACAGATGAGAATATTTGGAGCTATTAACAACAGAAAAAATTAAAAACTATCAATTTTATTATTTTTTCCTAATTTGGGTCTCACCCCGAATCTTTACACGGCTCTGAGGGGGTGAACGGTGGGAAATAGGGGTGGAGTCATAATGAACTTTTTATATAGAACATTTTACACTCTATAATTTTGTATCCCACCTTTTATCTTGTATCTGAAGTAGTTTCTGAGATAATTCTAAAAAACGCATTTTTTAGGTGGTTTTTAATTTTTTCTATTTTGAAAAAATTATTGAAATCTAATAAAAATTCAAAAAATTTTTTTTGAAAAAAATTACGCCAAGTACTCGTTTTATTGCGTTGGAATTGGCAGAAAAGTATTTGTTGAAAAATGAGATCCTGTGAGCCCTAAAATTACGCAAATGACCACAAATTGTTCTGAATAATTGGAAAAAAGAATGGAATGAGAAATGAGCGCCAAGCTTGCTGGAAACTATGAAGAATCAGTGAACAGAAAAAATTGGGAAAAAAATTCAGGACCAACGTACTTGGCGCGGTTTTCCAAAAAAACTCAGGGAGTCAAGAGTCGATGTTTCCTGTCGACCTAAGAACTATATTATGCATCTTCTGAGTTCCAAGTTCGATACGAAACGCAAAAAATCTCAGATGAGGATTAACATTAGCATTGAAAGGCGCGCCAAGTACGTTGGTCCTGACTTTTTTTTCCAATTTTTTCTGTTCACTGATTCTTCATAGTTTCCAGCAAGCTTGGCGCTCATTTCTCATTCCATTCTTTTTTCCAATTATTCAGAACAATTTGTGGTCATTTGCGTAATTTTAGGGCTCACAGGATCTCATTTTTCAACAAATACTTTTCTGCCAATTCCAACGCAATGAAACGAGTACTTGGCGTAATTTTTTTCAAAAAAAATTTGTTGAATTTTTATTAGATAGAGTTTCTACTGGAAAAAAGAGGCTACATGATTCACAAATCGATGATGATGCTGTAGGTGGAGTTCGACGCAAAGTGTCACAGAAGAAAAAAGGTGATGTAATTGTCATTCCAGACAATTCTGATGAATCTGGATCAGATTCAGATTGAACCAACCGTCTTGAATCGTGCCATTGCTCATCTCGGGGAGGGTTCTCATTATGTGCATTCTTGCGTTTATATTTTCATCTCATTGATTGTGTTAATTTTTTTTCTTCTCTTCCAAAAAAAATATCGAGCTGCAAGTCAGAATTGATGGTATATTCTCCTCTTGAAAGAGATTAGATTAGAGGAGAATAGAGTTAAGTTCCTGAGTATACTTTTCTTTTTTTTTTTTATGTGGAATATTCAAAATGAAAATAGGCAAATCATTTTTCCTGGGGTAGCTTTAAATGAAATACCAATTCAGAAAAGGGAAAATTTACCATTTGCATTTTGCCAGAAAATTATTTTTTGTTTTTCTTTTTCGTACTCAGGTCTTATCTTTCGTAAATTTTTTTTTTTTATTTCTATATTTATTTGTGGTCAAGTTTTGTAAGTGGTCAAATCTGACAATGGTCAAATTATTTCACGTAAAAAGACTGAAAAACGAGAAGAGGAATTTTCGCATCACGTAAAAGTTATTTACGTGATATATGGACGTAATTCTATACGTAAATGTTATTTCACTTCGTTCCTTGATCTCTCCTCTTTTCACTCTTTCTATGTTGAAAGAAAATGGATACTTTCAAAATTATTAATGATATAAAAATGATTTCTATCTTCTTTTTATGTTGCCCGTTGGCAAAAGACTGTTGGCTGAAGCCGTATTTTTTTCCTGACGTACTGTGAAGTATATTAAACTTTAAAAAACTTGATTGATATGAAAGAAGTGATAATATTTCTATTATAGGATAACAGAGCTATGAGTGTGTATCAACATGAGAAAGAGAGTGGAGGAGCCTTTGAAAAAGATTTTTTATCGAATTTCGGACAATTTACGTAAAATTACTGAAAAATTGGAAGCAAAATTCTGAAGCATGTGTTGTATGAATTATTCATAATTAACATCGTTTATCAGTTAAATTATATTGAATTTCGCGTCATAACTCTTCCACTTTTCATATATTTTACGTAAATAAAAAAATCGTCATTCAAGCTGATGAATAAAAAAGGAGTTTTTTTTCTTTACTATTAGTTGCCCGGTTCCATGACTAAATATCACAAAGACATTTCAACACGTCAATTCAACACGTAACAATTCAACACATGGACAATTCAACACAGAGGAAACTCAACACATGGACAATTCAACACAGGGAAAATTCAACACAAAACCAATTCAACACAGAATAATTTCAACACAAGACGAATTCAACACATATTGATCAAATGGTTCTAGGAAATTTCCTCCCCGGAAAAAATCTCCCGGAAAAAATCTCCCGAGGAAAAAATTTCCCCGGAAAAAAATTTTACCACAAACCCCGGGACTATAACGGCGGGAGCAGCTTATCATCAAAATGTGCGTTGTTCCCCCCCCCCCCGCCCCCCCTGCGGCGGCCAGCCCAAACGTATACATTGGATACGTCAAATTGGATGTGTCAAATTTCATTAAGGTTCAATTTGTCACTAAATTAATTTCCAAAAATGATGATGAATTAGAATAATAATTAATTAAATTTCTATAATGATTCTCATCAAGGTTCACTCCTTCATCAGGGCAATATTTATTACTGTTGAAAATACAATTTTTACAAAAACAAATCAGTTACACAGATATTATTACAAAAACCATAATATTCATTTATCTAATAAAAACCATAAATTGAATAATTCAAAACAATATTCCAATTATTGAAATTAAAATTAAAATTAATTAAAATTAATTAAAATTAATTAATTAATTAAAATTTCTGATAGACGATTTTGGAATTCAAATTTTTCTTATATTAAAAAGTTACTTGTATTTAATGACTATCCTATTGGATTTATTAATGACATAGTTAACAGTAGACTTCATCTTTTACTTCAAAATAACAACAATGATAAGACAAATAATCCTATTGATTTTAAAAAGACTCTAATTGTTCCTTTTTCTTCTGAATTGACAAGTAATCTTAAATCATGTTGCTCTGATTTTAATATTGGAGTTATTTCAACTAATAAAAATAAATTAGGAAACAAGTTTGGCACAACGAAAGATAAAGTTGATATAAATATGAAGTCACACGTGGTCTACCAAATACCATGTAATAATTGTAATAAAGTATATATTGGTCAAACGAGTAAATATTTTAGGGACAGAGTAAAAGTTCATAAATATAGTGAAAATAAACCAAAAACGTATCGTTCAGGTCTTTCGGTACATGTAGAAAACACAAAGCATAAATTTAATTTTGATAAATCTAAAATTTTAGGAACTACTCTTGGTAAAGATAATTTGGACATTTTAGAAATGTTTTACATCAAAAAATTTAATGATAGAACTGTGAATTTTGTAAATGATTGTAAGAAAATAGGAAATTCCTATGATAGGCTAATTAAGGTTTATAATAATTGATTTGTTAGTCTCACTCTGAATTTCAAAAAAGAATGATAATTGGCGCTGTTGACGAGTGATCACGTGCTCTAGTGTGAGCTTATGTCACTGTCTTTCCATCTCGCACGTAGTGCAACAGGTATTTAATTGCTTTGGTTTTTTTAAATTATATTTTTTTCAAAAAATCTGACGTTTCAAATTCATAATAATTATTATTTCATTCAACCTTTTACTAGATAATTGTTGTAATGGTTTTTCTCAATAGACTTAAAGATTTAAATACATTAGAATGAACCTAATTCCATGCATTCTTTTTTTGAGGTTAGAGGGACCAAGTTTGTTTATTTCCAGACATTTAAAGTTTTTTTGTGTGTCACTTGATTTTCTCAATAATTGGAATATTGTTTTGAATTATTCAATTTATGGTTTTTATTAGATAAATGAATATTATGGTTTTTGTAATAATATCTGTGTAACTGATTTGTTTTTGTAAAAATTGTATTTTCAACAGTAATAAATATTGCCCTGATGAGGAGCACACAGAGTGTTCGAAACGTTGGCAAGATGTAATAAATTAAATTCTGCTAATTTATGACCGTTAATGGCCCTGATGAAGGAGTGAACCTTGATGTTATATTAAAAACGGTTGAAAATCATCTCTATTATATAATGATTCTCTAATAATTTAATAAATACGTGTTAAATTGGTTTTGTGTTGAATTTCCCCTGTGTTGAATTGTCCATGTGTTAAGTTGATGTGATGAGATGAAACGTCTTTGTGATATTTAGTCCTGTCACCAGTTGCCCGTTGGCAAAAAGACTGTTGGCTAGAGCCAAATTCAATATTTCACGTACTGATTATGTTTAATAATTCTCTATAAAAAAGTGATATTGTAGAATGGGTATTAAATTAGTGCTACAGGTGCCTGCGATGAGAGAAAGGATATAAGAGCCAGTTGAAAAAAGAAATGAGTAGTACTAAAGTACAAAAAAATATCATAACAGTACAAAGAATATTATTATATTGATAAGTCCTACTGATACATGAGAACCCTGAGATTTTTATACTGATGTTTTTATAATAAAAGAGTTTTTTTCAATAAAAAATAAAAAAATTAATTCACTTATGTTCTTTATTGCCTCACCATTCTCTTCAAATGACAATAATAAGTTTTTTTTAGACAATGGAAAAACTTCCAAATATTTTTTTTTTTCAATAAAAATATTTCAAATAATATTATTTCGCAATTTCGTCACCAGGAGCACTGCAGTAATAACGCTTGATAATCGCACCCATGATAACCTCAAATTAGTGAATGATAGGTATGATCCCGTCGTGTACATAACTTCGGCTCAACGTGTCAAGTTTATTTGATAAAAAATTGTGTTTAGCAGAGAAAAAAATAATCATCGACTTCATTGTAATTTCCTGGAGTTGAGGTAATTAAATCATTTTTGTTTAGAAAGAACTGGTGAAGATGTAGAATTATTTGAAACAGAGAAACATCATGTGAATTTTTACACATTTTTTTTTCATCCTCAATTTTAGGTTATTCGATCCAACTACAAAATTAACGGAAAGGACTGGTCCAGTTGTTCAATAAGACAGATAACAACTAAATAATATTCATCAGTGAAAGGTAATTATTGATTCTACATTGAAAATTAACAATTTGATTCATTTCCGTCATTAATTAATCAAGTAACCGAAAAAAACAAATAATAAATGAAATTTTTCATGATTCTTCCAGGAAAAATCCATTAATCTGCAGCAAAACTGAAGGATATTGCATGGTGCACTGGAGTCAAGAGATATTTTACGTTTGAATCACTCAACTGATACACTTTGTAATATCTTTGCAATAATATAATAAATCAATAAAACTTTCATCATCCCTATCCTCAACACCCAGAAATTAGAACCAGATTAACCACAGTCCTATAGATTATTAGTACAAAGAATCTAGACAAACGAAAAGAAACACAGATCAATAAATATTCAGACCGATAGCAAAAATTCCTGACAAAAAAGTCGATCCAGACTCAGACTCAGTAATAATTATTAACATTTCAGCAGATAACTGAAGAAATCAGGAAGTTGAGAGGATGTCTAAAAGACGATTAGAACTATTAGAATTAACAAATGAAAAATTAGAGCTTAGGAGATTGAAAAAATCAAATCCTATAGAAAAAAATCGACATGATGCTCATTTCGTAATCAATCAAATACATGCAGAATCTACGACTATTGATAATCAAACAGCAACTCCCTGCGTACAATTTCAGAATATCTTTCAACGTTCAGCTCCAAATTTTTTCTTTCATGATCATACGTATTCTAATTATTCCAAATTGAATCGTCAATACAAAACGAAAAGTACAAATAGAAAATCTCTTTTGAAAAATAATAATTTGACTCATTGCGTTAAATCAAACGACAATAAATCTAGATTACAATACAACAATGAGCTTCTTCAATATTCATTTGCTGCAGGAATTAATGATAGGGTCGATATGGCTAATTCTGATAGGAGTCAAAGTTCTGTTATCAGGGAAATTGTTTCTGAAGAGAGAATTCCAGTGTCTAATTCTATGGACATGAGAAATCAAAGTCCAGCATCGTGTCACAGGTTGCCAGCTCCGAGTTTTCAATTGCAGGATGATAGTCATAGCAGAATGCCACGATGTAATAATTCAACAGCTAATTTAATGATACAAAATCAAATTCCAATTCATCCACGGACTTATCATCGATTCACTCATAATATCAGTGGTAATGTGACAATTGTACGGGAAACACATAGGATTCCTGAGCAATATCTTGGTCTCATGAACATTGAATGTATTCATTGCAAAGCACGACATTTCTCCGGAGAAAAAGTTGCAAATAAAGGTTCATTCAATGATTGCTGCACTCACGGCAAAGTTTTTATTGAAAATTTACCTGATCCTCCAGAAATTATAAAAAAATTATTTGATGGCAGTCATAACGAATCGGGTAATTTCTATCAAAATATTCGCTATTACAATAACTCATTCTCGATTGCTTCGTTTAATGCTAATTTAGTGAATTTCAATAACCGAAGACCTGGTCCTTTTTGCTTTAAAATTCAGGGACAAATTTATTATCAAATTAATACCTCACTGTATCCTGCTGCCAATGAATTACCCAGATATGGACAACTTTTCATAATTGATTTGAACGAAGCAACAAATCATAGATTAAATTCAAATTTAAATAGTGAAGTTCTTCAAGTTATTGACTCTGCAATGAGACAATATAATATACATGTTCGATCATATCAAATGATGAAAGAAGAGTTAGATATAATGACTGCAGCGAATAATGGTGTTGAACCAGAACTAGAATTGTTATTCACATTAAAAAAAGGATTAGATAGACCACGCTATAATTTTCAACGAGTCAACGAAGTTGCGGCAGTTTTTTCCACAACAGCAGATGGAGACATTCCAGAATCGTATGTTACGATTCGAAATAGGTCGGATAAAGTCCTACAATATGTTAGTGCAATGAACGAATTCGTTGAACCATGGACTTATCCATTATTCTATCCACATGGAACCAGAGGCTGGACAGAAGGTATGAAACAACTTGATGGTATACATCGACTCACAAGGAATGCATATTTCAAATTTCGAATGGCAATTCGTACTGAACCTAATTATCTATTGATGGGTCGTAGATTGTTCCAGCAATGGGCAGTTGACAGTTATGTCAAAATGGAAAGGGATAGAATGAATTTTTTACGTTCGTCACAACAGAAACTACGTGTGGACTGCTATGAAGGTGTTTTGGAACATTTACGACGACGAGCTCAAGATACAAATAGTCGTATTGGTAAAGTAGTCATTCTGCCATCATCTTACATAGGATCACCACGTTACATGTTACAAACTTACCAAGATTCGATGACGATCGTTCGTCACTTTGGGAAGCCAGATTTATCCATCACCATGACCTGTAATCCGAAATGGAGAGAAATATCCGAAAATCTTTTGGATGGACAGAACGCATCAGATAGACCAGACTTGGTAGCTCGTGTCTTTGA
Organism: Coelinius sp. EB29; assembly: GCA_035578325.1. NCBI lineage: Eukaryota > Metazoa > Arthropoda > Insecta > Hymenoptera > Braconidae > Coelinius > Coelinius sp. EB29. The sequence goes on along the minus strand of JAOZGT010000016.1, from coordinate 2,297,823 downwards.
ATTGAAAAAAGATGAGTTGCTCAGGATAATCACTAGAGAGAAAATCTTCGGAGAAATTCAAGCCCATATGCATGTCATTGAATATCAAAAGCGCGCCTTACCTCATGTTCACCTATTATTGACGTTGAAATCCAATTCAAAAATCACAACTCCAGAAATTGTAGACAAATATATTTCTGCTGAAATTATAAGTGCTACTGAGAATCCAGAATTACATGGAATCATAAAAAATAATATGGTTCATGGCCCTTGCGGTGATTGGTGTTTGGATGAAAAGCAACAATGCTCCAAAAAATATCCAAAAACATTCCATAATGAAACGACAATGGATGAAGATGGCTATCCTTGCTACAAACGGCGGAACACAGGACAATATACTCGTTGTGATGGATTTGTTTTTGACAATCGAAGCGTTGTTCTACATAATAAAGAATTATTGCAACGTCTCAATTGCCACATCAATGTGGAAGCAGTCTCAAATATCAAGGCTGTCAAATATCTTTACAAATATATTTATAAGGGCTCCGATGCGGCCGCTATCGTGATTCAAGAACAAAACTTAAATACAGATCAAGGAGTTATTAATCACGATGAAATTAACGATTACCTAGAAACTCGTTATGTCAGTCCTCCTGAAGCGTGTGTACGTATTCTCAATTTTTCCATGCACGATAAAAGTCATAGCATCACACGTTTGTCAATACATCTAGAAAATCAACAAACTGTTATGATCGATCAAATCGGTAATGCCGAGGCCATTGAGGGTGCATTGAATAAAAATACAACTCACTGCTTATTTTAAATTGAATGAACAAGATCCAGAAGCCAGATATTTTACATATGCAGAAATACCACAGCATTATACCTTCAAGAAAAAAAATGGTGTGTGGATTTGGGAGAAACGTCGGAGTCATTTCAATGTAATTGGTCGAATATATTCAGTCAGTCCAACGCAAACAGAATTATTCCCTCTTAGATTATTATTAACATCTGTAAAGGGCGCGAAGAGTTATGAAGATTTACGAACAGTTAACGGGATAATTCACCCGACATTCGTCAGTACATGTCTAGCATTAGGTTTAATTGAAGATGATGACGAATGGATGACTGCCATGCATGAAGCAGAAATTTGGATGATGCCTAAGCAATTGCGACAATTATTTGTGCGTATACTAATACACTATAAGCCCCATTGTCCAGAAGAACTATGGGAGGAATTTAAAGATGCATTATCAGAAGATTACTCTCGGAGAATGCCTCTGCCTGCGGCTCATCGAAAAGCTTATATCCAGATAAATTCGTTACTAATCGATGCAGGTTCAGCTTTATCAGATTTTCCTTCTATGCCACAAATCACTGATATTGACAATATTGAGGATGATATGTTGCCTACAGAACATTATGACATTGGTATAGCCCAATACCAAAAACTTAATGAAAAGCAACGACATATTGTTGACACAATTTTGAATCTATTGTTGAATGACACGTTGGGTGTACGTTCTCGATGTTTTTTCATTGACGGGCCAGGCGGCTCGGGTAAAACATTCATTTATACCACATTATATCATCTGTTACGAAGTAAAGAAAAGAGATTGTGTACCATGGCTTACACTGGTATAGCAGCAATATTACTTCCACACGGGAAAACGGTTCACAAAACATTCAAATTGCCAATTGAATTATACAGAGATTCATCGCAAACCATTAAAGTTCAATCTGAACAAGCTGAATACTTAAAGATGGTTGACATATTCATTTGGGATGAGGCTCCAATGGCACCAAGGCATGCTTTAGAATTAGTAGATCGTAATTTACGTGATATCATGAATAATAAACAAGCATTTGGCGGGAAAGTCATGTTACTGGGAGGTGATTTCCAGCAATTGTTGCCTGTAAAGAAATATGCTACTCGCAGTGAATTGGTGAATCTATCCATCAAATATAGCAGTTTATGGCCTCAATTTTCACAATTTGCTCTCACTGAAAATATGCGTAACTTGTCACAGGAAGTGGAATTCACTGAATTTCTATTATCAGTGGGTGATGGAACAGTTAACATGAATGACTCTGATTTATATTTACCAGAAAATTGCCTTGCACCACCAGATGCTGATATTGCTGAAGATATTTATGGAGATGTTATCAGAGAAAAAAACTATGAAAAGTTAACAAAATGGGCAATATTATCAGCAAGGAATAATGATGTTGATGACATCAATAAGAGAGTTGTAAATTTATTGGATAAATCGACAGAAAGAATTTATACCAGTATTGATACTCTAAAAGAATGCGAAAATGGTATGATGGGAGAAACTCTACTACCAGAATATTTAGAAACTTTAAATCCTCCCAATCTTCCACCACATGAGTTGAAGTTAAGGATTAATACAGTTGTAATGTTAATTAGGAACCTTTCTGTTAACGGAACTAGACTACAAATTTTATAATTGGCAAATCATCTCTTAAAATGTAAAATTTTGACTGGCGATAAAGCAGGAGAGATCGTGTTCATATGTCGCATCACATTATACAATGGAGATACCTATCCATTCGTATTCGGAAGAAGACAGTTTCCTATTCGATTAGCATTTGCCATGACGATTAACAAATCTCAGGGGCAGACTTTTGAGAAAATTGGAATTGATCTCAGACGAGATATTTTCAATCATGGACAACTGTATGTTGCATTATCACGTGTTCGTTCTTGGGATTCACTGAAAATATACTTGGGGAATCAAAAAGACTCCAATGTTGTGAAAAATTATGCATATAGAGAGTTGTATGATTAAGTAATAATATCACTTAAGGGACCAATCGTCTTATTCATCTCATTTTGTTGATCAACAATTTAAAATATTCAAATTTTAACTTTTTTGTCAAAAAAAGAATTGAAAATTACTTCGTTGCTAAGTATTTATCATGATTATATATCATTGGAGTTCACTCCCTCAGTAATGCCATTTCATCTCCTGATCCTTGGTAAATCTATCACTCATTATTAATCATGATATTTTCAACACATCGATAATTTGAATGGACATATTATGAGGTAATCAATAACGCGATCGCTTGCAGCCGCGGAGACGCTATTCCCCTTGAAAAAAAAGCATGCACTGGAAAGTGTCCTGGCAGAGGTACATGTAAAAAGTATCATGGCGCACTTCTCATGAGCAGTTTTCATGGGAATTCTCATGAGAAACCTCATATTAATGCACGCACGGCCGCTTGCGGCCGCGCCATAAAGTTCTAGTTAAGAGAAAATGAGGATATGGATAGCTTCGTCTCTGCAGCTGAAGATTCGTTCAACGATAAAACATTGAGTCAGAGAATATTTTCATCATCATTGAAAGACTCTCACAATGATCCTCATAATGCAAGTGCAATGTCATTTGGAAATATTTCTTATGGTAATCTTGATGAAGATAGTTTTGTTTGGAAATATTTAACAGAAATCAACACGAAAAAATGGGATAAATCGTATGGGGTTCGTAGACTAACCCGTAATTTTATGATTGGAAATTCACCCATATACTTTGAAGATGGTTTTATCAAAGTTAAAGGAGTGAAATATTCATGTACTGCGGGTTTACTAGAATTACTCATTATGAAGAACCCTAATGAAGAGTTGATAAGTGACAGTGATATAGAAGCATATAGGAAAATCATATTATCAACTAATGGACATGAGAAAAATTATAAACAACGTGGTGGTATACGAGATAACAAGAGTGAAAAATATAAGAACTATATTTGAAAGTTTGTCAAGACCAAATACAGTGGAACGGGCCTTCTACCTACATTTATGAGGGCTCGAAGACCCAACACAGTCAATTATGTTTATTGGGATGATCCCAATGAGCTTGTGGATCGTCTCCGCCTACTCATCGCTTCACAAACAGCTGGAAATCCGAGTCATGATAATGAAATCATCTCAATTATTGAGGAACTCCGTGAAGCCAAAATTATATATTAGAGTGCAATAATCTCAATACAGCATCATTCGAAAAATGAGTGTTGATGTGTTCGGTCGTCACTTGAGTTCTGATACTAGAGGATCTCCCAATCGTGGCCCACCTGGCATTGGATTCCAGTTGACTGTGGATGGCCATTATGATCTTCAAGACAAAAAACTGTGTAATCTTGCGAAACCTGACAATCTGCAGAATGCTGTTACATTAGAGACATTGTATGAAAACATTGCTGAATCACAACGGAATTTCAACCTCAGATTGGCAGATCTATTCAAAGGAATGAATGAATTCAAGGTTCAAGAAACAAAATGACTGCATGACGTGAATAAAACAATTATTGACTTGCATGAGGATATGATGTTGAGGTTCACCATTGTTCATAGAGAACTTGAGAAATTGAAACAAAAACCCTGGGCGGTTGTATCCCTGATACAGCCGTTATTTTTACGTGGATACGTCTATGTTACGTAGCGACTTGGCAAATTATAAGAGTAATTTGAATTAAGGTTGTTGCCCCGCTAAATGTCGCGGCTAAAATACTCGACATTTCCTAACGAAATTTTTATCGTAGATAGCTCAAAGGATTACCTATAAAATGAGCACAGACTGATTTGTCTAACTCGCCTCGGTCCTGAGATATGATTTTTTCCTTTTAACATGTCGGTAAATGCAATTTCACCTTTTTTATTTTTTAAAAAATCAACCACTCGAGAACTTTTAATAAAAAAAAACACAGTGTAGAACTAGTGTCAACCAATTTACCAAAAAAAAAATCGTGTCGAAAAATCGCTTCATACCCGAGAAATAATTTGACAAAGTCGTGTTTTTGGCCTAAGTGGGCGGGAAATTGAATTCCCTACACCCGACGCGGCAGCAACGCAGCTACCGAAGCCATCGAAGAGAGAGACAGACTATGCATGAGAGAGCCTACGCATGGTTGCCACGATCGACATAATTCAGCGTTAGCTGTATGCGCACGTATTGATGCACAGTCTATTCATGTGTGCGTGAGGCGTGTCAGACTGTACTTTGGTAAAAGTTTTCGGTCTAACCCGAGCGCTCTGTTTAGCGGGATAACAGCGCTCAGCGTCAAAAATTTTGACGCTGTACCTTCGGGGCAACAACCTTAATGTTTTAAACTGAGTTTATTGAGTATAGGTCGATGATAGGAGAAATATGATACATAATGAAGTAATTCGACATTCAAATTACACGAAGGGTTGATAGGCAGGTTAGGGGGAATACTTTATGAATAGCTTTTAACCACTTTTCGCATTTTTCAACGCGCCTTGGCGCTTTAAAAACTGTGCAATTTGTTTCTCTGCAACAACCGGGAATTTTACAACGCGGAGCCATAACTAATTGCGAAAAAATCTCAAATAAACACTTTCGATGCGTGAGAATTTTCGTCTACATGTATCTTTGCTCCATTCATCATCGTTCAAACCCGAGCTCACGCTTTAAAGGAAGTCGGCAAAGTAGATTTCGCTCCCAGTTGGTAAAGTAGATCCCTAGCTTAGTTCCCTTATACACCAACAGATGGCGCCACTGAATGTCGTCTGGCGCACAAAATGCTCCAGACCAAAACGAAAACATAGACGTATCCACGTCAAAAAATTGGAGTCAAATAGTTTCAAAAAATGATGGATAATAAAGTAGATGTTGTAACGGAGCTGCATAAACCAGCACGTAAAAATTATCCTCGACGGCATGTTAATATACGTGACTTGGATGAGACATGGCAAGCAGACTTGGTTGATATGACTGCTTATGCAAGAACGAATAATGAAAATAAATTTTTGCTCACTGTAATTGATATTTTTTCAAAATTTGCTTGGGCTGTGCCGCTAAAGAGGAAAAATGCTCATGATGTTACATTAGCAATGAGTTCAATTCTTAAACAAGGGCGTGTCCCCAAACATTTGCATGTTGATAGGGGGAAAGAATTTTATAACACCGAATTTCAAGTACTAATGAAAAAATAAAATATTAATATGTATTCTACATTCAGTAATTTGAAAGCCTCGATATGTGAGCGATTCAATCGGACGCTGAAGAGTAAAATGTGGTTTCAGTTCAGTTTGCGTGGAAGTTATCAATGGATTGATATGCTACCGAAGCTTCTGAATGACTATAATAATAGTAAACATCGGACTATTCGCATGAAACCTGTTGATGTGACAAAAGAAAATGCGAAGAAATTACAGCTCATGTATGCCGATTTTAGGGTGAACAATAGACAGCCAAAATTCCAAGTCGGTGATAGAGTACGCATAAGCAAAGCGAAACATGTGTTTGAGAAAGGTTATACACCTAACTGGACTACTGAATTATTCACTATCAGAGCTATCAATAATACTAATCCAGTAACTTATCAATTAAAGGATTATAAAAATGAATTAATTAGCGGTAGTTTTTATGAAGAGGAGTTATTGAAAACGAAACATCCTGATGTGTACCTCGTGGAGAAAGTTTTGAAAAAAGTTGGACTTAGACGCTATGTGAAGTGGTTGGGATTCGATAACACTCATAATAGTTGGATAGATATTGAAGATTGATGGGGAAGGGGAGAAAAATTGTAAAGTAGGGAAAATATAAGTTTTAAGGTGATGATTGTATGGATCATTTGAATAAAAAACATTTTCATCATTCAACTTGTTTGTTTATTTTGTCAACCAATATTTACATTATTCTTCTTAAATCCATAGGGCAAAGTGTCTGTTGCATAAGGTATGAGAATACGTTTATCATCATACCAACTTAGAGCTAATTTTGTTTGATTGATGGTATATACATCATGTTTAATCGATCGAATCATATTTTGGGATTCTATGACGTTTTCATGCCTCATCAAACAGTCTTTGTAGTCATCGAATGTGATGCGTTTTAAAGTCGATCTTTTTACACCTTTAGCACGTGATTTTTCACTTTCTTCTCCAAAAATTTTTAGAGTATACATTTTTGCGCGAAGTCCTATAAATTCAGTCATAATCTTACCATTATTCTCATTCTTCATTAAACCTAATTTTTTCTTATTGACTAATGGCATATTGTACACATTATTTAGCGGATAATCTGAAGTATCAAATTTCTCAATATCTTTCTTCATGATTTCATAAATATTATCAACTTTGAAACGATAAATGAGACTGTCTGTATCCGTGTACAACAATTGAGCATCATTTCCAAAAGTACTTCTTACATAATTATAATGGAAATCATAAATATATGTCTTAGAAATATCGAGAATGCTAAAACCTACATATATTGGTTTATTGAATCGAATTTTCGTACGATTCATTTGAATGATAACCAAATCATTATCAAAAATTATACTGCTGTGGAATTTAGGTTTTGCAATCAAACTTGCAGCGCCATATCGACCACCCCACTGGGTAACCAATTTCACATCCAATTGCTTCCGTACATTCTCCATCGTCTTACCAAATACCGCATTATTCATAAGTTTATAAAAATTTTGTTCAAACTCATTTTGTGAATTTTTCCTGAGATCTGTATTGAGATCAATATATTTTTTTAACCATGGGCTTTGAGAAAATTTTAAAATTCTATGAATTTTTGTTATTCTCATCCCCAAACTACTATATTGTTTTAGATTCTTATAATGGACTATATAATTTTTCTTCGAATTAAGAGTTGTCAATAATTTGGGTAACTTTGCTTTCCCATTGGGTGGTATGATATGTTCTGGACACAGGGGTAAATCCTTATGGTCCTCATGTAAATCCTCAGGATACTCCAGGTCGACTTTTAATATATACCCAACAGTTGAATCATCAGGAATATTCTGAATGTTCAATGTGTTACAGTCCTCCATCCAACTGAAGTTTCCGTGTGGTAAATAATGGCTCATTGCTGCTCCATATAAGTTGTTGACGTCAAAATACATGAGGTAAGCTTCCTCCTCTTGTTTATTATAATCAGCTCCCATGTATCGATTATTCGCCGTTCCATATCTGTTTGAGCACTGTGATAGTCCTCCCCTAATACCCTTTTCAATGAAAAGGAGCATTTCAGGATCTTTGAATAATTCCAGTCGTACTTGAGTCATTTTTAACATAGCGTCAAAAGCGAGACCAGGTGCTGTGTAATAATGGAGAGGATCCAAGTTATATGAGGCGAAACAACTCTCTCGGAAATTCTCAAAAATATCGGCTAGTAACAAAATATCTGTTTTCAGATATAAATCAGAGTATTCGCCAAGTGTGCGGAGGCCGAAATTTCTCCAAACATCACAGGCATGGTTGTAATCTCGATCTGATATATGCTCATCATTCAAGCGAGAGTCGAAATTTTCTTTCGGAAGTAGTTCTCGCTCATTCAACTTATCCCAATCATCTATGTATTCATATGGGAAAACTCCTTCCCTTGTGACGAGCTCAAACTGTTGTTTATTTGAATAGTGATGAGCAGTTATTCTTTTTTTCTCTCCATCTACATATGAAGCTAATTTATCTATGCTACTAGCCATAAAGCGGAATGAGTCGATGAATCTTAAGTGAACTTTTGTTGATTCCACTGATTTTGTAAAAGAAATGTATTTTTCTTTATTAATAGGGAGTAATTTCACATCACCTTCAAACAGCTTGGCTAGAGCTTTGATGAAAAAGTGTGAATCATAGCCTGATAAATTGTGAAACACCACTGGAATTATACACGATTCCGTGTAATTGAGGTTACAACCAGGGTGGGCTGCGCCTCGATATCTGCCTGTAAAATGACAGTGGTCCCGGTGTTTCACAGCTTTTCCACGAAATGCTTCACCACAGATATGGCAAGTTTTGGCTAACGTATAGGCTTTTTCCATCTCAGCAGTCAAGTGCATTGGTTGATTTCGTTTCAATTCAGCATCAATTTTCATCGCCAAGATGCGTAACTGCTCAATGAACCATTCAACACAATCTCTCCCACGATAAATACTAAGTCCAGACTTCGAATCATCATAACTACATTTGACATAAAATCCTGCACTGAAAGGCACATGATTCTGGTATATCTTGGTATTTTTATCATTGTCCTCAGGCATTTTTTTCAATAAGCACTCGAAATCGGCATATATGACGTATGGAACTGGTCAATTGGTGTTTGAAATTTTGAAATTTCAAAATTTTGTCATCATGACGAGGGAAAATCATTCAAGACTTATTAATTGACATACAATCTGCTCTGTGATTCGTATAAGGTTTTTTTTGTCGAAAATGACACAGACATCTATCACATATGAGCGTTTCATGCTGAAATTTCGAAATCTGTGCACTCACTAAACGAGATAAATTTGCGATCCACGTATAGTGATAAATCCTTTCTTGATCATCATCGATGTTGTTATGTTTTTCAATCATGAGGAGATGAATCGTTCTCCCTTCATCATGAGGATTTGTGGGTGGATTCTTACTGAGATATAGTGGTACAATCCAAGCTTTATCAGATTCCTCATCACTGTCAATTCCATAGACATTGATTGATAAATCATTCATTTTCTCGAACTTTGAAATATCTTTCAATGCCATGGGGTAGTTGAACATACCAAAATTTTTGATGATGGTGTTGAAAGGTGGGTAGGAGTTTGGGCGCTCTTTATGATCAACATTGCAGCGAGCAGCCATAATAGACCATAAGAAACAATATGAATCTTCTTTATTTTGAACGTTGACTACTGCTTTTTTCCTTTTAATCCATTCAGGCACTTCGACAAAGCTCGATTTTCCTCCTCGCAATGGATTATATTTATTAATGTTCACTTCTAAATTGATTATTTCAACTAATTTCCAACTTGAGTCTCTTTCTTGGAACTCATCCATTTTCACTAAAAGTTGTTCTTTAATATGTTCCTCAAACCACTGTTTCATATCCGTTGAATCGAGGATTATTTCATTCCTTGTATTGAAGAATTTATCTTCTTCAATAAGGTGTTCATTTCTTTTAATCTCATATCTACATGATAAGACTACATTCACTTTAAGGTTTCTCTCCTTTTTAAATGCATTTTTCAATCGTACACAGAGCATTCTCCGTGCACCATCCAAGAATTTGATGATATCAGGATTTTTCAAGTTTATGATGACACCAGTCCTCATACGACCATCGAAAACATTTTGAAGATCTTCCCATTTGACTCTGTCAGTTAGATTTCCACGCAAACCTCCTCCAATAACTTCCAAGGCTTTGAATTGAGCTAGAAACATTCTCAATCGCCCAAACATATGAGTCAATCGTCCTTTCTCGCTATGATTGACGCTCCCATTTAAAAATTGATTTACTTGTTTCACATGATTTCTGAGATTTTTGAGCCACACTTGGATTTCTGTGGGTCTTCTCTCCCTTTTCACACGTTCATATGCTTCTCTCAAAGACCTCAAAAGTCTTACGCATGAATGAGCATCCATGTTGCTCTAGATAAATAGTCGCAGAAGAAACTGATGAGAAAAAAGTATCGTGTCCCCTTTTATATTGTTATGCACAGGTATGTGCCTCTGGTGAAAACCCTTGGAAAATGTCTGTGATTGGTCGAAATAGGATCGTGTGGTCTGTGGAAAAATGCCATGTGACTTGAACTTTGTTAACAACGTTCCATTTTCAGAAAAGATAGGTGATAAGTGGAATTCCTTATACCTGAGTAATTTGAGAGAAAATCTCAACTACTCTACAAAGTAGGAGTAAAAAACCTTTTCACTTTTATAACCCTATGCGTCATGCTGGGGTATGGCTCGTGTATTATCTAGATTTTCAAAAATTTCAGATGTCCTTCATCCCTGAGTAATTTGAGAGAAAATCTCAACTACTCTACAAACAATGAGTGAAAACCCCTCTTAATTTTTATAACCCCATGGGTTACAGAGAAGTAAGGTCTTGTACGATATTCTGTTATCAAGATTAAAAAAAATTTCAATGTCACTCATCTCTGAGTCATTTCAGAGAAAATCTCAACTACTCTATAAATTATGAGTAAAAACCTTTTAAGTTTTATAACCCCATAGGTAATGCGGGGTATGGCTCTTGTATTATCTAGAATCATGATTCATTATTGGTGGGTCTCAATGACCTCAAGCGCAATAAATCTAGGTGCATTTGGAGATCTCCAGATAAAAATTTGGGTTCTCAATTAGACAAAAAATTTCAGCACTCTTCCTACCTGAAGTGTGCGATTTCTTGGTCCATTTGCCTGTGTTTTGGAAGCTCTTGGTGGTGGGGGTGAGTGGGTATTAAAGGAGCTAAGTTCAACCATGAGCATTCATCTATCTGTCAACCGTGTAGTTGAACTCATAGAAGTTTTTTTCCAAACGCGATTATGTATCGATATGTGCGAGTTGCTGAGAACTTAGTTTATCCAAAGGAGTGGGCTATTAAATATAATAGACAGTTGGATCAAAAAATGTCTAGGGTAATAGCCCAATATCATCTCGACATGGAGAGTCCTGATCCTGATGCTGAGCGGTGGCCCATTTTAATGTTGGACCCCCCTGGTCATCTGGTGGTGAGTGATTTTCACAACATTCACCACTTTCTTCTAACGGAGGATTTCACTATCTTCGCTGAAGATTTGGTGAATAGGATTAATCATCTCAATGATGATGGGGCGGATTCTGCAATCGTTGATGATGGGTTGGATGTAGAGGCGGAATCATCGGGTCATGATAGTGGATTCGTCGATCTAGAGCAGCCTGGGGGTCAACTTCCATACTCGCCGCCATCACCCACACCCAGCTTCGTGGGTCCAGAGCAGCCCTGGGATCAGCTGCCTGACTCACCAGCATCACCCACACTCAGCTTCGTGGGTCCAGAGGTTCGTTGGTCCAGCTTCATGGGCTCAGAGCAGCCCTGGGATCAGTTGCCAGAATCACCGGTATCACCCACACCCAGCTTCGTTGGTCCAGAGCCTCGTTGGCCCAGCTTCATGGGTCTAGAGCAGCCCTGCGATCAGCTGCCAGATTCACCGACATCACCCACACCCAGCTTCGTGGGTCCAGAGCTTCGTAGGCCTAGCTCTATTGGTCCAGAGCAGCCCTGGGATCAACTACCTGGCTCATCCAGCTTCATAGGTCCACGAATTGGACTCATGAATCAACGCAGGGGATTTTATCAATTATCAGAGGTATGTTATTAATTGAAATTGTTCATATGGATGTATCCATTTATCATCCCTATTCCTCATCTAATTGTGTTTTTTTCTTTTTTGTTTTCTAAAGGTGCCGAAACATGTGATCTTCGAGCCTCAGATCATCATACCTGAGATTTGGGGGATTAATTATGATCGGGAGTTCCTGAAGCTGTGGACATCATGGGCAATCGCATCTCTACATCTTGCTCATAATGAGGTGGCTCGGAGAGCCAATGTGATGGTACCACTGGAACCCCCTGCTGAAATGTGGAGGAGTGGAGGAACATATTGGTTCCTGGAAAGGGGCCCACAAGTGCCACAGTCGTTGGATGAAGCTTTGGATCTGTCGGTTCCGCGAAAAAGGATTTGTGAAGTGTGTGATGATGCATCCAAGAGTGTAGTGAAGAAAAAGAAATATGAATAGTGTGCGTGTGTGTGTCGTGCGTGTGTGTGTGTGTGTGTGTGTGTGTGTGTGTGTGTGTGTGTGTGTGTGTTTTAATGTACGAACAGAGTAGTGTTAGAAATTGAAAGTGTAACTTTTATTGTGAAATATACCTTGGTTTTTTAAGCTTCAAATTTGTGTATTGTGTCATTATTGATGTTTTGAGTTTCCTGCTAACCCTTTCACGTGAGTCCATTAATCGTCTGAATTCATGATTAATTATAAGTAATTAATTTCGATCAGGATCAATCCTGCAATTTGTTAATATCAAAACCGTGAATAGGACCAGTGGAGCGGACCCATAAAGGAAACTCGATAATCAAACTCGCGAATCAAGTCTTTGAATAGAACCCGCGAATAGCCATATGTTGAACCGAGGAAAAAAAACGCGAATTAAAACCGCGCATCGATCCACCACCCACCCACTCGCGGAGAACCCTTCGACCACTTCCTCAAAAATCGTTGGGCCAGCGACGGCCTAGACTAACTACTCTAATTTATTAATAGGTTGGTAAAAGTCATGTAAATTTTCAATATTATTTTCAAGAATCCCGAAAGACTTTGGAAGAGATTGTCGTTGGTTTTGAAAAGAAATCGTCGAAATCTCATGGAACTATTCACAAGGCACAGCAGATTCCAGATGCAACAGAGCCTATTTCGAATATCTCGTCACCTTTCGCGCCAAAATTGCACTCGGCTCTCAGTCAAAACATGTCTCCTGATGATTTGAATGATGAAAACATTCGAGAAAAAGTCAAAATCGATGATGAAAAGCTTGTCAGAGGGAAATCAAGTCTGGAAAATAATGGAGAAAGGGTTCCTCGCATTCCAGAATATTCACCTGTCTCACCTCGCCTCTCTCACTCACCAATGTCATTGCTTCCATCACGAACTGATGAAACGATTGCTACAGGACATCCAAGCATACAAAAGTCTGAAAATGATGAAGAAAAGGCTCCACGAAGAAATCCTGTACCTAATTCAGACCTGCCAACTTCTATGATCAACCTAAATGAGGAATCTCAGAATTTACGTGCACACTCAGCTCTCTCTCCTCACCTCTCTCACTCACCAACGTCTCTGCTTCCATCACAAATTAATGAGACGATTTCTGCAAGAAACAGAGGCATACAGGAGCTTGGAAATGATAGTGAAAACGAACTGCCTATCATGGTACGTGAGAATAATGTGAGAAGAAAATTGGTTTTTGAGAGTCCCAAAAATGATCTCTTGGCGCCAAAATTGCCATTCGCTCCCACTCAAAACAATCCCCCTGATGATTTGAACGATGAAAACATTGGAGAAAAAGTTAATCCAGAATTTGAAAAACTACAAGATATGTCACGCTTGATCGATGAAAGAAACCCTTCACCTACCTTGAACTGTCCAACCTCTACAATCAACCTAAATGAGGAATCTCAGAATTTCCGTGCACACCCAGCTCTTTCTCCTCACCTCTCGCACTCATCAACGTCCTTGCTTCCATCACAAATTGATAAGACGATGTCTGCGGAAAATGCAGGCATACAGAAGCCTGAGAATGATATTGAAAACGAACTGCCTATCAAGGCACGTGAGAAGAATGTGAGAAGAAAATTGGTTTTTGAAAGTGTCAAAAATAATGTCACTGGTATCATTCCTTCAGACGTCAATATTTCTCCAGATGGAATTTTTTTTAGAAAAGGGACAAAATTTAAGACCAATGAAATTGGGATATTTAATTCATTAAAAAGTAATGAAATCGTTTCTTCACCAAATTCGTGAAGATCGTGAAGACCGAATTCGTGAAAATGACCAGTGGAAAAATGATGATCCGCTAAGGCTGTTTTCTCAGTTTTCAGAATTTTCTCAGGTTTGCCGTCATTTTTATGTTGACTCAACCTAATACCTAATCTTTGTCTAGTCTGTCCTACATAACACTTAGAGCATTCACAGGGAATTTTATATATTAGTCCAGATCTGCTAAGCTGTGGTGTCTCATCTTTTAATCTGGTATACAAATCTCCAACTCTCTTCAAGTTATATGGTACAAATCTTGAGTCCGTGTTTTTTATGCACTTATTCAATTCTTGTGACAGACCTTTGATTAACGGAAGACTGAAGCTTTTTTTGATCTCTAATTCAGCTCTCATTACTCCACTATCTCTTCGATCTTTAAACTTCTTGACGCAGTTCTTTATGAATTTATCTGGGTAACTATTATTCTTTAGTACATTACTCACCCTTCTTATATTTTCTTCATAGTATTCCTCACTACTCAAGCCAATGGCTCGATGGAGCAAACCAAACGCTACTCCAATCTTCTGTGAGGTCGGGTGATTAGATCTGAAATTGACTATTCTGCCAGAGTTCGTCGGTTTCTGATACCAACTCGTCTTAATAGTCCCATCATTTTGTCGGAAAACTTTTACATCAAGAAAACATATCGCATTCTCTACTTCTTTTTCTACAGTGAACTGAATACGATTATGAACAGAGTTAAACTGGTCTTTCACCATTTCTATTTGATTGATAGGCACTGGTAGTAAAGTATCATCTACATATAACTTCACCCATGGGATGTTAAAGGGGAGTTCATCAATTACCTTCTCAATCACATGATCCATAACTAGGTTCGCCAGCACCGGGCTTGCTGGATTGCCCATGCTACTTCCATCTATCTGCATATATACTTCATTATTGAAGGAGAAGTAGCTTGTATCAAAACAAAATTGGATTAAATCCAATATTACCTTCTTTGGAGCGGCGACTATGGTGGACCATTCGTCCCAGTGTTCTTCCACGATGTTAATAACGAGATCTTTCGGGATATTAGTAAATAATGATACTACATCTAATGAGACCAAAACATAACCATCTGGTAGTTTCACATCACCTACAAAATCCACAAACTCTTGTGAGTTCTTAATACTGAACTTAGAGGATTTCTGTACTTTAGACAGGAGTTGATGTAACAATCTAGCTAGCTTATAGCTCGGGGCTTTTAAGCAACTCACGACAGGTCTTAATTTACACCCCTGTTTATGTACTTTCCTGAGCCCATACATTTTTGGAATCACAGCATTCCACTTTTTTAAGGATTTCATTTTTTGTTCATCCACTACACCCTCTTTTCTCAACAACTCCACGAGAGCATTAGCTTTCGTTTGGAACTTCGAGGTCGGATCTTTATTAATCTTTACGTAAGTGGATTCATCCTTCAACATATCTTTCATCACGTCAACATACTCTGTTCTGTCCATAATTACCGTGGCTCCTCCTTTATCAGATCTTGCCACCAGGATTTGATCATTACTCCTCAAGAACTCTCTTGTGGTCTTAATGTCTTTATAAATTGAGCTCCTATTCTTCCCTCTATTGTTATTCAGGAAATTTGTAACAATGTTGACCATTCGTGCTCTAATATTATTCCGCGCTACATCTTGTTCATCAGTGCTAGTGTCTTTCACCACTAAACTCTGTATACAAGTCTCAATATCTTTGATTATAGTCGGGACAGGAAGTTCTTCTCCTGTAATCTCTAACCTAAACTTGGGTTCTAGACAGAACACGTTTTACCTGTTCAGGTAACTCAACAGTTGTGAAATTATAAATGACATTATTCTGGTGTGTTGACACTGTGATCGGTGATGTTTCTGTTACTAAAGAATTCAACTTTCTTCTGTTATTGCGTTTGATTGTTTTAAAAGATCTGGACTAATATATAAAATTCCCTGTGAATGCTCTAAGTGTTATGTAGGACAGACTAGACAAAGATTAGGTATTAGGTTGAGTCAACATAAAAATGACTGTAAACCTGAGAAAATTCTGAAAACTGAGAAAACAGCCTTAGCGGATCATCATTTTTCCACTGGTCATAATTTCAATTTTGGTGGTATTAGTATTCTTGATACGGAAGAGAATTGGAAGAAGAGGAACATTAGTGAAATGATCCATATTTCCATGAATGATACAGTGAATAAACGGGAAGATACATGCGGCTTGAGCTCTTCATATAGCTATTTGTTAAAACAATATAAGAGGAGAATAGATCGACGGAATTCCAGATTTGTAAGATGTTAGGCTGGCTGAACATTGGTGCCTGGAGAGTACTGCCCCCACGCGGTTCAGCTGCGTTGTTGTCTATCACCGGATGAGTGTTGAGTTGTGGGGGACTCATACACACTAAGACGTGTGACTGTATCTGAGTGGTTGTCATTCGAGAAAAATATGTTTCTTAAATTTTGCTATTTGTTTCTTGTTACATATGGAGAACTCCGTTTCAGTATTTTAATAATTTGTTATATGAGATTAGAAATCACTGATAAGTGTATGAAATGTGAATTTATGTTTATATATTTATTTTCTAGTGCCTGATGAAGCTATAATAATTAGCGAAACGTCGCATTTATGACATAATTTTAATGTTGTATTTTATTCTCCACCTCCCTTCAATTTTCTTATGATTTGATAACATCATGGAGATGAATGCCACCATGATGTGAAAATATTCTTATCTATGCCTAAAAAAAGTCGAGAACGTTTGAAACAGATTGATAGCATCAGAGGTAAGGGCGATCATATCTATAACACTGATCCAGAATATAATCAAGGAGATTTAATAGTTCGTCGAAGGCCAAATGAACAAAGGGCGGGTTGTAGAAGAAGTGAAGACCATTTGCCTTGTGCAAAGTGCAAAATGTGGTATTCGAAATCAACATTGAAAACACATTTTCGTGCGTGTACGAATAAAAAATCCAACAAGAGGAGTGCACTCATGATGAGTAGGAAATTACTCGGTGAACTGCATCCCACGGCAGGTCCTGTGTTAAGACAATTCATATTTCCAACGATGAGAGAAGGTCCAGTAAAGGATATTATTAAATATGATGAGTTAATAATACAATTTGGAAACAAGCTTTGTAAAAAATATCGATCTCAACATCACCACAAAGAAATTCGAATACACTTGAGACTCTGCGGACGTTTGTTACTGAATGTTAAGGAAATTAATTCGGAGATAACTGACTTTTCCTCCCTGTACCGTCCCAAACATTATGAAGATGTAATTACCGCTGTAAATATGACCGGTAGACTCAACCCTAGTGGTACAGTATATGAAGCTCCCGCAACTGCAGCACAAGCTGGATCGTTAGTGAAGAAACTTGCATCTCTACGTAAAAGTAATTGCATCAAGCATCAGTTGAGAGATGAAAAACAGAATTGTGAAGACTTCCTTCATCTCTTATTGGACGATTATTCAGCGAGCGTGAGCAAAACAGTTGAAGAAAGTCAGAGTTTGCAAAAAAGACAGAAATGTGTAAAACTACCTACTACCGAAGACATTAAAAAACTTTGGGAGTATCTAGAAAACCAGAAGGAATCGGCTATGGAAGCATGGAAATCAAAGATTTCATATGGAAACTGGCTTGCAGTGTCACGTATTCCTCCCACCGGAAGCAGAAATTGAGAAAAAAAAAAAAAAGAAAGCGAAAACACTATCAAAAAGGGTCTCGGAGTCTCAAAATCCCATTTGAAATAACGAAATTATCTATAACAAAACAAATATATGAAATGAAATTTTGATAATAATGAAAGGAGAATTAAAACGAAATAAGAGACAATACAAAATGAAGAAGAATAGGAAAGAAAATAAAGAGAAGAATGAAATAAAAATATAAAAAAATAATGAGAATAATGAAACGGAAATATAGAAGTGAATAGAACGAAAATATGAAGAAAAGAGAAAGAAAATGAAAAGAAAATGGAAAGAATATAATAAAGAAAGAAATTGGTGTATAAGAAAAACGAAACAAATGAAACATAGTTGTAAGGAAACGAAGGATAAGAAAATTGAAAGGAAACGGTATGATAAAATAAAGAAAGACGAAAGGCAAAGAAAAGATTAAAAAGAAAAGAAAGAGAAATAAAGAAAAGGTGGAGAAATTAAGGAATAAAAATACAAGAAATAATAATACGAATAATTAGAAGAAGATTTTGAGACTTCGAGGTTATAATAGTTAGTTGGAAAAATAAGGAGGTTGGAGGGAGTGCGTACATGACAAGGAATTGGGTTTTCATTTGTGACGTATTCGCTTTTCGAATACGTCTAATTTATATCACTAAAAAGTTCATGTCATAAACTCGAAAATATGATAAATTGATCAAGGATTAAACTAATTAGTGCTAAAAACTATTTGAAATGAACAGAAATTCTCCCTATGAGTCGTCCAAATGCACAAAATGGACATTGCTTCCGGTTGCAAGCAGAATAACCGCTGCTTCCGGCGGGAAGCAAATGTCATAATTCAATATTCAGCGATGAATTCACCAAAATTCACGCTCAGATTGGAACAAAACCATCTTAATATCTTGCAATAAATATTGGGAATGAATTTCAACATGAAAAACAATAATTTTCTAAACAACATTTTTTATTCAGAAGTTTATAAGTTAAAATCACATTTTTGACAATAAAGCTGAAACTGAGAATTATTTTAGAGACATTAATAGCTATATATTTTCGTTTTGACCTAATACAACTTTCTCATAGCTCAAAATAATATAAAAATCATTTAAATAATTTTTGGTCAAAAATACTTCATTCTTAAAACAAATTTCAAACAATTCAAGAGCCAGAAAATGAACTATGCAACTTTTTGACGAAAATCCTTCTGAATAATGAAATATAGAACAAGCCAACAATTTGGATCCAAGCTTGAAGGAAATCGGTCGATAATTACTATTTTTAATAAATAAAAAACGATTTTAACATGTACAAAAATGATTTAGTAAAATTGAAAAACTATTGACAAGCTATCAATAGATAGAGTCTCGAAACTTTTTTCCCATGTGTAGTTTGACCCAAAGTTTATTATTTTCAAATAAAAACAAAAATCGATTAATAAATACAATTGTTATAAATAAAAAGCTACACGACATGTACCTAAGCAAAATCGACTTGTAGCAGAAACTTCACAGGAGTTTTCTTAGACTCAGAAGAGAGATAAAAATCTATAATTTGGTATCTATGTGTAGTTTTATCTAAAAAAAGATATTTTCAAAGAAAATTATTAATAAACATTTGTAATAAACAAATGACAACCGAAAAGCTGGTGGCACATAATGAATGCCCAGTAAAATCCCCTGAGTTGGGAATGGTTGCCATTTTAGGGCTAAAATAAAATTACTGAGCCCTCAAAAATTATTCGAATAACTTAAATAAAATAATAGCAATATAATTCAACAACAAAAATAATAAAATTTGAAGCAACCTTGACATTCAGGAATTCACACCTTAAAATCACATTTTTTATCATAAATTCAAAATTGGAAATAAATCCAAAGATATTCCTGGTTAAATATTTTCCTTTTATCCCTACTCAAATATTGGGAAGGTAAAAATAACAAAAATGCCATTTAATTAGAGACTTGCCCAAAATAGTTCATTTTTGAACAAAATTTTAAACAATTCAGGAGCTGGAAATTGAACCAGTAAACCTTTTTGAGAAATTCCTTTTGGAGGACAAACTAGATGACTGGCCAACAATTCCAAGCCAAGAATCAAGAGAATCGGTCAGCAATTACTATTTTTAATGAATAAAAATCGATTTTAAGGTACACTATGGGGGTTAGTAAAATTGGGAAAACTGTTGACAGTCTACTATTGACTTAAACAATAGATAGAAATTTAAAACTTTTTTCCCATGTACAGTTAGACCTAAAGTTTCTGAAATTCGAGGAAAAATGGAAATCAATTAATAATCAAAATTGTTATCAATAAATAGCTATATCGTATGTAGTAAGGGTAAATTAGCTCTCAACAGAAACTGTAAACTAGTTTTCGCCGGCTTAAAAAATAGATAAAAATGCAAAACTTGGCACCCATGTGTAGTTTTACCTATAATTCATTATTCTCAAAGAAAATTGTCAATAAACCCTGTTAATAGACAAGTTGTACATGAAAAGCCGACTCACCATAAGAAATACATGGGAATCTAAATCGAGCTTCCCAAAAGAAACAAACGGTTAACAAACTCAAATCAAAAAATTATAAAATAAATTAGAGAAACTCTCTCAAAACTGGCAATAGTAGGGGAAACAAAAAATTCGACAAAAGTTAATGCAAAAACCAATTCGTTATAAACAAATTGTTTAAAAATTAATCAGAAAAATATGAAAAAATATGGATATAGAAGCTGACAATGAATGAGAAGCGATCCAGCTCAAAGAATTCCGAAAAGTTCAAAAACAATCAAGATATAAATTAAACAACAAATAACCTGGTTTTTACAAAAAAAAAATGCAATATCTCGAAAACAAATAAACATATCGAATCCGTTCGTGGCTGGAAATGAAGACCATTGAATGATCTTTCATATAAGCTATCAAACCGATTTTTTCGATAAAGATTTATAGGTCAAAAATGATAATAGACACTTTTGCAAGGTCAAATTTTCGGAAAATCGTATCTCCGAAGACTACCGAGATTAAGGAACGAAATTTTATGTAAATTCATCATTAATTAAGCTCTTCAAAATGAGCCCATGACTGATTCGATAAGTTAACTAATGACAAAGTTATTAACAAATGAAGTTTATAAAAAAAATGGAAAAATTATTTTTACACCAGAATTAGGTCTTTTAGCCAAAGAGAAGTATGAAAATGAATTTTGTGAAATTTGTCGAGATACAATGACAATTGACACAGCGGACCTATTGGGTCATCATCAGGAGGGCAAGGGGAATTCATTCAGCTATAGCACTGAACCAACTTAAAATCTGCTCAGAAATCAATAATTCTTGAGCCAAAAAAATCAGAAATAATTTGAATAATCCGAATATGTAATATCAATAATGTAAACCCATTAAAAAAAAAAAAAAATAATTGTATGTAGAGGGGCACAACGGGCGCAGCTGGCAAGGGTAGAAAGCGCGCACCCCACTCTGTCAGGCAGCAACAGCTCGCCACTAGTGTGCTACCCCACTCTGCCTGCCGGCTGCGCGCGCCACCCCGCTCGCCAGCGCCGAGAAATTGTACGTCCACATCCCTAGCAGTCGCTCCGGCAAAAAGTCAGTCCACCGCCAGCAGTTGAAGGAGACGGTAATAGCTCAGAAGAGCTCCGGGAGTGCCTTGCAGTAGTGCCCACCTTGGGACTTAGAATATTTTTTCGTCGAGCCGAGAACTTAGAATTTTTCTATTCTTGTGAAAACTTAGAATCTTTCATTCTTGTGGAAAAACTCTGAATTTCTTATTAGTGCGACAAACTTAGAATTTTTATTCATGTGAAAAAAAAAAACTTAGAAATTTTTATCCTCGTTAAAACTTACTTAGTTCTAATTCTTGTGGAAAACTTAGAAATTTTAATTCTTGTGAAACACTTTGAAAATTTCAATCAGCTATTAAATCCAATCAATTGAAGTAAATTCATGCACAAGTTCATTCAAGTACGATTAACAAGTTCTCGACTCGATAAAAAAAAAGAAAAAATAAAAAAAAAAAAAAACATCACTAAACCGAAATCGTCATAAATTCAACGGTGCACTGAACTGACTGTGAGCCGGGCGCGATCCGCATTTGAAAATAATCCGAAAATATATTTCAACCTCTAAATCAGTTGCTCGGTCGTCATTACAAAATACCTTTCTTAAATCCTTTCCGATCAGGTCGGAATTGTGGTAGACTCTGTGTATGCAACCCGCGGGTCTGCGGATGCATCATTGAAGAAAATCCACAATTCTAGATCCCGATAGTCATTAACCATTGAGAATTTAGCGGCTGTCTCAGTGTATGCACCCCGCTGGTCAGCGGTTGCATCACTTATTAGCACCCCCGCGATTCTCCTTTGTTAATTCCACCATCGACTCTCTATCAGTGGCTGAATCTGTGTATGCAACCCGCAGGTTGGCGGATGCATCACGGAAGCAACCCCGCTGTTACCGAAGTTGATTAATTTACCCTACAAAATAATCGCGGTTGCCTTTATGGTTGCAGCCCCGCCCTGGTTGAGCGGATTGCACTGTAAAAGCACCCCGCTATAATTTTGGGTGAATTAAATAAAAAGCCCCCACAAAAACATCGAAAATTACTCCAGTTCAAGTGTCCGTGCATCTAAAATTGAAATTCTTAAAAGAAATCATCGAAATTAATTTTCTCATATTTCAATAATTCTCAGTGTTCAACTCCAAATCCAACAGAAACTAAATATACCAGTGACAATCCTGCGAACAATTCAAATCAAAGAAAAACTAATATCTGTGTACCCGTGCATCCTGTGCGACCGGCGTTTAATCCGGATCCTGTCCAACGGGGCCGCTGCCGACGGGAAGCATCAGGAGGAAGGACGATTGAAGCCTGACACCAACGCCACGAATTATTCCTGCCCATTTTCAAAATCCGAGAGAGTCATCCCAGAAAACAGAAGCGGTGAGTCTAGTGAAGGCAACTATGTTATCTCTAATCCCGGGGATCGTTTGATGCTCCAAAAATAGAGTCAGTGTTTTATAGTTATTTCGGGAAAGAAAGTGATTGTGCGAAACGGGAAAATTATTACAACCTAGCGTCGGCAAGTCATGTGATTAATCGGTTACCGCTCGACGATTTTTCACTCCATTCGGCTTCCCAGAAATCCCGTCAATCTACTCAAAATTGAAAATTCGAAAATAATAAAATAAAATAAATAATAATAATAAAAATAAAATTGAAATCACCCGGAATACGTAACAGCAGTGGCAAAACCAACTTTAACATCGATCCAGTTATTCAATCGAAGAAGAGCTGGTGAAATGGAATGAATTACGTTGGAGGATTTTGAGAAATGTCGTGGCATTAATGATTTTGATAAGGATTTGTTCAAGGTACTCGATGCGCAGGCACAAAAAATTGCGGAAACGTATTCGCGTTTCGTCATACGAGGAAAACTTAATCGCATTGTGCCAGTTTTGCTAACAAATTCTCTACTGACATCCATGCGACTCTTGGTCAATTTGAGAACCGCTGTTGGTGTACCAGTTAATAATCCTTATGTATTTGGGTTACGACATGGGGCAGATAAAGATAGATGGGAATGGTTGAGTGCATGTACCTTGATGCGTAATTTTTCTACTGAATGTGGAGCTGAAGATCCAGAAACCCTTCGGGGAACCAAATTACGGAAGCACATCGCTACACAGTATATATTCCTGAATCTTAATTCCAATGAAGTGTCTGACTTAGTGAATTTCATGGGCCATCATGAAAAAATACATATGGAACATTACAGACAACCTATAGAAGCTCGTGATATCCTCCAAATTTCCAAATTATTAGAAAAGGCTAGCCAAGGTGTTGTTGCAGATGGAAACTTGGCAATGATTCTTCTGATGATGATATTGATCAGGATGATGATGAGACAGAATCATACAGAAATCAGCAGGCTACATCAACTGTTTGCAATGAGTTGAACCCTCAAAAGAGTAGGAAACGGAAAATATGACGTCGTATCAAAGAATTCGTTTCATCTATTGACGAGGAGGACAGCGACCATGAAACCAAAAAGAGAAAACCAAATACTGATGCCAAATCAATGATAAATTGTTCGGGAGCTACAGGTGGAATTTCTGGAAATCAGGAGAACGTGACCATTGACACGGAAGTCAGTGGTACGAGTAAAAATAAGAGAAAGAGGAGATCGACATCTCCCTATGGACGTGTCAAGCGTAGGCGTTGGGTTCCAGAAGTAGATGCTGCGAATGCTTTGTATGCCAAATATTTTAGAACGAATCGCTATCCATCACTTCGTCGAATTGCTGAGGATATATCGAAAACTCCAGCACTGAAAGATCGTACTCCAGTTCAAGTGAAAACATGGATTAGTAATCATAAATGAGATTGTTTCTGCAATCAATTATTTTGTGTTTCATGATGAAAGTTTACAGAATGAGTCATTTTCTTTTAGAGAAGGCTTCCAACTTTTGATTTTTGTTGAGAATATTGAAAAAAAAATTTCTATGCATTGAGAAATGAGAATTGCCTTCACTAAACCAAATTGAGTAATTGAATAATTCTACATGATGTCCCCCAATCACCTGGTGATGAGAATCGTCGATCATTTGTCAACAGTGGACATTCATCACTCAGCCAGAAACTATGAGACAAATTCATCCACGTCATTAGTCAAAAGATCAATACTTAATTATAAAATCAAGTAGAGGAGGATAAAATAAAAATGGAACTTCCCAGGAGGATCAGTCGTGATGAGAACTCTTGTGATAAATAGAATCTCTTTAGTTTTAAGGATCTCTCAATAAATCAAGTATTTTCTCAATGACTAATTGACAATCTTCAAAAAGAATTTATTGGCTCTCAAATAAGATAGCGAGTTTAACACATATCACGGAGTGATATAGAAACATGAATTTAATTTAAAATCAGAAATAATAATGTTAGTATAAGTCTTGAAACTTTTTAAAATGTGTTTTTTTTTATTTTAAGATGTTGAAAAACATTTCTGAAGTAGAATACTATGTTTTCTTACTAAATTGAGGAATTTTTTGGTAGTAATATCTCACATACATAATAGTGATACATTATTAAAGACAGGTCTTTTTTAGATAAGAAAAACTGAAAAAAAAGCAGAAACCACTAGAAAGTGATAGATTTTGGGAAATGGTCCTATCAATGATTTTACCTGGTAATAAATAAAAATACTCGGAAATCAAATGGCTTTCCTGGTGGAAAAAAGAGAATTACTAAGAGATTTGATAATACCAAGGATCATCGTGATCAGAAAAATTCTAGAAGATTAGGCGTCTCTTCTGATCTTCTGTTTATGTTATTATGTTTCAAAATAGCATTAAAAATTCAAATATTGATCATAGATGTTGAAAATTATTACACAAGGGACATAATTGTGCAAAATGGTCTGAAGATTATTTTTATAAACTAAGAAGAAAATAAAAACAATATTATGAAATAAACTGATTTCATCATTTCCTCCAGTTATTCTTCACAGGTTTAGGTGAGCACCAAATTCTTTATATGCCTCAATAAGTAATTATATTTTCCTTTTATTAAGAATAGTTTCCAGTTAATTTTTCATTGAAACACTAGATTGGATGTTCAATTTTATACGATCAACTGATCATGGGTCTGGAATTACTTGAAGAGTCCATTACGTGACTGATTTTGTTTCATAATGAAAATCTAAAAAATGAATCATTCTCTTTTGGGGGAGTATTCCAACGTTCCTTATTTATTATGAAAATGAAGGAGAAACTTTGCCCTGTATTTGAGACGGACAATTGCTTTTATTGAAAGACAATTAAGTAATTGCATTTGTTATGTCATAATGAGATTCTTTAAGAATTTATTGCGATGAGAAATATTCTGACAAAAAAAATCCCTCAAGTGCTAACAAGGATTTCTTTCAATTGTTAATTGATGATAGAAAATTAAGATTTATTGTTTTGCTTTCAAACCACATAATGAATTTCACACGTATCATAAATTGATATGAAGAACATGAATATCCCATCAACCAGTAATAATAACAATAAGAATAACCAGTAAGACTAACCTTATTATAAATCCTGAATCTTTCAAAATGTTGAAAGATGATCCTCAAGTAGAACATGCTATGTAATATGTTTGCCTTCAATAGCTTTAACTATTGTTAATTACATTTAAAACTGAGAAGTTATATGTATTCACATTAAGATGAAATTACGAAATTTTTACAAAACACACCGACCTAGTCATATGCCTGAATATTTCATAATATCCCCTTCATTAATCAGAAATAGTTGTTTTCATGTTCATTGTCATGCTTCACTGAAAAACTGGATTAAGCATTAAATTCCATACAGCTAACTGATAATCAAGGGTCTGGAATTGAATGATGAACCAGATATGGATTGTTTCTTAAACAGTATTAATTAGATATTTGATTGATTTTTTTTATCATTTCGAAGAAAATATAAAGAGCAAATGGTCTATGAAATTCACAAAAATATCTTTCGCCTGGGAAAATTATCAAAATTTTCTGTTTAACAAAATAAATTGAATGATATAATGATTGAATGATTTATCCAGAGAAATCCCTATTTTCGTCAAAGATCGAAAATTGATAATGGAATTGATCAAAATTAATCAACATTCTGAATCAATAACTATCCTTTTTGTTTCATGAACAAAATGATAGGTAACAAGTGTGTAGTTGCAAATTGAACCGGGCAAACATATTCCAAATATGAGCTGGTGATTCTCCACCATCAAAAAATCATCAATGGTTCTCAAGGGATTCGGTTCTTAATTGACTCATTAATCAATTTCTCTATCGTGAAAAGTGTATTTGTACTTATGGAAAAGTATGATGTTCCAAGCCCAAGAAAAATATACGTATAAAAAAAATGTATAGTATTATACCAGCTTTCGATTATACATTCGATATAGGTATATATATTATATAGCATATATCCAGGACCAGTCCTGGAATGAGCCCGTAGGTAAAAATTATAGAGTTCCAGGACCGGGGTTGGAATTAAGCTTTAATTTTGTAGAATTTCCAGGACCGGCCTGAAACTAACCCGCGGTCTGGGAACTGGACTAAACGTACGTAGAATGTCCATGAATCCGTCCAAAGAGATATATATACATAGAGTTAAGAGATTAATCATAGTTCAATCATAAACCCTTTGTAATCACATGTAATAATAATCAATGTTAATATTAATCAAATGCTCGAGATAAAACCATTCCTACCTCTACCTCTACCCGTCTATTAAAAAAAAAAAAAAAAAAAAACAACAGATTCAACAATAATGAATGTTTATTGCTAAAATATGTAACGAATATTGTGGAAAAAACATATATATATGTGATTGTAATGTTAGCATAAGAACAGTCCCTATTTAGAGGGAAAAATCACTCAGGTATCTCCAACTTCAAATGGTATGCAAGGTGGACCTTGCAAATTCTTCCTCCCCGGAGGTGTCGCGGATCCCGCGGTTAATTAAATAAAAGTAATGGAAATGTTGGTATGAAGAAGAAAATCAATACGGTAGTGTAAAAAGAGGAGGGAGGACTCCAAAGATTCTACCAGAAGGCGTTAAGGGGAAACATCGGATCACAAAAGAAGGGAAATGCCTCTCCTTCACACAACTACATTCAACCGTTCCCGCCAAAATGCCACAGACGTACCCTAGGTTTGACACCCGGAGGGAGAATCAGAGTAAACATTGTGAGGACAAACCGGGGGATACTGGTTGGTGGAACCAATCCCTTCTTCTTTCTTTTTTCTCTTTCTCCATTGGATCCTATGAAAGACGGTTGTAAAATGCTACCGGAAACTCCAGGAGTATGGAAAATCCAAAGAATCAAAAGGAAACAGGGACCACCACAATAATATGAGGGGTAGTGTGTTCCACGAACAGCCATAAAAATATAATCTAACAAACGCTGGGAAGAAGGCTCGTTACGATAAATTATTGAACAAGTAAGGTGAAGAAAATTGAACCGCGGATGGACCTGCCTCTTGCAAAGACGGACAGCTGTTCACCCACGGAGTAAGTTTCCCAGGAAAGTCAAAAGAGAGGGACCTTGGAACCGGAAGAAAATCGACAATACCACCCGCTTAACAAATCAACAGCAAACAACTTGACCAAATCTTTGATGTGTAACATCCTGTAGAAACTCCATAGATATTGCGGCACATGAACTTCACACGACTCAACAATACTGCGGGATTACTGAAAATTGTAATTGGTCAAAGACCATAAATTAGAGAGACTTCCTGGTTCCCAGCTCGGACAACACGGACGTCAGCCCGATCCCTGGTAACATTTCGTCAATAGAAATACGGAATTACGGCAAAGATTTCGAAGAGAACATTCATTTTATTGCTTTGCTAGAGAGAGAAAATGTGCCCTGTACACATTTCTATACTTCCCCATAACACACAGAGAGAGAAACGAGCCCTGCGCACGCCGCTATAAGCCTCCGTAAAACAGACGGGTCTCTGGTAATATGTCACCAATGGAAAATACGGGAAATTATAGGAAAGATTTTGGAGCGAACCTTTTTTTATTGCTTTGCTGGAGAGAGAAACTGTGCCCTGTACACATTTCTATACCTCTCCATAGCACAGAGAGAGAGAGAGACTAAAATCATATATAAGGGAGGATGCAACCCTTGGCCAGTCAGTCAAAATTTTCAACAACTACCGATTACATCGTGACTCTGTCCGACACTCACCAGAATCAGAACATCTCTCCGTACAAGAGAGTCTAGTACCAAGTCATTTAATTCTTCAACTTTTTCATAAGAGTCTACATCATGGTACGGTAGTACCAAGTCTGGTAACGAGGTTTCACTTGGGTGATTCGCTCTAAAAACACCTCGACGAGTCTCAGAAAATCTACAACTCTCGTTGTTAGGGTATTGTACCAAATCCTGTCACGAGACTTCACCGAGCTGGCTCTTTCTTCAATTATAAACGGCAGTATCTTCATCCTGCAGAGCCTCATGCGAACATTATTGTCCATCACCCTGAGATTCGCAATCATTTGGTTCTACATCAAGATCCAGTCCGAGCTGGCCATCCGCCACGCAATCGAAACTTGGGGGCGTAATTCGACTTTACGCAAGTAAAAACCTGCTCCAGAGGTCATCCACCTGCCATAACCCAGTCTACGACCGACACTTTGGGGTTTGCACCCCGCTGACACCTCCGGCGCTCCGACTCTACTACAAAAGACACCTGTATCGGTACCTGCCGCCAGCTTCCAGAGTCGTCCTACCTGGGTGATTCACCTTAGATTCCCCTACCAAATACTGTAAGTTAATTTTAGAGATCAAACTAGACTTAGTTATTATTTTCCTCTATTCCTTCCTATTTTTTCCTTTCGGTTTTATCTTGAACGGTGTGTGTATTTCATTTCCTCGGTAAATAAATTAATTTCATAAAGTGTGTAAACTCATCTCGTTGCCTTCGTTTTTTTTTTCTCTCTCCACTGTGACGTGGTGGCTCCATTTACGTACTTTAGTACCTTATCCCACGCAACCTATTCCCTACTACTGAAGAAATCCACATCCCTATTCTTTTGGTTTCTTCCTGTTGTAACTAGCTACGGTCCGATCAGCTCTGAGGTCCCCTTAAGGTTGGTTAAAATTAAATAAAAACGTCTCAAAAACTGTAACATGTTTAACCTGAATAAACTGGATACTATATTGCAACGGTGTGCTGCTGGATATGGCTACTATCCAGGGATCACAGACAGTTAGATATATGTGGGAACCCCTGGTAGTCACTTTCCCCTCCATGTTGAGGACTCATATCTGCACATCAGTTAACCATCTGCATTACGGTAAGCCAAAAATTTGGTATGTAATCCCCCTCGATGAAAGCCTGAAAGTGCAACGACTTACTGCAGAGATTTTTCCTGATAAGGTCCACAAGTGCTCGGAATTCTTGCAGCACAAAACCTCAATGATTCCACCACAAGTATTGGCTGATTACGGTATTAAATTCAAGGAAATTACTCATAACCCAGGGGAATATCTCGTAGTCCTTCCCTTCGCCTACCACGAAGGCTTCAACGAAGGGTTGAACGCGAATGAGGCGGTTAACTTTGCATCACGTCAGTGGATTAATGAATATCTTGCTTGTTTCGAACTATGGCGAACGTAGAGTTAATTTAGTTCCGGTAGATTTCGACCGCGCCCTTACCCCCAACACTCCGGGCTCACCGTCGGCCCCTTCTTCAAATTCCCTACCCCCAAACTCGATACGCGTTATGCAGTTGAACGCGGACCGCTCGGGCATAGTCGCCGGAGAAATTCGTCAACTCATCGCGGAAAAGAAGTTAGATGTGCTCCTCCTCCAGGAACCACATGCGATTTGTAGAAATGAAAGCTAGTCCCTCCCAGAGATAGGAACGTTTCAGGTTGTTGCCACCCGCACAGAGCGCCCTTGGGCAGCCGTCGTGGTGACCAACCCTAATTTCCATGTAGTTTACGTAGGTCACCTTAGTACGACGCACACCGTCTGCGCCGAGATCAACACGCCCAATTTCAGTTTCTACGTTATATCCCAGTATTATCAATACGGGGATGATCGGGAACCCTATGTCCTCGAACTCGACAAAATTCTTCATAGCCTACGCGGCAAGCGTGTGCTCATTGGCACGGATGCCAATATGCGATCGCAATTATGGGACCCCTCAGCCATGCCCAATGAGGATGCTGAACTTATCGAGGGTCTGATTAGCTCTTTTGACCTGTCGGTCTTGAATGACCCAGAACAGGGCCCCACTTTCTTTGCAGGGGATAAGACGTCCGTGTCTAACCCTACTCTTGTCCAACCCAAAACGTCGTTTATCGACGCAACCCTTGCTACACCCATCATGGATCCGTATATTCATGCATGGAATCTGCGGGAGGACTGGACGGTCTCCGCACATCGGGTGGTGGTGATCGATCTCCGGACACCTGTGGCACCGACAGAGGGCGGCGCGGCGGAGGCGGCGATCCCTCCTATGAGGTTCAACGTTCGTCGAGCCGACTGGGAGGGTTTTGCCGTCGCCCTGAAGCGCGAATCCTCGTCGTGGTCGCGGGATCCGGCGTTCGAAACCACCAATGCTGTAGAAAGCATGGCAAAGACACTCGAGGAGGCTATCATCAGGGCCTGTGAGGAGTCCATGCCAAGAAAGAAACGTTTTCGCAAATCAAATCCATGGTGGAACCCCGAACTAGGCCGTAAACGGAAGCAAACCTTCAAGGCGAGACGAGCCTACCAGAAAATGCGCGACCCCGCGGAGCGAGTCGAGAAGGATCAGCTCTATAGGGAACTCTTAAAGGACTATAAATACGCGATCAATAAAAGTAAAACCGATAGTGCTAGGCAATTCATTACTAAATCGGGGAAAGAAAATCCATGGGGATGGCCGTATAAATATGCCGCGGATAAACTTAGAGCAGGGACGGTGCTGAGTACCCTCCGGAAAGGGGACACGACAACGACGGGCATGAGGGATACCGCGCGTCTCCTTCTCGACACACCCGTCCCGGATGACGACCCCAACATAGACACACCCCAACAACGCTTCATCAGGGAAAAGGTTCGAGACCTCGACCCGCAAACTCCCGATGCTGCACACTTTACAGCCGAAGATATCGGGATCGCCCTCAACACCATGGTAAACGGAAAGGCGCCCGGATGCGACCTCGTCGAAGTCCAAGTACTGAAGGAGGCATTCAAAGCTATTCCAGAGATATTCGTCACTCTGTTCAATGCTTGCCTCGACCGGGGCGTCTTCCCAGCACCCTGGAAGGTGGGCTCATTGGTCACCCTTTTAAAGGGCTCGGGCAAGGACGTCACGGATCCAAAGTCGTATAGGCCCATCTGCCTCCTCTCGGTGGTGGGAACACTCTTCGAGAAACTCCTCAAATCCCGCATAACTGCAACGTCCCTCGCGCCGGGCAGAGTCTCCGAACAGCAGTTTGGGTTCATGCCCGGAAAATCCACGGAAGACGCAATCGTGGAAATGCGCCGCATGGTGTCTGCTTCTGAGGAGAAGTACACTATCGGACTCCTTTTCGATATCTCAGGGGCCTTCGATAACGTTTGGTGGCCCCTCGTTCTCAAAGCCCTCGCTGATCGAGACTGTCCAAAGAACGTCTTCAGAGTTATGAGGAGTTACTTTGACGACCGGAGGGTCAAGATCATGTGGGGCGATCAAGAAGTCGCGAAGCAGGCAACCAGGGGCTGCCCGCAAGGGTCAGTTCTCGGACCTGCGTGTTGGAATCTCATGTTCGATGGCCTCCTCCAAGGCGTCGAAGAGAAATTTGGAAAGATAGAAGTCGTCATCATCAAAGGCAAATCCCGCGAAGATCTCGTGCGCAAAGGCCAAGAGGTCACGGACTTTATAGTTTCATGGTGTGATTCGGCAAAACTCCAATTATCCAAAAGTAAAACCGAAGCCATCATGCTGAGGACTAATTGGATAAGGAGGGCCCCAATTGGTCGTAGG
This sequence comes from Coelinius sp. EB29, assembly GCA_035578325.1. Lineage (NCBI taxonomy): Eukaryota > Metazoa > Arthropoda > Insecta > Hymenoptera > Braconidae > Coelinius > Coelinius sp. EB29. The sequence continues at coordinate 2,265,303 of JAOZGT010000016.1, read as the reverse complement.
AAATACGATGCTCCCCGTAGGAGGAAATTATTATGGGAAAAAACCGCAGCTCGAGAGCCACCCTCCTACTATCAAGATAGATGGCTCAAAAATTAAATTCCGAGACAGCGTTAGGTATCTAGGGGTGCACTTTGACCAGAATCTATCTGTCAAGGCACACATACGGCATATTAGGGAAAAGACGGGGAAGCTTTTTGGGCGACTTAAGAGACTCGCGAAAGTTAATTGGGGAATCAGGTTCGGGGCTCTGCGGACGGTCTACCGTGGCGTGTTTGAATCGGTTGCGACGTACGCCGCGGGGTGCTGGCTGGATCTCTGTGACGCGGGCGATCTCCGCGCGCTTCGAGCGATCCAGCGAAGTGCCCTGATCACGGTCACTCATGCATACCGGACCGCTTCTCACGAGTCCCTTTGCGTAATAGCCGGTGTTTTGCCGATAGGTCTGCTCCTGGAAGAAAGAGCAGCTAGGTATAAAATACGCGTGGGGAGGGAACCGAGTATAGGGAATATCACGGTACAGCCACGGCGTAGAAGGGAGGGAGTCGGTCAGTGGGGGGGGAGAAAGGGTCGCGCAGGTGGCGGAAGAGGCTGTGGCTAAGGAAAGGGATGATGTCGATGAGCCGGATCCCGTCGCGCTCATTAGGGATGAGGCCAAGAGGCTGTGGAAGGTGCAATTCGAGACCGCGGTCACCGGTCGCACCACGTTCGCGTTCTTCAATGATGTTCATAAAAGACTGGAAGCGAAATATGTTCCAGTCAACTACTACACCACGCAGGCTCTTACCGGGCATGGCCAATTCCGGGCTTATCTTCAGTCATGGGGACATGCCGACGGGCGAGACTGTGAGTGTAGAGCGGAGGAAGATAGCGTCAGGCACCTCCTTTTGGAGTGCCCCGTGTATGCGCCCCAGCGGGAGTGCATTGATAGGTTCATCGGGAACCATGGGTGGCCTGCGGCGGCACACGCTCTCGTGTCGTCGAAGGAGGCGTCTATTGCGTTCTCTGAATTTTGTACCGAGTGTCTCTGGATTAAGTCCGAGCACCGGAATGCAGTCGAAGCCGCAGCAGCGGAATCCGAGGACTAGAACCTGGACTCGCAGTCGGGGTTCCTCAACTCATCTGAGGACCCTGCGAGCTGGGAACTCTTCCTCTTTAGTGGGGTGGCAAATCACTACCTGTCGGAGGTGGTGATTATGGGACTGGGATCCCGTAATCTTCTCGGGGCAACCCTAGCTCTCGCCACTTGGGAATATTATTATCTACTAATCAATAATTTCTTTCAGGGAACTCAGCAGGATCAAATGTGGACCGCCTTTCCGTGGTTCCCCGTGCTACTACCGAGCCCTCTTACCGGTCATCTATTTGATCCGGCTAGGGGACTCGGGAAGCTGAAGGTCCACTTACGTGGCGATCTCATTCGTCACGGCTGGATTTTTCTGAGCTGTTCTCCCTTCGTAGTGGTTTCCGTTGGGTGCGTATGGCCTTAGTGCTAGGTAGCATGGAAGACATTGTTTCGAACTATGTCCGTGCGACAAAGCAGAAGGAGTAAAAATACCATGCGATGATTTTTTTAAAATGAAAGACGCAAGGAATTATGAGAAAGTGTGTGGAGTGATGTATCGCAAACTCAGACCCGATCAAGGGACATCGTGTGGCAGTGCAATCCCGGAGAAGGTCAGGTGTCCAAAGCCCTCCACGCTAACAAAGCCATTGGGTTTTACAATCCCCCCTCGCCCCGTTAGTGATTTTTTCCGTAAGGAACAAATCGTGCAACCTGTTTCCGATGGATGAAGGGCAAATGTTTGCCCTTACTGCGAATCATTAACCATTCAACTAAAAACCCACGTCCTCAGGTATCATGTAACTGAGCTGCTTGTAAAAGATCTGATTGCAGCAGATGCGGAAGGTAAATCACAGGAGGCAAAAAGTTTGGTGAAAAAAATCAAGGGTAATGGGATTTTGTTATTTAATAATTCTCGGGAGCTGAATCCACATGGACAATTCATGCCTGCACGACGTTCCCAGAATCCAAGAGATGCTGGTGAGTTCATAACTTGTTTGAACTGCCACAGCTCAATCTTGAGGAACAACAAATGTCACAAATGTGATAAGGAGTTGGAAATGTATAAAGATACCACTGTACGTGACAGGCAAGAGATTTCACAGTTGATGGAGAATTAGTTCAATAAACATATGAGTCAAGAAACGAAGGCACTCATCGTGAAAAGAAAACAGGATGACGTGTGGCAAATAATTGTTAAAGATGATGTGATCAGTGTCTTACTGAATAATCTCATTGGAGAAGGACTGGGGGAACACAACGTAATGAGATACGGTCGAATATTAGGTACAATTGTTAAGGAGTTCCAAGATGACGGTGGCATTGGCCAACTGAGGGATTTACTTAGTACTGAACGTGAACAATTTTTGTTGGAATTATTAACTGATGAATCCATGCCCAAACAGAAGAAGAAAGATCTAAGGACCGCCCTGAGACATCTGGTCCGTGTATTAGCCATTGTGTCTGTAAGAGAACAAGTGCAACTGATGAATAAACAATTCAACTTTCTCAAGTTGTTATCAGGCACACCATAACCAGTGCTGATGAACATCATATCATTGAAAAAATTTTCTCAACATAATCATAAGTTATTCATGCTCAAATGCGATGTTGTGATGTATATTTTCTACAAGTTTATTGCCTGTAACTATGGATCTATTTTTATCATTTTCCACCTATAATTATTTGTTTATTTGAGATGCAACAACTCTGTCTTCTCTATAACAATTTACTTTATAACGTTATTAGTTGCTCATATTGAATTAATAATCGTGTATGAGTAATTGTACTTTCTTTTTCGATTTTAATCGCATTAAACAAAAAATTGGGTAAATTCATTCGCATAATGGCGCCATGAGAGTGAACGATTATTCGGACAATTAACTATTGAATTATTTACTTCGAAAGACGTCAATGTGTTTGATATAGATATGAGCAATTTGCAAGATCCAACAGCAATCAGAAAAAAAGCTGTGGTGAATCTAGTCTAGAAGCCAATAAATACGGAATAAACTCTTCAATACTATCTGCAGATAATAATGAGTGGGGAATATTAGCAATTTTCAATACATCGAGTACTGGTGTGTCCTAGCACGCGGCTGTCTATCTGATCCACCAGCGGCAGTGATTTTAGTACTGTGACAGGAGATATTATTTTTCCCTTCACGTCGACACAATTTTGTCGTTCTCGGGAGTCTTGCGAAATTAAAAAGGAAAACACGGGTCTATCGTCTGGTGTAAGTCGACAACTAGAATTAAGGGCGCATGCGCCAAAATATTGATCGACCACAAGCAACAGGTCGCGTAAGGCCCGTCGAGCCAACTGACTGGCACTCTTACTCACGTGCTTTCGTTATGCACATCACCCGTCAATCGTATTAGATTTATATATTAAATTGTTCTTTGTTGTCTGTGAAATATTTATTATAATTTTATTGTGCTGTGTGGAGAGTCGATACCCGAGAACTATTTAACAAAAATTAATAAAATATTGTCGAGAATAAATTTACGTAAGTAGTGTTTTATTAGTACTCTTGCCTATATTTTTCCTTCTCACTCTCTGTCGAGTCATCTATTTATTCGGTCTTCCAACATCCACTCCCTGAGTCAGGCAAACGTTGTTAATTATCGAGAAATTAACTGGCGCCCAAATTTAATTAAAAGTTATCGTCGAATGTTATTAGTGATTTTGAACCCTGACAGCCCTTGATCCAGGCTGCGTCAGGTGAAGGCCTTCAGTCGATTCGTCTTCAATTGTTTAAGTTATTATTTTAAATTATTTATTTGGTGAAATAAAAGGCCTGTTTCAGTACATATATGCGCCACATGTACTATAATCACAGCCGCTGTTGGATGAGATAGGCAGCCGCGTGCTAGGACATTTCCCTATGTATTTAAAATTTGTAATATTTCCCGCTTATTATTGTTTAGATGTATACGTTAAAGGTACCATACAGAAAAAGGAAAAAAGTGGACACGAAAGATGTGATCAAGAAAATCAATGAGCTGAAAAAAAGTATTAAAATATGAATCAACTTGAAACAAAATTGAAGTTAGGAAATTATTCAGTTAAGTGATTTGATATTCTTTTAATTTAATTAGCAAAATATGTCTTGCAAACAAACCCGTGAAAAATATTAATATTGTAATGAGGGATAAAGAGGAGGAGGCAAAATGGGTTAGGACAGAAAATTTCTCGGCTTTGCAATAACACAAAGCACAAAAATACAAGAACATCAAGCCTAAGTGAATAACAATATTCTCATAAAATTGAGCTCAATGTGATATCCAGGTAAGTGCAACTATTGAATTATGAATTTTGCAAGCATTTAGGCATTAGTGGGAACAGGATTCATATATAATGTGACGTATTAGCTTTTTGAATACGTCTAATTTCTATGACAAAGATTTTTATGTCATAAATTCGAAAATATAATAAATGGATATGTCGAAATCAGTAGTATGTTAAAGATTTGAAAGGAACAATATTAAAATCTATCAGACATAAAGAGAAACTCTCCCTAAGAGTTGTCCAAATGCGCAAAATGAGCATTGCTTCCTGCAGCAAGCAGAGCAACCGCTGCTTCCGACGGGAAGCAAAAGACGTAATTCAATAACCAGCGATGAATTCATCAAAATTCACGCTCAGATTGAAACAAAAACATGTGAATATCTTGAAATAAATAGTCGGAGTGAAATGTTAACAGAAAAACAATAATAGTCTAAGAAGTATTTTTTTTTCCATAATTTTACAAGTTAAAATCACATTTATAGCAATAAAAACAGAAACTAAAAATTATTTTAGAGATATTAATGGCTATATATTTTCTTTTCGACCTAATACAACTTTCTCATAGCTCAAAATAATATAAAAATCATTTAAATAATTTTTGGCTAAAAATACTTCATTCTTAAAACAAATTTCAAACAATTCAAGAGCCAGAAAATAAACTATGGAACTTTTCGACAAAAATCCTTTTGATTTATGAAATATAGGACAAATCAACAATTTTAATCCAAACTTGAAGGAAATCGGTTGATAATTACTATTTTTAATGAATGAAAAACGATTTTAACATGTACAAAAATGATTTAGTAAAATTGAAAAACTATTGACAGGCCATCATTAACTTAATCAATAGATAGAGCCTTGAAACTTTTTTCCCATGTGTAGTTTGGCTCAAAGTTTATTATTTTTCAGAGAAATCAAAAATCGATTAAGAAATACAATTGTTATAAATAAAAAGCTACATGACATGTACCTAGGCAAAATTGACTTGTAGCAGAAACTTCAAACGAGTTTTCTTGGATTTAGAGGAGAGATAAAAATCTATGATTTGGTATCCATGTGTAGTTTTACCTAAAATTAGATATTTTCGAAGAAAATTATGAATAAACAGTTGTAATAAACAAATGACAACCGAAATTCTGGTTGCCCATAACAAATACACAGTGAAATTCTCTTGGTTTGTAATATCTGCCATTGAGGGGCTAAATAAAATTATGAAACCCTTAAAAAAAACATCAAAACAACATAAATAAAATAATGACAATATAATTCAACAACAAAAACAATAAATATTCAAGTAATGTTAAGATTTAGGCATTTACGCCTTAAAACCACATTTCCTATTATAAAATCAAAATTGGAAATAAACCTAAGAATATTTCTGGTTAAATATTTTTCTTTCACCCCTACGCAAATATTGGTAAGGTAAAAATAACAAAAATACTGTTTAAACAGAGACTTGCCCAAAATAGTTCATTTTTGAACAAAATTTTAGACAATTCAGGAGCTAGAAATTGAACCAGTAAACCTTTTCGAGAAATTCCTTTTGGAGGGCAAACTGGATGACTGGCCAACAATTTTAAGCCAAGAATCAAGAGAATCGGTCAATAATTACTATTTCTAATGAATAAAAATCGATTTTAAAGTATACTATGGGGGTTAGTAAAATTAAGAAAACTGTTGACAGTCTACTATTGACTTAATCAATAGATAGAAATGTGAAACTTTTTATCTATGTACAGTTAGATGTAAAGTTTCGGAAATTTGAAGAAAACTGGAAATTAATCAATAATCAAAATTGTTAGAAATAAATAGCTACATGACATGTGTGTAACCAAAGCCAGCCCATTATGGAAACTAAAACTGAGGTTTCGTTGACTTAGACAATAGATAAAAATCCGAAACTTGGCATCCTCGTGTACTTTTATCTAGAATTTATTATTTTTAAAGAAATTGGCAATAAACATTGTTAATAGACAAGTTGTATATGGAAAACTGACGTACCATAAGTCATACCTGTTTTAGAAAAAAATCACTAGAAAATCTTGAAGATTCAGTAGAAATGAAACAGGATGGAAAGATGATTCCCCTTTGGCAATAAAATTAGCCCCTGCAATAATAAAGGAACAAATTAAACAGTAATAAATAAACAATGGACTCTTAAATTTATAAGAAAAGAAAATCTATCAGAGGTATTGGGGGTAAGTTACCGACGGTATGACAATTACCACGGAGATCAATATTAAGGGAGGAAATGGAAATAAAAGTAGGGGAAGGAAAAATAATGAATTAATAAATGACTTAGGATAAGAGGAAATATTTAATGAGGAGATGGGAACGGTTAACGGTGCTCGGGTGAGGGACCCACAGATCAACATAACCAGAGACACTAGAATTACTAGAGTCACTAGAATCCCTAGAATCACTAGAGTCACTAGACACGAGAATATCTAGAATTACTCGAGTAACGAGAGACACTAGAATTACTCGAATCACTAGAATCACTAGAATCACTGGAATCACCAGAATCACTAGCAACAAGTGGAGAAACCGAATAACATTGGATATGATTCAGAGTTCCCTTGCATTAATGAAAACAATATCACTACAATTGCAAACAAACAATTCTGATGTTAACGAATAAATAATGAGTGTGTAAATCCTGGGAACTCATTGTCACTAAATAAATCCTTGGGGACTTACCACTTGAATTGGGATACCGACCATAGCCCGAATCTATGGGTAACTTACCATCAGATCAGTACAATATTTGAAAATAATGGAGAAAATTGTAATAAAAACGAGCAGAAAGCCAGACCAAGCATTCAAGAAATTAAGAATCAAATAGAGAAAGGAGAAATAATGCAGAAATGAATGACGTAGTGTAAAGAAAAATATTTAATGGGAAAACATATCAGCAATAGGAATTATTACGGGAAATATTCCATAAAAATTAGCCCATCTTCGAGGGCAAAATCCTGAAAAGGGAAAGTAACATCATAACAAAAAATAGGCAATTTCATAAGAAGGATGCGAAATCATAAATACATGTATAAATATTATAATATAATTAAAAATCTGTAAAAGAAAAAGAAAAGGATAGGAGATTCTCCATGTGCATTCCTTTCACACGCTGAGTAAGCAGATGACATCCTGTCGCCTCCCATCCAAGGTGACTTTGTAACCAGATCCTTTGGCGCAGTAATAATGAAAATGGCACTAGTTTAGGCGTGGAAATAGAAGGGAGGGGAAGCTGGTATTATTCCCTCCAAAATGTCGGAAGGCGCAAGGAACTACTTTAGCTATGGCCACGGTAGTCTGGTAATCTTGAAAGGAGGGAGCCACTAGGACCACCAGAACCAATCGCAAAGCAGAACTAGGGTCTAGTGAGGTTCCAGACCAATGAAGAGACGGCAGCAGTTCAACGGTGTTCACGATAGAGAGCGCCACCGATAAGCATAACTAGGTGTTCGCCAATCACGGAAGCCACAGCAAACGGGGCTGGCAGCAACAACCAATCCGATGCTAAGTTAACCGAATTCCCTTATTTTTAGTATAGGAATTATTAAATAAATGTTTAAATAAAGTGGGAAGTAGATAATGAATAAACGAAATGGAAATCGGAAATGAAAGAGAAGAGAATATAAGGAAGAGACAATGCAAAGGAAATCAATAATCAAAATGAGCATGGAAAAGAATAGAAAATGGAAAAGAAACTAAGAGAAAGAAAGAAATAATAAGGGATGAGGAGAAATAGTCAGGATAAAAGTAAAGGGATTATAAGAGAATGGTAGTGAAGAGAGCACATGAATAAAAATTGAAAGGAAAAAGGGAAAGAAAAATCGATAATTTAATTAATTATTGTATTGGAAATAAGGGAATATAAATCATAGGGAGGCACAGAATAATTTGTAAACAATGTAAGGAAAGGAAAACTAGACAGGAATTTAATTATATTATAAATAAAAACATTAAACATTGTAAGAGAGAGTAGGGCAGTGAAGGGGAAAACAGCGCGTAATGATACTTCAAATCACCACTTGTTGCGCGCAACACTCCCACCACTGCCATGCTCACTCTCCTCAACCTTAGGGGTTGAGGCCCAAAGAACGTCTCGACGATCAGTCAGTTCCATCACCGACGTCGGAGTCACCGGTAATTAGCTCTCCCGAGCTCGCGAGAACTTCTAAAAATTTTGTTTGCAATTGTTCTAATTCGCTTTTGCGAATTTCCCATCTTCATGTCCTGTTGGGGACTTATATAAATTAATCTTTACAGTTCCTTCCGAACTTGGATTTGATTAAAATTATTCTACAGTTGAGATCTAATTTATTAATTCGTAAATTTTACTGGAATAACAAAGTCACATTTAAACCGAAATCGTGGGAATTTCCGCGGTGCCGAACTGACTGAGAACTCGAACGTGTTTGCTCAAAATTAAAATTTGGAAATAAATTGAAAAATCATTTAACTTTGCTCGGTTATCTCCCAGTTATTTAATTATCCAGGGTTAATATTGCGTCAGTAATTTTTGCGGAGTTTGCTGTGTGTGCTACCCCACCTTGAAAGTGGTTGCACCACAAAAGACCCCCGTGACTATTACTAGCCTCAGTATTTTTAACTAATCAAGGCTCACAGTATTTCGAGATATGTTCTACCCCACCCTCCAAAGTGGTTGAACTATCGGAAAATACTGTTTACTGCGAATACTAATGGCTTGTGACATGTTCTACCCCACCCTAAAAAGTGGTTGAACTGCCCAAACCATTACTATTCCGTGATTAATCCTTCACCCTCTATAATCCTCCCATTCGATCCCAGTAAACTGTGTAATTTGTCGCGGTTCACAGGTATGCTACCCCACCCTCACAAGTGGTTGCAATTTCCTGGGGAACCCCACGAGAATTTCGCAGCTTATTTTTTTTTCAGTTCTCAGCCGGTTCCGGGCATCCGACGTGGCAAATTCTGTAAACAACAAAATTAATAAACCAGATATTTTTCTTCGAATTTATCTAGTGTCGCCAGTGAAAATACCAGTGTGAACATTTTTAAAAAAAATAAAAACCGTTAAAAGGAAAAACTCTGAACAAAACAAAACCCAGTGACAGTTTGGAGCGAGCGAGTCCAACAGTAGGGAGATCCAATTAGAAAAACTCCTAAAGGACGGGCACCCGGTCTACGGAAACCACATCAGCCGCAGTATTGTAGCAGCCACCTTTCGTTCAAAATCCAGCAAGTCGAAAACTAAAAACGGTGAGTTTAGTGAAGGCAACATTAATTTTCTAAACCCGGAGGTCGTTTGATACTCCAAATTAGAGTCAGTGGTCGCGAAATTTTCGGTAGTTTATAAATGCATTGACGGGATAAAAGTGCCAACCCAATTTGGGGAAGTCTGGTGATAATCGGCTACCGCTCGACGGTTATCATCTCTGTTCGGTTTCCCTAAAATCTCGAAAAATGCTCAGAATGAATGGACGGAAAATCTTGGTCCAATCAAAGTATAAATTCACCCGGAATTCGTAACAATAATGAACTGGCACTATCGATGCAGTGATCTACTCTGTACGATCGATCCCTCGATTTTCCTAATTTTCATTGGGCGATTAGTAGTTGGTCGCGCAAATTATTCAAATTATTGGAATCATTAGAATTTATTCCACTTTTACTAAAAAAAAATCTTTCATACTGATTTCAGAGAATGTATTACGAAAAATGAATTATTCTTGGAATTATTACAAAGGAGAAAGGTATCAGCTACGAAAAAAAATATATAGAATATAGTTGATAAAATCCTGAAACATTTTAAGGCGAAAGGATAACTCGAACTTTTGCTTTCGTTTCTAAAGTATTGCGAAAATTAAAATAATGATAATATTGATTGTTGAATGAGAGAAAGTTCAAAAATTAGGACGATTGTCGAGTTTTTGAAGTGAAACTTCTTTAGGCACGGTAGAGCGAGTCGACAACTACAGCGTGGAGTGTAACGAAAGGAGGGGTGTCGGACTGTGACAAAAAATATGGTGTGTCGTGAAGACAGGCGACAGAAGTGAAACTTCATGGGTGCACACGGAGAAAAATAAATACTTGATTCTAGTATTTAAATATACTTGATTCGAGTATAAAATATACTTGAATCAAGTATCTAATATACTAGAATCAAGTATTTACTTTTTTCCGTGATGTATTTGAAAGGATAATTACGTTGGTTATACATATGTCTCGGCTGACGCTCTGTTGAAAACCAACAGCTGTGTTCAGCGATCGCCACGCCGCCTGAGCGTAGTAAATATAACTACGGCCTGCTAGAGAGAGAAGGCCATACGCCTCCCTCTTCCCCGATTCACGGAGGCAAATGAGACACGGCCCCCACTCTCTCAACGCTACGTATTACCCCCACCTATTTCCGTCACCGAAAAGGTTGCCGATCGGGATTTCAAGACCCTCCCGTAAGAAGTTTCACTTCAAAAAGAGGGGAGTCGGCTGTGACGAAAAGTGGTGGGAGTGGAGCACACCAGCACGGCCCTAGTACTACTCCGCTTATGGTGCATAGTGAGAACACTCGTAGCATACGTATTATATGCTATGAGAATACTGCACATTTCTTGCGTTGGAGGTGCCACCTCCTGAATAGGGAATCGCACGTGGAACCAGCGTAAAGAGTCGGGCTGTTTCAGCTGATGCGTGAATCGTCGTGAAATTATAACCTACAATTCATGCACTGTTAGTTAGTCTGGTGCATTATCGTACTGAATTAATTATTTATTTTAACTATCATCGTGTTTGAAAATTGTTGAAAAAATTGGAATGCATAAGATGTTCTTGCAGAATTAATGGGTTTTTAATCAATTATTGAAATGTGTTTAGTTCGTACAGATAAATTGGAGGATGTGTTTATTCGCAGAATAATCATGCCAAAAACGACTACGGAATGCAGCAGAGTATGGCGTGACAAATATCGAATAATAATTTTTTTTAACCGAAGACCGTGGCAGAACGAAGCATAGAATATCGTGAATATTTTTAAATCGCAAGGAAATCCAAATTGTCGAATAAAATCTTATTTATATTTATCATTAATACCACGAGTATTTTTCACTTATTGCTCCTTTTTGCTCCTTCCTCTCGAATTTCAACACAGACAATTATGGACAGATAGGATATCAAGATTTTCATACAACAATCATCTCTTGACATTTCAAGCCAAGAGAAGTTTCACTTCTGTCGCACGTAGCCACCACGCACACATTTTTTTTTTAAGTGAAACTTCTTTAGCGGGGGTAGTGAAATGAAAAATCGTCACGAAAATGGGGACGGAAGTGACGCAAAGAACAAGACGGATGTATTGATCCCTTCCTCTCTCTCCTATTTCTCTTTCTCTCATCAGACATTTTTCTTTGCTATTGGCAGTGAAATGCTTAAGCGCGTCACGAACGTTGCTCAACCGTGACGGCCCTGTTTTATCTATCTGATGCCGTCCTGTTTTATCAATCTAGTTTGCAATATGCGAGGATCTTTCGACAACTTTCACTTCTGTTGTGTGGCCCGGGCGCACTCTTTTTTTTTTTTTATTTTCGTGGACGAATAGAGACACGAAACATTAATGATAAATTTATTGAAATATTAATGATATAGAAGAATATTCAAAATATAGAAGCTACAGCGGAATGTTTTCCTATACCCTAGTTTTGGTCGGCTTACATTTCTTATCGTACGTCTCTTCGACTCGTCGTTGTCACCTAACAGCCCGTAGACCGTAATCAAAATGTTTATACGTTCAGTCACAACATCCGTACTCGTTATGTATATTCGCCGAAATCAAAGTTTATAATATGGCCGTCGATGATGTCATGTGATCAGCTCAAGCGTACTTTTGAATATATCTCTTGTGCGCATCGTGGCCAAAGCCGTTGATCAGACCAGTTGCAGACGAATCAATCCAACTATATAGCTCCAACATCCTCAGTAGTGCAGTGAAAATAGTGTGTTTGAGTGCGCATAGTCATCTCAGTTCAAGCATATTTGTGAGAATGAACTGATTTATGAGAAATATCATTTCTGGGTGCGCAACGACGAAGATTGCTGTCATTAACATTTCTTGGATTTCGAAGTGAGTGATCAATCAACAAAGGAATATCTTCTCTCGCGCACTCCACTGATCTCTATATAACTGGATAGACTATCCCTATGCCCCTTGCACGCTGAGGCTGAAGCCAATTGGAGTGTCAGCCAGCGCCGCCGAAAATCAGTTGAGGTACTAAAGATGACGTCAGTGCGCATGTGCGTCGTCAATGTGACTCACGTGATGAGTAATTTACGCAGGAAAAATTCTCGAAGTCACAACTATTTAGTCTACGTGACGTGGCGGTTGTTTCTTGAAAAATTCTCGTGTGACCAAAAAGTTATTTTTTTTCTATTGGAAAATGCGGTGTGTTTATTGTGGAAACATGAAAATAAGGAATTCGGAGACATCTTTTCATCGGTGAGTATATGGTATAATATTTATTCAGTGTTGAATAATTCTTGGTGATAATTACGTTTATTATTTGATATGTCGACTGTCGAAGCATGATATAATATCCTAATTGCTTTTCAATGGCATAGATTTCCTATCAAGGATGAAAAGTTGGTAAAAATATGGGTGCAGAATATCGGGAGAAGCAATTGGATGCCCAAGCAGTATGATGTGCTCTGTTCAGAACACTTTTCCAAGGAATCAATTGATTTTCGTGACTTAAAAGCGAGATTGCGGAAAGGTTCTATCCCAACGATTTTTCATCACAATAAGGAAAATTCATCATTATCGTCCGATGTGGACCTTATCGTCCACACTAATAAACGTAAGTTTATTTTTAAATGTGGATTTAGTTTACCCTGCCCTCCCCTAGATTTGTACGTCAACAGATCACTTCTCCGATTCCAATTGATATTATGTGTCCAATTAGTCTTTTTTATCAAAACTAGCACTGTTTTGCCGTTTGCTGTGCCAATGAATAAATAAATTGGACGATTTCTTATAATTCTGCGGCATCGTGAGGATTTGTAGATAACAATGGGTAGGTAAGTTCAGATTTTCTGCAGAGTTTTAATAATATAGGGATATAATTGTATTGGATTTTTTTTTAGGGATCACAATAGGGATATAATGAATGAAAATTCTGTGCTTTAATAAATAAAATGGAGTAACGAAATAATCATGTTTTTTTTTAAATATAATATCTCCTTTTCTCAATTTTCAATATATACCTCTTCTCGCAAATTACCCTCATAGATATTGTTCAATTATATTAGAGAGCTCTTAGCCAGAGACTCTCTAATCCGGATTACAAATATTTCTTTCACTTTTTCATTTTTCAACTGGAAATCGAGATAAACAAAGGAGTTCTTTCCTCCATTCCGAAAGTTCAATTACACGGTAAAATTGCCAAGAAAAGTTTCTACCGCTCTCGGTAAACATGACCATTCCTACCAGTTATAACTACAACGCACATGCGCACTGGGTCCGATTTTAGTTCGTCAACTGATATTTGATGGCGCTGCTTGACTCTCTACTGAACTCAACGGCAGACTACAGGATCAGCTATCCAGTTAACTATAACTATATAGAGATCAGTGGCGCACTCCCTTCCCCTGCTTCCTATCACTTTTGTTGACCGATAAATCAAAATCCATATAATGTAGGAATATGAAAGCATCAATATATGTATAGAATAAAAATGCCATGATAATAATACCGGATAAATAGGTACCGTAATAATTTGTTTCGTAACCGAGTATTGTGACAATTTCGCCTTCGTTATATTTAACTGCCACTTATGTGTCTTCACTTGCCCTTCCCTTAAGTTATACCTACAGCATTGGAAGACACATTCCAGTTTATCATCCCAGTTTATATGCAGACTCGATCGTTGTAAAAAGGTTTTTCGCAATGAAGGTCAATTACGTGTACACCTCCTGCGTTCTCATAATTTCCTTATTGTACGTCCTGATGCCGTACCGCCCCATAGAATTGCATGTGCCGACCCCCGAGGAAAATACATTTGCACCAATGATTTATGCGTAAAAGAATGTGATACTCCTCCGCAATTGATAAAACACTTGAAAAATCACATGTTGAACGTTGAAATAACCCAATGCCCCTATCGCAATTGTAATAAACGCTACAGTAACATACGTTCATTTACATCGCACCTAACTAAAAATCATAGAAGAGATGATAACTTGAATATTCACGAATCGGACAATACTGTTCCACCTGTTACCGAAACTAACGATAGGGTAGATCTCGATATTTATGAAAGTTTCGCCTGTTAATGATGATGGCGCACCTGCTGGTGCGATGAATTGTAGTGATTTTTTACTGCAACCGGCCCAATTTTTCTTGATTTTAAAGACGCCATATCGGATCCCTGCATCTACAGTCCAATTTGTCGCATGTGAAGTATCGGCCATGCAGTACAAGACTAGACATATCGTAAAAGAGAACATTTACCGTAGATTACGCGACGCAAATATCAACGAACCAAATTTTAAGAGAATTATAGAGCAGTCAATTCAGAACGATGATTTTTCATTGATAAACACTGCGTTGGGTACGCTATATAAACGCCGCAAATATTATACTAAAAAGTTTCCATCCGTTGAACCCGTGCGAATTCATTGTGGCCCAAATGAGAATAAGAAGTTTTTTCCATTATATCCCTGTAATGTCCAAAAATTAATTTTCTGAAGAAATTTTTGATTTTGAAATCATGACCCATTTTTAGGTCACTCAAAATGCAAAAATAAATAATTAACTTCCAGAGAATTTGCCATTGCTCAAGTAGAACAATTTCGCGTCAGCAGAAGTGCGCAACATCGATACGCTAAGAAAAATGTGAACGCCGCACGTTGCCACAGCCCGAAAAATTAATAAGAACAAAGGCCATTTCAACAGCTAAGAATTAAACAATGCGCTAAAAATCATAAACGTTGCATAAATTGCAACCCATCCGAAAAATCAATCCACAAGTCAGTCGTCCATCGCTCCTCGATCCGCAAGGTCGAGTCCTAAAGGGGGTCTTCCTCTTTAGAGAATTTCCTCAGTCTTTTATTCTTTATAGTAAATTGTGAAACATCGACATAGTCTGCATGGAACCACATATAAGGAAATGAAGATCTGAATTCGTGATTGTATTCCTCTGGGAAACCGTCCTTTTGATTTTTCGTGGTGATCGTGGTGACGTGTGACGTGAAATTAGGCGTTTGAAATGTTTTCCATCGATCCATACCCGTAAATTTCAACTGAGTTACTGTAACTGTCTCGATGGGATTACTTCGTAGGAAACAAGTCTCGAAAACCCACTGAGACGTTGATTAGAAGTAACCGCACATTGGTTAGCAAGCCTGGTGGAAATTGTTCACTTAATCGATCTGTCCTTTCGACCCTCCCAAGTTATAATCCGCAAGAGTCGGTATAACACGTGGTGACTATTGAACAAAAGTAGATAGTGATCGGGCGAATTGTTCAGGGATACCCGTCCTTAAATCGAGAGCGGTGTCATTTCTTGCATTAAAAGGGATATCGTTAACTGTGTTGTGGTGCGGATAATTAATCGTTTCAACCTAGTAGATTAGTAAAACCAAAAATTCAAACCCTCTCAAATCACAAGTGAAAGAAGGTATTTTCATTTAAGTACACGCATATGGCCTAAAGTTGCCCACGGAGAAACATAATGAATCTACTCAGGGATTCACAACTAAAATCTAAGTTAAACTTCAATTAAACTTTCATTACTTATTAGAGAATAATATTAAAGCCTTCAGAACAAATAATATTTTTAACAATGGAAATGTAATTACAATGGTGGAACTGTACCAAAGTGTTTAAATTGTAAAAGAATAATCTATGTTGAATGATCTCAGAGTGGAATGTAAACACCTCCATCCTAATTTCAAATATCTAAAAATCAGTAATGGAAATTAAGTCATATTTTTTGCGTCCGTAAAACCTGGAAGCACGAATAAAAACCTTTTCTAAAACATATATTTCTATTTACTCCTCAAGACATAACTAGAAATCTTTCTTAGCTTTGCACGGCGAAAGGACTGTAGCGTCGTCCTCATAAAATATAAAAGAAATAGAAGATGGTATTTCGTACTATCTTTCTATTGATAATTCTAACCTAAAATGTACGGAAACATTTTAACTTAAAATCCTAAAGTTGTCCTCCAACGCTGGGCAACGTCTCCGGACATAACAGCTAGAATTTTTGGCGCAGTCGGTAGGACGCACCTTCCTTTTCTCTCGTGTCAACTAAGAAAACTCTAACTAACTTAACCAAAAATTTTCCACTTTACTTTTCTCGATTAAACCTCGTAAATTATTCTCGCAAAGGTGGAAAAACATCTGGATCTTCAATTCAGGTAAAACTAAAGTAAAAAAATTCAAAAATCCGTCAAATCGGTAAGTCTTTACTCAATTTCATCTAAAATTGAAGTATTTTTGTCTGAAATTTCTTCATAGACCAGAATATTTTCAAAAAAAAAAAAAAATTTGCAAAAATATATCAAATTATTTAACCTCTTTCCAAGTATCTACTCATTCCCCAGACGAAGAGATCGTTCAAACTACTTATTCTTTTTTTAAAAAAAAAAAAAATCGTGTTACATCAAGTGCCCCCCCCCCCCATTCGTGTAATCATAAACGGATGAAAATTTTAAACTGAGAAATTTCAAATCGACTGTGCAGTTCCACACAATTTCTTTATTGCATTCAGATTTCGAATTCTTCAGGACAATTCGTTCCCTCTTAATTCTTAACCAGTGCACGCGATAATTCGATACATATCTGGTAATTCTATAAATCGCGAATGAGTAACACGTTTAAAAAAAAAAAAACTAGCAAATAACGAAACATCGCCGGGGAAATATAACCCCACAACTATATCAACCTTTCTGGATTTAATTTGGGCATTACCTCCCTGCCCATATTCTACTCAGATAATAACAAGGCAACTTTCGAACCCTCAAAATTTCAAAATAAATCGATTTGGTAGAATTGACATCTATGTAGACGGATCATGTTCAAATAACGGGCGGGCCAACGCTAAAGCAGGCATCGGTGTCTGGTTTAACGATGACCATCCATATAATATTTCGGAGTCACTGCAAAGTGAAAAATCAACCAATATTCTCGCGGAAATTACTGCCGTGATCAGAGCATGTGAAATTTGTATAAATAAGGATCTTAATCGTATAAAAATCATTACAGATTCACAATACTTAATTAACTGTATGACTACATACATTCATGTTTGGAAAAATAATCAGTGGTTGAATTGTAAAAGAAAACCGGTCGCTCACAAAGATCTCTTAAAGAAATTAGACAAATTGCTACACCGTCTAGATGTTAAATTTGAACACATCTCTGGTCACCAAGGAAATTATGGTAACGAAAAGGCCGACGAGCTTGCAAAAAGGGCATCAGGTGTCATTAAAAATAAATCTGTCGAATCCAGAATGAATAGTGAGCGAGTAAACTCTAACCATGCATGAACAAATAAAGAAATTCCCCATGTACCTCTAATAACCAGCAAAGTAATCAGAGACATAAATTTTGCTTGGCTTAATAAAAATTCATTCAGACATTCCATATATCCAGAATAGGAAAAAAAAAAATCCATTTATTCCGAGTGTCTCTGGAAAAATTAGGAACAGCTGCTATAAAATTATAATTACTAAATTCAAATTCCACCAAATTCTGGCACACCTTCACTTGGAAATAGGTAACAAAAGTCATCAATCCCTTTCACTAATCCGAAGATTTAACTGAAAACCGATAAACTAGAAAATTCCAATGAACTAATAAGTCTCACAAAAATTCTATCTCATCCTTGAAATTATAGACCAAAATTACCGTGTACAAAATATTCAATTTGTTCAGCTTCATTTCAATTATTCACCCGCTTTGTAGGCAAAAAGATGGTTTGAACAGAATAATCATTTCCAAGGACATTCCGTCACATTCATTTTCTCCTCGAATAATCTAAATATAAAATAACTAAAATTTCCAACAAAAAGGAAGAATTTTCTATCTACTTCGGAGATCGGTAAATAAATAACACCCACTATCCATTGGTCATTATCATTAAAGTGGTAATGGATGAACAACTCAGTCTCTGCAACAAATCTAAAAGTAATCGGGGCCCTCTATGATTGGATGAATGAATATGAAATGAGTAATCTTTCATCTTTATGAATAAAAAAAAATTAGGAATAAATTATAAATGGTGGATTTTCCATAAAAAAAAAAAACACATTCCATACTTGTCATACGATTATCGGCATTTCATTGCTTTGATCCTATAATAAGGAAAAAAAAATTTCCATGCAACAACCCAATTGAATTCTTTTAAAGCATTTGAATTAAGCAATGCTCGCTCTGTTACCATATACACAAACGATATGGTATGACGAAGCGACGATTATTGTCAAATTTGTATGCAAATCAATAACGAAACTAGTGGTGCGTTGTTGGTCGCTCGCAAGCTCGCTCCTATGGTGTGTGCGACCCGATTGGGCCACACAAAAAACTTCCCGGTTTGGCTAGTCACGCCAACACCTCAATGAGATCCATGTCGTAGATTCCACGTGGGGAGTGAGATACATAAAGCTCCACTGGATACTTCATTAGATCTTAATAACCCGTAGGTATCCATTTGGGTGATGGATTACAACATTTGCTCATGAAAAATCAGTGACTAACATATCCACGAGTTCTGTCGTTCATGTTTTTCGCGAAAATTCAAAAAACTATTAGATCGATTCCATCCAATATCTAATAATCAGTGCCGAATTTTATGAAGACCTGTCTATTTATTAAAAAAATCGAATCGGGCTATTTGTTTGCCAGAAATCGTTCACGAAAAATTTCGCCACATACAGCAAACATACATATGCACACACGCACACACACACATGCAGACAGACATTTTTTTGAAAATGGTCGAAAACGATTCTGGAGTCCTTGAAACGTGAAGATATGATAAAAAATTGATTGATATGTTTGAAATTGATTCGTCATCCTCCACACAAATCAATATTCGAGTACTGAGAAATTAATTTTCAATGAGCTACATTAGTCGATAAGATATATTCCTCTCTTTCATTTTAATACACTCTCGATTTAATTTTTTTCCCATCTCCCTATTTTCTTATTGTTCTATCATTTTATATTCTACTTTTTTTTGCTTGCATTAGAATCAATAACATAACATTTTCTTTCATCTTTCTATTGGCTCTTTATTGAATATATTAAGGGATTTATATGAAAATACAAAAAAAAAACTAAAAATAATATCCTGTGAGAAAAAAATCACAAAAAAATAATTATGACAAAAAAAAAATATCACAGTTAAAGTATCACCAAATATATATCGTAAGAGCTATCAGTCATTTTCTTCTTTTCTTTCTTTTTTTTTTCATTCTATTGGTTTTTACGAGTTCACCAATCATCAGAAGAGAAGGGGTTCGAGCAGACTTAGTTAAAGTAGACGGTCATTGAATGGTTACCGCGTCCACCACGTCCACCACGTCCACCACGACCACCACGTCTACCACGTCTACCACGTCCAGCGGGCCAGGATCGACGACTGTTCCCTCCGTTACTGCCTCGACCTATGTACAAACATGAATCATTATGAGTCTCATTATCTATCATTGTTATGATGATTCTTGATTATTGATGATTGTTATTGTTTTAGTTCTTCAATTTTCTTAACATGCCATCTACCACAAGTTGTTTGCATTTGAATTCTACTAGTTCTTTCATTTTCATCATTTTCACTTTTTATCTGTTTCATCAAATTTTCGGACGGTAATTCTATTTCTTATGAAGGATTATACGTGATAATTCCAGTTAATTACTCCCGGGAAAAGTTGTTGCTGATTATGAATTCATCATGAGAATTATTTCTTGAGAAGCAAATAAATGTTAATTACTACTTTGATTTAAAAAAATTAATGTACTTATTCTCTGCGATCAAAAGTAATTCGTTGAAATCAATAAAATTCGTAAAGAAATCGTTTTCTAGTCCATTACCACCACTATTCTCCCCGAAACTTGAAAAATATGGTATATAGAATTCTCCGATTGATGCCTTTCTACTATTCAACTAAAAATGTTAATTGGAAAATTGAAACATTTAACAAACTATACTGAACAACAAAAGTTATTAAATATTTGCTTACGATGATTTCGTTGATGTTGCTGAGCCTGAATAAAAGTACGTAACATTGTTATAAATTCTTGAGGTGTTCGTGGGCGCCTAGCCATGATTGCCTGGAGTAGCTCTCGTTGCAGCTGTTGTTGTTGCTGCTGCTGTTGTCGTTGGAGGAGTAGAACCAGGTTTTCAATGCCTGCTCTTGCTCCTGCTCCTGCACCTTCAGCCTGTTGCTCTTCATTCTGATTCCCCTCTGGTCTCAAGTTCAATGGATCATCATTGTTGGGATCAGGTTCTACAGGATCTTCATCCTCATTCGGGACACCTAGCAATCTCTGCAGTTGATCTAGGAGCTCTGTGGAGAAAGAGAGAATGAGAAATGAGTGAAAAAAATCACAAGTTACTCCGCGTATTGAAAAATTCAATAGAAAATCCGAACAAATTCGCTAAGAATTCTATTTAAATTCTATTTAATATCGATTCTATTGAAAATTTTATCCAATTCCAGCGCGATCTTTCCCATAGAAATATTGAATGGAACATTTTTTTTATGGACAGAAGAATCAATCAATTTCAGTTTTTCGACACCATGTATCGCATTGAAATTTTTCTATTGAATTTTCTCGCCATAAACTTCCTGCTATAAGTTTTTTTTCGCTTCAATTTTTTAATGGAATAAAAAAAAAAATTTTTTAATGGAAGACGAAGAAAAATACAATGTGAAGAACTTCCAAGAAAAATTTTATACCGAGAAATTACTTGGAAAAATGTCGACCAAATTAACTGTATAGATTTTTGTTTTTTTTTTTTAATAGAACAATTTTCTATTGAATATTTTCAATGAAAAAAAATATCTCATGAAAAATTCGCTAATATCTAATAGAATTTACAATGAAAATTCAATAGATTTTCAATGGAATCCCCTAGCGAAATCGCTCTAATTTTCTATTGCATTTGTTACAATTATTTTGATGTTTGTGATACTCAATTCTCGGTGTTCACAATTCTCATAAACTTTTTCTTTGAATGTGTTGACTATTCAACGCAGTGAGAATGAGCGGAATGTGAATTAAATCGATAAAACCGTCAGGATGTAAACACTGGTTCTTTCATCGAAATGGCCTTCAGCCGCATTCTCCTGCTTAATCTAATCCCTGCTTTTCTTTATGTAAAAATATTAATTTATTTGAATAAATGAATAGAAAAAATTTACAATTTATGTCTAAATTTAAATTTGTTATTTTCGATTTATCACCCACTAAATACAAATTTAAATTTAATTTTACTTTCAATTTTTTTTTAATTTTATGATTCATTTCCTTGGAAATAATCAATTCACTCACGAATTAAAAGCGAAATATTTTCATCATTTTACACTGTTACTCACCATCGAATGCCTGAGCCATCTTCTTTTTGGAAATTTTTAATTTCCAGTTTTCGGACAGGATATTGCAACAATCTGAAATATAAATGGAACGTCTTAGGTTATCGAAAACATTCCAATGATAATGAATTGATAAAAAAAATTATTTTACGGCTCACAAAAATCTAGAATTCTCTACTTACCACGTGCTCGCGTTGATCCGAACGTTTGCAACACGCTAATAGTAGATATACACTAAATATAGATTTATAAACGTACTGTGTCTCGCCCGACACCAGTCAATCATCCATAAAGTCCATACCAGGAAAGAAACGACATGAGTTTGAGTGGTGGGGGCTATGGATTGAAAGCTGAATTCGCGACAGTGGGGAGTACTGAGGCAAGTTTCTTTCATAGGGAGAACTATATATGCGACATCTAGATGATATTCTGTCATATCGGTAATCAATCAAAGTCCAGATTTCTTAATTTGGCAGCTCACCGCTGTGTGGCGCCATTTAAGTGGTTAATTCCGTGCTCTGTCTATTTGTATTGAAATTCTTATGGATGTATATATCAATGATATTTTCGGGGGAAACATTTCTTTCTTTTCTCTACCGATTCATTGAGAGGAACATTTAATTCATATATTATACTACGTGCTAAAAGTACTACTTCGGGTCGCAATAATTTATTTTCAACTTTCCGACAGCCTCAGTAATTTTTTTTGTATCAAATGCTTCTGAATGTTAACAAACTTCTGAAAATTCAGAAATTTGAAACATTTCCATTGCAGTTTTTTCTCCTTTTTTCCATTTTCAATTCAAAATACCCTCAGATGAAACAGTATCATTCTTTCATCATTCCTCCGAAATGTATTGTTTTCTCACTGTGTGATGACGTTATGAATGACTCCTCAAAGTCTCATTCCCCAACTATAAGAACACAAAGGGTCTTTTCTCACTTCTTTTGAAGCATGACAAATTTTTTTGAATACTCGATTTTTCCACCTAGTAAGAAGTTACTAGAAAGAGTGAATCTGCTTCATTTTCTTGAATCATTTTCATGTTTAACATGTATTGAAATTCAATAATGTTCAATATCATAACATTGCAAATCGCTAAATTAATATTGAATGGTGTCTTAATTCTTATAAATTTGACTGATATGAATTGAACATCCATCCCAGCAAGAACTTCAACACGTAGAAGTAGGATCTCAGAATCGATAACATGTTGAATCTGTTCATTTTAAATTCTATATGGATACTAAATAATAAAATAACAAATTCTCAGTGTTCTCTTTGAGGATAATAAATTGGAGTGAGCATGTAAGTGGCGAGACGCCGGGGGATCTATTGTTCTCTTAAAAAAAAAAAACCAATCCCTGAATAATAAATTTCAACTTTTCAATCCACTAATTCATTCATTTTTGTAGTCTTTCATGGTCAAATTGATATTTTTTAGAACTTCAGAGCCTTGCCTCTACACATTACAGGTATTAAATATTTTTTGCAATTTTTTTTATTATAAATGATGAAAAATTCATCTCAGTGGAAACCGTAGCAACAGAAAAATTATCTTCGTTGTAGGAAGACAGGAAGCCGTCTCTTTCCAACTTATGGAATCAATTACGCCATGTTTTGCATTTTTGACGCGCATGTTTTCTTTCCAGTCAGAATTAACTCAGATTCCAAGTCAACGCGTATTGAAATCCAATAATCTTCGATTTAAGAGCATTGATGATACTTGATATCGCATAAGACTTACATTGTGATCGGTTCGTTCACTCGGATCTCTATTGCAGCATAATAATGTTGCGAAAAATATCGCGAATACCCCACAATCAATGCCATTGGTTTGTTGTTGTACTCTGTGGAATATGTTTTTTTTCGGAAATCTATAAAGTGCATCCAGATAATCGGTTTCAATTCGAGTCAAGTAACCTAGATTCATACTGTCATAAATGTGAACATTGCCATTACCATCATATCTTGTGCAAACCCAATGCCCTACAGGTATATCTCCTCCTTTAGGATTGCCCGAAAGTCCATCGTAGAGAATCTGAATATTGCTCGCGGTTTCGGGAATTTGCTGCAGATTACATACAAAGGCCCTTACAAATCCTACGTCTTGCGCAAAATTGAAGATTCCACGTTCTTCCAATTGCTTGTTCATTATTTCATGGAAGAAATTGACATGATAATCTTGAATACAAACCCCGTCATTCGTCACTTCCTCGCATCGTTCAACAACTATAGCATAATTATAATCATCGTCCCGACAGTAAATTGGTGCTAATCTACCTCTGTCGAGATTCTCATCAATATTCTTATCATCATCCGAAACATTAATACATTCAGTATCCAAATCCGCTTTTTCTGTAGTTGGCGAATTGCTAAATCCATCAAGATTTTGGTGGTTGTTATACCGATCATCCATAACGTCCATGCATTTGGTATCAGAATTCATTGTTTTCTTGATGTCATCTTTATTGGCAATCATCCTATGGTTTTCCTTTACAGGTTTCCTATCTAGTATTGCATAAATTGGTTTATGATAACTGAAGTATGTTTCGTATACACCACAATCAATAGCATCGAAATTAGCGAAAATTATATCTATTTGTGTATTCAGATTTGTCGTTACACTTGATGGCGGTAATTTTGTCTGTAATTGATGATGATTCAGATAATTTATGAGATAATTTGGATTGTTTGCGTCGTCTTCATGATTTACAACATTGTAATTGAAATCTCCGATCAAAACTGTCTTGCTGTGAATTGGGATGTTCTCCATAACATTGTTTAGAACTTTTTCGAACATCGTTTTCGTGGTTTTCGGCGATTTATAACCGCTGATTATATGATAATCATCCATTTTTATGGTGAATAATTCAAAGTTTGCATTCGCATTGAATTCGCGTTCAACCGATACCAATTCTGCTTGAAAACGGTTTTTTACATAGCAAATCAATCCTCGGCTACTCGAGCTGTAATTGGATCTGAATACAATCCGGTAATTTTCGATTGCTAAATCGTCATTTTCATTTGTTAGAGTTTCACTCAAAACCAATACATCACTTCGAAGGAACCACTGATCATTTGTTATGTGAATTAGCTTATTTTTCAAGGTCCCAACATTTTGATACACAATTTTTGGGCCATTTTCACACATTAAATTATCATACGATAATGTTAATTGTCTGGTATTTCTCAAACGCGTTAATTCGCTCAAAGCTATATTCGTTGTAGCAGCTTTGTTGGTTTGCATTTTTGATAATTGAAACTCTCCTAAAATATACAGACCGTTTAATGATGTTACTCTACTCAGAGCTACGTACAACATTGGCAAAGTTCGCCTTTCTGACTTGGTAAAATCCAAGCATATCTTTTCATAAGTTTGTCCCTGACTTTTATGGATTGTTATTGCTTCTGCAGGTATAACAGGAAATTGGTGTCGCATGATTCGATGTTTTTGATTATCATCAATGTCCAATTGGAGTGCATTTTTGATGATTGGTGTCCAGTTTCGATTAATATTTTCCCTTCCCATATAATCATGATACTGCCTTCTTGCTTTAACTCCAACTCTTGGCAATTGAAAATCAAACCATAATATAGAAGGAATCGTGCTATTTCCTTTGAATGTGATCAATTTCAAGACCCCACATGCTCCATTTACCAATCCATCTTCAACATCAATATTGTTTATTATCATATATTTTATATTGATTTTTAGTTCAAGTTTAGGTAGTAATTCAGTCGTGCTTTTTTTTCCTTGTTTTTTAATTGATTGCAATAGAAATTTTTTGATTTGTGGATTCATATCTTTTGGAAAGGTATCTTCAGCGGTTGAAATGACCAACTCACTGGTACATTCTGCAATTTTAAATGCATTGTATGCAATTACATTTGCATTGGTTGCATATAATCTTATGGCCGTCTCTGGAACCTCATTCCCTTTCAAGATTTCTCGTGATCTGATCAATTCTATATCGTCTTCTGTCATGTTACCAAGCGCTAGATTATTTAGTGCATTTATAAATGCTAAATCATCTTTTTGACGCATTATCTCAGTCAATTCATAAAATTCAAATTCATTCCATAACGGATTGATGTCGAGGAATGGTGCTAGTTCATTTCGTCTTGAAACTTGGTAAACAGGCTTGTCTTTCACAGGTGGTAGTTGATTCAAATCACCGCACGCTAATACACAAATCCCACCGAAGGGTTGATTCACACCTTTTATTTGTCGTAATCGTGTATCGATCCAACCTAGTATTGTACAACTTACCATTGAAATTTCATCAATTATTAGGAGTTGCATTTTTGATAATTTTTCACGAATGTTATTGGCTAGATCACTTGATAATTGACCCATTTGTGGCCCATATTGTTGACATGGTAATGCAAAAGCAGAATGCAATGTCACACCATTAATTGAGAATGCTGCTTTTCCTGATGGAGCACATAATAGAACGATTATTTTATCCATATTGCCTCCAGGTAAATTATCGAAATAATTAGTTACTAACTGATATAGTGTGTTAATGACATAACTTTTCCCAACGCCAGCAGAGCCACTCAAAAATATTTTGAATGGGACTTGGCCCAATTTGTAACAACTCAATATATGCATAACAAACTCTTTTTGTTTGCAATTTAAATTTCTCATCATATCATGGAGTTCATTTTCTTTTACCCTGGCTGGACAAGTATATCTAGTCTTATGTGTATCACTTTTTTTTATATGCTCATTAGCTTTACAATTTGCCCCATCTTGCTGGAAAATATCAATGTTATGAGCTGCAGAATTCCCATCAGTTCCTTCATGTATACTTGCACGTATGTCATTTTCTACTTGTTCTAATGCCTCATCCATAGCTTCATCACTTATGATGGAGTATTTTGCTTGATTGCTTTCTATGATTTCTTCATTATTTTTATACACTTTTTCATAATCCACATTTTCTACCTCAAGTTTTTCATTTCGCCAAGGCATAAATAATAATATCTTCTCTCTATAATAGTTTGCTGGATCTTGTTTCAAGCTGTATCGTCGGTATCTAATGACAGCTGTATGTAGTCGAAGCTTATACGCTCTATCCTCATCATCATCGTCATTTTCATCATCATCTTTTGACGGTTTTTTTTTGCATGCTTGATAATTCGCCGCATAATCAGCAAGACAAATATTATCAAGCTTCCTTTCTCTTCTACTATATTCATCAAATATATCAGCCATGAATATTTCAGTAGAGTCTTTATCAAGTTTTTTCAGGTTTTCATCAGTTTTCAACATACGAACACGTTCTGTTATTGGCCCTGTGTTAATGAATATTGTCTTTCTACTTTTTTTTGATAACGACAATTGCAGAGCGTGATACGCTGCCTCTTGGGATGACATTAAGTTACCGTTGAGAAATACATTTGCAATCTTTCGAAATTTCTCTTTAACACTATTATTGTTATTATCGCAGTCTATCGCAGCTTCTCTCAATAATTTGGACAATCCCCCTTCGATTTTACTAATATAGTTAGTGACGTAACCCATCACGGCATATTCATCTAGTATAAATTGCATATCTATATTTGATTCAAACAATTGTAATATCTCTTTATTATAAGAATTAATTCTTACTTCTAGACTAGATCTCTTCAAGAATACTCGCTTTTGTTTCAGTGTGCTACGAATCGCAAGGATATACTCTTCTTCAGTCATATCTAATTTCTTCAAAATTTCATCATAACTCATGGAAACCTCTTCTTTATAAAACTTATTCATTAGATCATCAATTGATTGATATGGTTTTGGTACAGCTTCATTCTCATTTAATGGTATCAATATCATTGTTTTTCTCATAACTGGATAAGGGATATGGAAACGACATTGTCTCTTTTTTTGTCCTTTATAGCAACTATGACCATGCTTATGCATTTGCAATTTGATGTATGGATTCTTCTCATCATATTCACAAATGAGAAAACGATCAATAAATTCAGTCAATCGATCATGGTCATTTATATCACTGTTATTATTGTATTTTGGGGCATTTTTCAACCACAAGAGCATATGTTCGTGCGGGCTTCCACGTTGTTGGAACTCAACACGTTCATAGCTGTCCTCCAGTACATATTCACCAAATATGCTCTGCTCCTGTCTTAACAGCCACATAAATTTCTGGACCTTATGATCAAAATAACGGGCGCACGTAACTGGATCATTCCTTATTAATTCAGTCTTGATATTATTATCCAGATCATATGCTTCTTTGATGGACAAAGTGTGACCCTTTTCGCTGTACTTCATTAAGGTTTGTAATAACTCCGGCCAGTGGCCTTCAGCAGCTGATAATGTTAGGAAGAAAGTAGGCTTGCCCAATTGACGAATCATTGCCAATAGTTCTTTCTTCTTATGCTCCCAATATGCCGGTGAGGATCTGACGAATTTTAACATTCTGAATCCATCATCAAATTCAATCAAATTATTCCTAAAATCAACATCTAAAGCATTTCCGGCATTGATTGGCTTATCAGCATTCTCCTTCGTCCGTCTTAAACATATATTTATACTCGATGAACATGTAATTTCTAAACCTTTTTTGGCCATGAACAAAATTCTCGAAGGAATACATGATCTTCGATCGTACCGTCTTGCTTCTGACTTCATACAATCTGAATAAGATATCCGTTTTTGTACATTAAATGAGTGCCCTGCAAATATTCTGGGATAACACAATTCATCCAAGTCTTCAATTTTATGCCAAGGCATTGGATGTTTATCCTGTCCAGGAGCGACTATATTCACAACTGGTGCATATTTTTCTACGACTTCTGCATTACGGTCAACGAGCAAAACCTCGTCATTGTTTATCTGATTGAAATCAATTAATTGATCAATATTCATCTTATTTTCCTTATCATTGAATTCTATATCATTGTGCTCAACTGTTCCGTTTATATCCGGATTTGTTTCATTATCAATGATATTATCCTTGTCAACTATGAAATTTATCGGACGATCATCATTTTCATAGTTCTGGAAATAGGCCTCATTTATTTTAATGTCATACTTTTCATATAATGGCGTCGTGATCAAATGTTTCAATGCTTCGCAAATCACGCCTGGTCTCATAGCTTCAAACATATAATGGCTTTTGTGATCAACGTGTCTTTTCAGTTTGATTTGAACTGTCTGCATTTCATCAAATTGACGTGGCAATACCTGTAGCATATCATTAATATCTATTTGAATATTCACGACACTGCCCTTCAGGCCTAATTGCGGATTCAGAGCATAGGGTTTCAGTGCTCGAATTTGCATGAAATTCAATACTGGTGCCACCATTCTTTCCTCAAGATCAGACAATTCTCGGACAGATTTTGGGACTTGTATGAATTGGAGACCATTACTTGTTGATAACTTGTGTACTTTACCAAGATATGCAGCATTTTTGCACGTGTTGCATATGAAACCTGATGGGAAATTATTGATTTGTGCTAAGAAAGGACCACCACTTTTACCAATAATTTTTTTTTCATTCAATTTCACAACAGAACATCTGAAAAAAAGGCCTTCGCAACAACAGCACACGAATGAGGCTGTTTCTGCACGAAATTGGATAAATTTCAGTTGAACTTTTGCCTTTGGATCTGTATCTTGATTTCTCACTAAAAGATTATTGAGATTTTCGCGAAAATTCAATACATCAATTGCTCTTTTCTCTCTTTGAAAGTTTGCATTTTTCTTCAATTCTCGGGCTCGAAAACGCTCATTTGTTCGTTTCTTCTTTATTCTTTGGATATTCAACATTCTCTCTCGCTTTTTATATCCTTTCATGCAGCGAATTTTCTTCATTCGTTTCTGGGTCTCTTTTCTTTCTGCTTTTCTATAGATGTTATTGGATCGCAACTTCTTATTTCGCTCAATATTCCGCGAAATTTCGTTCTTATAGTGCTTTGAACAATTCCTCAACAATTTGTTCCTCGCAACATTTAGTGCTAGCTCTCGTGATTTGTAAGCTTTATTTTGTCGAAGAATGCGATTTCTCTTGAGATTATTGGAAATTTCATTCTCTACATATTGTATATTTTGACGTAGAACAATATTCCTTGCAATGTTGTTTCTACGTTCATTGTTTATATATTTTTCACGCTGTCGAATGATCATCATTCTGACTCGGTTTTTGCTACGTTCAACTTGTCTGAAGACACTTTCTCCTCGCTTACGTTCAATATATTTTCTATTTTTATCATTCTCATTTCTTCTAAATTCTTCATTTTGCCTCTTAGATTTCATGTATTTTCTCTTCTTTTCATTTGCTTTTTTCTTGAATTTATCATTTTGTTGTTTACGTTGTACTCGTTTCTTGTTCTGTTCATTCTCTCTAAAGGCATTATTCATTCGTGAGTGTTGGTTTCTGGTACGATTCTGTTCTCTTCCTAATTTTTTGTAGAATGGATCAGAACGTTTGATTCTCATCTGCTCTTTATTTTTTTGCCTCTTATTCTTCTTTGTTTCATTCTTTTTATCATGTTGTTCTTGACAACATGCTGATTCATCCAAACTTGATGGATGAATCATGCCCTTTTTTGCATTTTTACGATGTACATTTTTTTTCTTCATGGCTATTTCTCGTTTCGATCGTCGCTTAGACCTCATTTTCTCCGAGAAATTCTTCTGCTCTTTTCTCGTCGAGTTTTTATCACCAATGGCCGACGATTTCTCTTATTATGTTGAATCTGATCTCACACGATGCAGAAATCAAATTCCAAATCGATTTTCAAATTGGGCCTGAACTCTAATTTTGTGTCGCCTGTGGCAAACAATTACTCTTATTTTTATCGATTGTCGCCAATGGCCGACAATTCTTCTTGTTATGTTCAGTCTGGTGTCGCACGTAGCAGACAATTCTCTAATTTTCACTGAACTCCCAATTTCGTGTCGCCTGTGTCAAACAATTACTTTTATTTTTATCGATTGTCGCCTTTGGCTGACACTGATCTTCTCTCTTTCGTTATTGATTATTACAATTCTGCTGAAGGCAAGAATTGTAATAATGATTTGTAAGATAATTCTTAAAAAATCCTGAAAAAAGCTCTGATAACGTTCCTCAAAGATGGATCGATCACAGCTGATTATCGAATGATGGCGGATGCTCGTTCGTGAAAAGTCCCCCCCCCCCCCCCCGCCCCCGGCTATCGAAAGCAAATCGAACGCCAGACGACAAAATTGCGTACTGTCCTGTGCCCAATACCAATAATGGAATTTCCTACATTACCGATGCCGCCAGGTATTGAAGGGATTCATGATAAAATAATAAGTGTTGAATCTCATTTGTAATTGCAATTGCGACGTTGATGACCTTCATTATAACAATCGTTTATGGAATCCTTCAATTTAGATTTTTTTCAATTTTCTTCAAATGTTGCGTAGCATTTACCCTCTTTTCTCTCTTTCATTAATTCGGCTTCTACGCCGAGATTGACAAAAGTAGTAGAAAAATGAACAAACAAAAAAAAAACGAAAAAAAAGCGATATTTCTTTTCATCTTTTTTTTCGCTCCCGTTGCGCCATAGGGATAGCGCGCCGCCTGAGATATTCCCACCCACAATCATTCTTTAACCATGAAAATTACAAAACCAAGTCATAGAACAAAAAATATGCCTTTTGACATGTCAAACATTTTTTGTTTCAAACTTTTCTTGCTAACTTTAACCCTTCTTGCAAGAGACCATTTTGAACAATTAAATTGTTATTAACAAATAGGCTCGTGCTTGCGCAAAAACGGTTATCATATTCATGATCAGCGACCCCGAAAACATGAAGTCTCATGAAAAAAAAAAAAAAAAAAAAATCATCTCGTTTTCCTGGAAAAAATAGAGAACGACTGGACCGATTTTCTCCAAAATCTTTTCCGATCTAAGCTGAAGGAAGACGCTTCGATTGCGTCATTGAAGACCTCGATCACATCATCCGTTCACGAGATAACGTTGGACAAAATTTTTGGCCACATACACCCCACATACACACACACACACACACACACACACACACATACATACATGATCTTGAAAATTATCGGGGAGTGTTGTGGTGACCTTGAAACGTGGAGATATGATGAAAATTCGATTTTCCATTTTCGGGGTGATTACAATAACTTCCCTAGCCCGGGAAGTTAATAATCCTGTGCACTTACCAGCACACCATTAATACTTTTTGTATTTCTATGGAAATAATTAGAATAGGAGAATTCTAAAGCGAAAAGAAAAATTTTAAATCAAAAAGGGAACGAAATTAATTTTCCATTATCATCGCAATCCTCCTGAGTCAGCATGAAATTCACTAGCGATAGCCGCGTATTCTCTCCGTATTTCTGTTATTCTTGTATTCAAGATTTTGTCAGAAGATAAACGTTATGGATTGGATTGTAATGAAAAATTCTCCAATTATAATTTTCTATTGAGAGTTAAACACAAAATTTGTCGATCAGTATCACCATTACATGAGTAATGAAAAATGTCTCGTTAAAATTATCGGTTGATTATCAAACTGAAAATCCTGAGTTAATCATTCATTGATACGATCATAGAATAATTGCAATTCTCAATTAACTATTTATAAAATAGTACGTATTTTGGCCGAAAGTACGATCAAAATTAATATCTTTGCCGGTCCCTGATCTATTTATACAGCCCTATAGAAATAACCACTTCCCCAATTTCTCGAATTCTTCCACATGAACAAGCCCTTCGAACGCGGATACACAACGTGACACGTTCAGTAAAAATTATAAAAATTAAAAAAAAAAAAAGGTATAAAAGGAGAACAAATAAAAAGAAGCCAATACTTCCTGAATAAAAATTGAAATCGCTGAAAATCAGGTGAACATAACCGATTTACCATTCCAATGCAACAAAGAAAAAGAAAATGATGCAGATATGTGCAGTAAGAAACAGTGCAATGCTATCGGTCATTCTCTTTTGTGCGACATTCGCGGGCAGCCTAACCCACCGTCGCGAGCCCTCACCGCACACCGCGCTTCCCCCCGTCCCAGCACTATCCACCCACTCAGCGCTGGAAAGAGCAGGAATCTTCTCAAAAATTGCATTAGCAATAAGTGAAACAATACGAAAAGAGCAAATTACCCCTTGAATAAAATATTTTACCGCTTGGTATCAGTTTTAACACAACATAGCATCAATTCTCATAATATCCATCATTAATCTACCGCTCATCAAGTATTATAATATTACTACAGGAGAATTTTTGCCAGCAGAAATCGTAAATTCTGTCCTTTACCCCCATTTACCGTCTAACCTCTCTAATCTCTTCAATATTAATATCTCTCCTGCTAATAGAAGAAAAAGAAATATAATCGCATCAAAATTATGCTTATTCAAGTTAACACAAACTCTATTCCAAATTATCGAAAACATATTCAACGGAGACTCACGTCACAAAAATTGATCTTTTCAAAATACATAGAATTGGACATAGAAATTAACTCAAATGACCCACTGTTACGCCCCTGACCACTCTTATGAACCAGAAAACATTTTCCTCTCGTATCAAACGTTTTATCAACAAACGACGATCCTTTTCCTCCTGGATTCGTCGAAACTCCAACTCCCTAGCTCGCCACTCCTGGCGACGACGAAGCTCATCTTCGAAAAATTGGGGATTTCTACCCAGAATGAGTGTCAAGGCACCGTACACTATTTTCTCTTTACATCTTGCCCAGTATAGCAGATCAATCAAGCCTCCAAACTCCAAGTCCATAAAATGAGAAAACCTTTCATACCAAGGGATTGATTCTCTACGCCATTCTTCGACCTATAAAAAATTTTTTGCCTCCTACTAACATATTCAACACAGAACCCTGATCACATATAAGTCGAGAATAATAGCCACATACCGATGCATATGAGCAATTCCAGCAGGTTGCGAGAAAACCTATTAATTCCTCCTCCCGAATCCTCAACTTCCTGGCGGTCCGCTGTAAGGAACTGTCCGTGGAAAAGACAGCCCTTACCTTTTCCTTCTCCCCATCCCACCAACTCATCCAATTAAAACCCTCTCCAGCAATAAAATAACCTTCCATCTGGAATTAGCAGAACAGGTTCAATAGAAAAGGTCACTACACCTCTACAAAACATAAAGTAAACACAGTTATACCCACACCGGTCACACTATACCCTCACATAATATAACATCTCCTACCTCCAATTGACTATCCTCTAGCTTCAAACCCTAAGAGTATGAACACTGCCCACCACGGGTGAAGAAATCTCTTATACTGACCATAGAAGAATCCTCTGCCAACCTCGTTCATTTCTTACATAATCAGCAAAATTCAACCCCATCTGAATAAGACCTAGACTAGCCATCTTTGAAAAATAACACACTCAGGCTCATCATGACACCGGAGGCCCTTCTCGCATGACAGAAGCTCCGCGTTCCCCCTTCCCCCACAGAGTTGAAAATACTCTAAACAGAACTACGTTGAGCCCAACAAAACCTCGTCCAATCCTCCCAGATAATAAAACCAAATCATCATTCCTCCCTGGGATACAGCCATCTCAGAGATAGCCAAGGCACCTGGATAATACCCTTCTGGGAACCCTTAAGTACCTGGAAACGGAAGGAAAATCCAACTGGAGGATCCATGACCCGAAGAGATGAACTGTAATTATAATTGACGAAAATATCAACGCACAGGTAAAAGCCTTATTTCAACTCAACTTACCTGAAAGTCAAATCATATAAAAAAAAAAACCCTCAGTGCACTTAATGATGCGGAAAAGAAAATGACATATATATGTACGCATGGGAAACGATGCAAACCTATCGCTCATTCTCTTTTATGCGACATTCGCGGCCGGTGTACTCCACTCATACCTCTCACACTGGAAATTTCAATTTCTAGGTTCCTCAATTTCATTTGTTTCTTCCCCAATAACTCCATAAATATCGACCTCATAGAAAAATCAAGTCTAATCACTGCTTAGATACCTCACCCAATTTCCAAATGTTTCAGAACCATAGAGACGCATGTGTGCCCAATCAAAGAAAATTTCCTTTGCATGAGATCCACACAGGAGTTAACTGAGAAAACTGAAATCCGAACATGTCAACACAACGATCAGCAATCCACCTCGGACAATGCTTCATATCCAATACTCTGGTATCAGTGCTCGAAACAACACCAGCACGTGAATAAGCACATTCACAAAATACCAAACTTAATCCATTCATTCTCCGTATAAAAAAAAAAAATCTAAATTTTAATATCACAATGTAATCAAAGCACAAGAAAATCGCAAAGATACTTATAGTTGCTAGGAAAGAAAAATGAAAAAAAAAAAAACCCAAAGCTTTTGACAAGGAATTACCAATAATTGCTCAAAATCACGAATAGAATTTCTAACAGAGAAATTTAAGGAAAAATTAATTAATTAGCTTAAGACCATAACATATGAGACTACTATCAAAATTGAGATCTCTTGTTAAAATCAAGTGAGATTGATACACGGACAGAATTCGACCAAATATTGGCAAATGTTGAAAAATTCGCAAGACTAATAGGGGGCGTACGTCGTGCTCATACATCCATTACTCTTCATTAACCATAACCCAATCATCTCCTAAGCCTCATGATATACCCAATCACACCTAGTATCAAGGAAACCCCTGAAATTCCTGAGATAAAACAGAGAGCTGTTAATAACAAGTGCAAAAACTTAGCCATGCAATTCAACTTGATCAGGAGATACATCTCTCATCAAAAGATGTATTTTTCTTCAGAATGACAAGTCTGAAATGAAAAACATCAAAAATCTTGTGAAAATTGGGAAGAGAAATAGACAATGCTCTAATCTTCTCCATATAAAGCCAAAACAAGCCTCAACTGAGGACAGATCGCGTGGTCCAACCTGGTAAACAGAATCACCAGTGCAGTCACACAATATCTGAACATTTTGTATAAAACTGAACAAAGATTTGCACAAAATGGCATGAGAAGCTCAAAAACAACCATAACAAAGGGTCTGATACAATACTCCGCTCTTGACCTTCCCACTCCTTACACCAACCAAAAATTTTATTCACTCCATTGAAAAAAAAAAAAAAAAAAAAAAAAAACTAAATAAAACTTAATAAGAGATGGATGGGAAGCATGATACGTACATAAATGTCGCCCCACCAAAATCATAAATTGTAAGATCGTGTGCTCATTGATTTGCGTCGAGTTCTCTCCGGGTATAAATCACCGCACTGATCAGAAGAAATATCGAGTAATTATAAGAATAAGTTATTATCTGAATGATAACCTACTGACTAGAGCAACTATTTACAATTCAAATCTAAATCTAATAGACAATCCAAACCACAGAATTATGACATAAAACTCAAGAGTTCAAAATTCATAAAAAAAAAGAAAAAAAATTGTAACTCTTATAGTGCAGGAAGTGACACTTCGTGAAAACTAAAGCAATGACAAATCCTCCATTATCCTTTGAAAGAACTTCCACGAGAATGGAACTATCTTTCAAAGAGGGGGCTGTAATGTCCAAAAATGAATTTTCTGAAGAAATTGTTGATTTTGAAATCATGACCCATTTTTAGGTCACTCAAAATGCAAAAATAAATAATTAACTTCCAGAGAATTTGCCATTGCTCAAGGTAGAACAATTTCGCGTCAGCAGAAGTGCGCAACATCGACACGCTAAGAAAAATGTGAACGCCGCACGTTGCCACAGCCCGAAAAATTAATAAGAACAAAGGCCATTTCAACAGCCAAGAATTAAACAACGCGCTAAAAATCATAAACGTTGCATAAATTGCAACCCATCCGAAAAATCAATCCACAAGTCAGTCGCCCATCGCTCCTCGATCCGCAAGGTCGAGTCCTAAAGGGGGTCTTCCTCCTTAGAGAATTTCCTCAGTCTTTTATTCTTTATAGTAAATTGTGAAACATCGACATGGTCGGCATGGAACCACATATAAGGAAATGAAGATCTGAATTCGTGATTGTATTCCTCTGGGAAACCGTCCTTTTGATTTTTCGTGGTGATCGTGGTGACGTGTGACGTGAAATTAGGCGTTTGAAATGTTTTCCATCGATCCATACCCGTAAATTTCAACTGAGTTACTGTAACTGTCTCGATGGGATTACTTCGTAGGAAACAAGTCTCGAAAACCCACTGAGACGTTGATTAGAAGTAACCGCACATTGGTTAGCAAGCCTGGTGGAAATTGTTCACTTAATCGATCTGTCCTTTCGACCCTCCCAAGTTATAATCCGCAAGAGTCGGTATAACACGTGGTGACTATTGAACAAAAGTAGATAGTGATCGGGCGAATTGTTCAGGGATACCCGTCCTTAAATCGAGAGCGGTGTCATTTCTTGCATTAAAAGGGATATCGTTAACTGTGTTGTGGTGCGGATAATTAATCGTTTCAACCTAGTAGATTAGTAAAACCAAAAATTCAAACCCTCTCAAATCACAAGTGAAAGAAGGTATTTTCATTTAAGTACACGCATATGGCCTAAAGTTGCCCACGGAGAAACATAATGAATCTACTCAGGGATTCACAACTAAAATCTAAGTTAAACTTCAATTAAACTTTCATTACTTATTAGAGAATAATATTAAAGCCTTCAGAACAAATAATATTTTTAACAATGGAAATGTAATTACAATGGTGGAACTGCACCAAAGTGTTTAAATTGTAAAAGAATAATCTATGTTGAATGATCTCAGAGTGGAATGTAAACACCTCCATCCTAATTTCAAGTATCTAAAAATCAGTAATGGAAATTAAGTCATATTTTTCGCGTCCGTAAAACCTGGAAGCACGAATAAAAACCTTTTCTAAAACATATATTTCTATTTACTCCTCAAGACATAACTAGAAATCTTTCTTAGCTTTGCACGGCGAAAGGACTGTAGCGTCGTCCTCATAAAATATAAAAGAAATAGAAGATGGTATTTCGTACTATCTTTCTATTGATAATTCTAACCTAAAATGTACGGAAACATTTTAACTTAAAATCCTAAAGTTGTCCTCCGACGCTGGGCAACGTCTCCGGACATAACATCCCCATTGCGGATACGCTGCGCTGCCATAAAACCCAGCCTACGGACTAAATAACAAAAAATGGTAAATATGGAGAACACGGGCCACTCACTGGTAGTTGTTTTTAAATGCAGACGCAAGGTCAGTGAAAATCGTGGACAATCCACAGAAATCAAGTGTAATACAAAAATTAAATTATTTACTGGAACTATTTTTGAGAATTCTAAGATTGACATGGCAACGTACTGCAGATATTTTTGTTATAAACTCACATTGAATCCAACTCAGGTATTCCTTGAAAAACCGTTGAAATTAACAAGTAAATCCGTGGTTAAATTGAATAAACTCTTCAGACTCATATGTAAATTTATCAGAGACAGTCAATTGAACAAAGTAGGGGGGAGGAACAAGATCGTTGAAGTGGATGAAACTCGGTTCGGGCCAGGTGAAAAATCAGAAGATGCTGAGAAAAGATATTGGGTATTTGAAAGCATTGATCGTGACACCAAAGAGATATTTGCTGAGATTGTACATGATAGGACAAGTGAAACACTTGGAACATTAATTGAAAAATATGTAAAAGCTGGTAGCACCATATTCACTGATGGATGGAGAGGCTACCGAAGTGTTGTCCAAAGAGGGTATGAGCACAACAGTGTCAACCACAGATTCAATTTTGTGGACCCAGAAGATGGGACACACACAAAATATTGGGAGATTGTAGGGAGCACTGAAGCGATATATCCCGAGCCAAGGTAGGAAGAAGGAGCATTTTCGCTGAGTTTGCATTTATGCGTACACAAGTTGAAGATACAATAATTCCTGATTTTTTCAAAAGACTAGGGAGTATTGATGCCCATGAGGTTCTCCTACAAGATGTTGATTGACAGAGAGATGTCTTGAAGTAAATAAAGAGTGAAACTAATGATAAAAATTCTTAAATTAATTATGTTGAGTTCAGTTGGGAATAATTGCCAGTAATGAGAATGATATGACTGGGGATCGTGATATTGGGCGAGCACAGTGTGTTGAGTTGATTTTATTGATTTCAGGTATGGAGTGATTGGTGAATTTTTTCTTATAATTATTTTTTGCCCAATGGAGGTGGGTGGCGGTAAGATGGTTCTGGTTACTCTAATAAACTGAAATTAATGTGATATTGACGGGATAATAATAATAAAATAATAATAGTCAACGAAAATCGGCATACTGGCTTGTTCGTATTTGGGGACCATGGGCACTCACCATGCACTGGCCCCCAAACATTTTTGAGACCTATACCTCCACTACGTCCACGCCGTGGTCTCGGAAGCATGACTGAACGTGGAGGGTCGCGATTAGTAGCCTAGAAATATCGATTTTTGTTTGTGGCCGTTGTTCTCCATATTGACCCAAAAAATATTGTTCGCCACTCGGCCGCAAACAACTTTTCTGGCGATTGTGAGTTTGTAGGCCGAGGCGAAGCCGAGTTCTTCACGGCCTCAGTGACGAAATCTACTATTTCGTGTCAGTTTTGCGTGCGTAAAGTATTTGTTTCCGCATCGCGTGCGTAAAATTTAAAGGTCGTGTGTAAAGTGAATCTCATGCGTAAAACTTCGTTTTACGCACTCGAATTTCACTTTACGCACGATCTTGAATTTTACGCACTCCGTATATAAAACAAACACTTTACACTCCAAATTGCCCCTCAAAGCAAACTTTGGCAGGTATTACAAAAAATAGTATGTGTAACGCGTACGTATAAAAAAGTTTCACTTTACGCACTAGTTACACAATGTACTATTTTCAAAAATACATCGATTTTGTCTTTTGACATTTTTCTCTATCTTTCATATTTAACGGCTTAGTGCTACTCGAAGCGGTATGGGACAGTCCGTGCTGCACTCCAGAAAGCCTACAGAGACAATCGTTGAACATAGACAAAGAAGTTTCAAATAAAAAATATTCACTTCAAAAGAAGCCATCAATTTTATATAGGAACATTTTTACGTAACTCTCAAGGTTGACGACATAATCTCGTAATGAAGACGGATAATGGGGCGAATTCACTTCGTATGCAGGATTAAATCGCATTTGTGTTATTAAAAAATCGATATATAAAATTTTCCCATGATCCACCTTTTCGAGCAATTTCAGACGAATATTTTTCTGTCAATTTCCACCGTCCTCCTCACGGCAAATGATATTTATAAAACTATTGTATTATTTCG
Source organism: Coelinius sp. EB29 (assembly GCA_035578325.1). Classification (NCBI taxonomy): domain Eukaryota; kingdom Metazoa; phylum Arthropoda; class Insecta; order Hymenoptera; family Braconidae; genus Coelinius; species Coelinius sp. EB29. The sequence continues at coordinate 2,225,100 of JAOZGT010000016.1, read as the reverse complement.
GAAGATATAAATACTTAATTACTTGAATACGTAATTACTGTCATCCCCATATTTTAATTATACCCATTACTGAGTTATTCGAATAGAGCGTTTTCAATGTTTCACGGAGAAAATTTTCAGACTCTTTTCGAAACCTTTTATCGGATTGAATTTTTTATTTCTTTCCCATTTCAGTTGTTCATAATAAGGCCTAGGAAATCCTGAGGCAATACTGACGAACCGGGAAGTTATTTTCGTGGCTTGAACGGCTCACACCCACCGTGGGAGCGAGCTTGCGAGCGACCAACAACGCACCACTAGTTCATTTTTTAAATGAAACATGAGAAAGATTTATTCATTAATATGGAAATTTTTGGGAAATATTGCAATTGTCAAATGAAATCGATTTTTCCACTATAACGAGGATTATTTTCAAAATGTTCGCAAAGGTTCGAAGGAAGAGATTACCCTTCTTCTACCTCTTTAATTTATTCGGCTCCTATGCAAGTATTGGTAAGATTAGAAAAAAAAACTCTTTACCCGTTTAATTTCTAAAAAAAAAAAAAATTGTAAAAAAAATTGTAGAATTTTTTTAAATTTCTTTACCCGTTTAATTATTTATTTTTCAAAAAAATGGCTTCGAAAAAAGTGCCGATTAACATGCGCACATTCGACCATGAGCTAAAAACATCATTTTTTTTTTTGTTTCAAACCATTTTACATAATTTCCAAACGAAATTAAAAATTGTGAAAATTTAACGATTGTAGTGCTTCCATGCGGAAGCAATAGTGGGGTTCGGGAAAAGTGAAAAAAAAATAATGATAATAATAACAATGATAAAAAAGGAACAAACAAAAAAAAAACGAAAAAACGATTTTTTTTTTCTTTCATTTTATGTTTTCCTGGAAAAACTGGAGAACGACTGGAACAATTTTGTCCAAAATCCTTTCAGCTCTAAGTTAGATGAAGACGCTTCGATTGCGTCATTGATGACCTTGATCCCATCATCCGTTAACGAGATATCGTTGGAGAAAATTTTTGGCCACAGACAGACACCTTCACACACACGCACACACACACATACATGATCTTGAAAATTATCGGGGAGTGTTGTGGTGACCTTGAAACGTGGAGATATTGATGAAAATTCGATTTTCGATTTTCGGGGTGATTACAATAACTTTCCTAGCCCGGGAAGTTAATAAGTGAAGCGATTTGCAACAAATATCCAGAATCGTTTACTGATACTGTGAATGGGGTCATCATTGGACGTGGTTATGAGTCACTATTAGCGTAGATTATTGGAGCAGTTAATTATCGTAAGTTAAGATTGAACAAGAGACCTTTTTCTGGTGAACAACCTGCTCAGGGCGATGATGACGATCGAGATTCTGACGACAACGCTCCTAAAACTAAATTGCGGAAGGAGGATGAATACGGGTGTGTTGACTACAAGTCATTGCTGCCAGAAGGAGAAACACCAATAACCCAGGAACAAAAACGTGCTGAAGTTGCAGCATTACATATGACATCGAGAGGCATCATTGACGCAGAGGCAACCAAACTGATGATAGACACATATCCCACCCAGAGAGAAAACATTATCGAATGCTCAAAAAAGCATGGATTAACGACAGCATTCTTCCAGCGTTAGCCTTACATGAAAAATCCAAAAATTGTCATGGACCATGCTTCCAGATTGCTGGGTAAAAACGTTTCCGAAGTTTGGTCATCAAGATTGACGGAGAATGCGGGCTCCATTCGCGCCCTCATGAAAATACTCCAATCCGAGAAGGTGTTAAAAGCAAAGCAGAAGAGAATTCAGCTGGAAGATACCTTCATCGGAGACCATCTCAAGGAAGCTAAAAGACCTGTGTTCCCGTTACTTATTAACCGTTTCGGCGAGGATCAGGATTATTTGTTCATTATTGTTAAGGTGAGAGAAAGTGTCAATATCCACTCAAACCAATCCTGTATGTTACGGTTTTTGAGACGCTTTCATTTAATTTTAACAAACCTTAAGGGGACCTCAGAGCTGATCGGACCGTAACTAGTTACAACAGGAAGAAACCAAGAGAATAGGGATGTGGATTTCTTCAGTAGTAGGGAACAGGTTGCGTGGGATTAGGTACTAAAGTACGTAAATGGAGCCACAACGTCACAGTGAAGAGAGAAAAAATAACGAAGGCAAAGAGATGAATTTACACACTTTATGAAATTAATTTATTTACCGAGGAAATGAAATACACACACCGTTCAAGATAAAACCGAAAGGAAAAAAAATAGGAAGGAATAGAGGAAAATAATAATTAGCTCTAGTTTGATCTCTAAAATTAACTTACAGTAGTTGGTAGGAAAATCTAGGGTGAATCACCCAGGTATGACGACTCTGGAAGCTGGCGGCAGGTACCGATACAGGTGTCTTTTGTAGTAGGGCCGGAGCGCCGGAGGTATCAGCGGGGTGCAGACCCCAAAGTGTCAGTCGTAGACTGGGTTATGACAGGTGGATGACCTCAGCTGCAGGTTTTTACTTGCGAAGAGTAGAATTACGTCCCCAAGTTTCGATGGCGTGGCGGATGGCCAGCTCGGACTGGATTTTGATGTAGAACCAAATGATTGCGAATATCAGAGTGATGGTCAGCAATGTTCGCATGAGAAACAGCAGGATGAAAATACTGGCGTTTATAATTGCAGAAAGAGCCAGTTCGGTGACACCTCGTGACAGGTTTTGGTGCAAAACCCTCACAACGGTAGTAGTAGACTTTCTGTGACTCGTCGAGGTGTTTTTAGAGCGAATCACCCAAGTGAAACCTCGTTACCAGACGTGGTACTACCGTACCAAGATGTAACTCTTATGAAGGAGTTGAAGAATTAAATGACTTAGTACTTGACTCTCTTGTACGGAGAGATGTTCTGATTCTGGTGAGTGACGGACAGAGTCACGATGTAATCTGTGTTTGTTGAAAATTTTGACTGACTGGCTAAGGGTTGCGTCCTCCCTTATATATGATTTTAGGTTCTCTCTCTCGGGTTTTCTCTCTTTAGCAAAGTAATAAAAAAAGGTTCTTCTCAAAATCTTTCCCGTAATTTCTGTATTTCTATTGGTGACGTGCTATCAGGATCCGATCTGTTTTACGGAGCCCTATTGCGGCGCGCGCAGGGCACGTTCTCACTCTCTCCGTGCTATGGGCAAAGATAGGATAATCCCTCCATGCGGGTTTTCTCTTTTTAGCAAAGCACTAAAAATAAGGTTCTCAGGGCACGTTCTCACTCTCTCCGTGCTATGGCAAAGATAGGATAATCCCTCCATGCGGGTTTTCTCTTTCTAGCAAAGCACTAAAAGTAAGGTTCTTTCTTGCTATAATTTCGTATTTCTATTGATCAAGTGTTACCAGGGACCGGACTGACTTCCTTGTCACCCGTGCTGTTAGCCAGGAAGTCTCTTTAATTTATGGCCTTTGACCAATTATAATTTCCGGTAATCCCGTAGTATTGTTGAGTTCTGTGAGGTTCATGTGCCGCAATATCAATAGAGTTTCTACACGGTGTTACACATTAAAGATTCGATCATGTTGTTTATTGTTGTTAAGCGGGAGGGCGTGGTATTGTCCACCTTTCTGGTCCCAAGGTCCCTTTCTTTTGATTTTCCTGGGAACTTACTCCGTGGGAGAACAGCTGTCCGTCTTTGCAAGAGACAGATCCATCCGCGGTTCAATTTTCTTCACCTTGCTTGTTCGGTAATTTATTGTAACAAGCATTTCTTCCTGGCGTTTGTTAGATTATATTTTTATGGCTGTTCGGGGAATACACTATCCCTCATATTATTGTGGTTCCCTGTTTCCTTTTTTGGCTCTTTGGGTTTTCCATACTCCTGGAGTTTCCGGTAGCATTTTACGACCGTCTTTCATAGGCTCCAAATGGAGAAAGAGAGAAAAGAAGGGATTGGTTCCACCAATCAGTGTCCCCCAGTTTGTCCTCATAGTGTTTGCCTCGATTCTCCCTCCGGATCTCATACCTAGGGTACGTATGTGGCATTTTGGCGGGAACGGTTGAATGTGGTGGTGTGAAGGGGAAGGGAGGGGCATTTCCCTTCTTTTGTGATCTGCTGTTTCCCCTTAATGCCTTTTTGGTGGAATCCCTGGAGTCCCCCTTCCTCTCCTTACATTACCGTATTGATTTTTCTTTTCCATACCGACATTTCCTTTACTTTTGTTTAATTAACCGCGGGATCCGCGACATGTATATTAGATTCAATGGATTTCTTTAATTACAGGATGATACGAGTGATGAGAGCGTTGTTAAAATAATGCCAAATGCTGGCCCGACCCTGCTCATCCGAGGTAATGTCTTCAAAACAAGTAGATTTCCCTTAAGAAAAGAATTCTTTTTTCTCTCTATATAAAAAAAAAATTTCCATTCCATCAACATTGACACTAAAGACAACCAAAATTAAATTTCCGGCGATCCCCAAAAAGACTCACCTGTTTTAAAGTAGCTCATCAGTACACATAAAGTCGTTGAGTATACAAAAATTAAACAATTTCCAAAAATTATTGTTTTCATTTTTAAATTATTTATAAGAATTATGGAGGTCAATATCAATATGAAAATTATAACATTTTTCTATTTTTAACAAAGTAAAAATTAATAAACAGTAATTCAGTTGACTAGCTTGCAAATATACGTGGCAATGCTGGATGTTAAAATGACAGGCGGGAGTCGGGTGGAGTGAACGCCGAGTGACCGCTGATCGAGCAGACGTTGCCATGTCGATTACGGTTCCGGTTTCTCGTCAATTTTTACTGTTTATTGTTAATATGAACAAAACTAAACGGTTTGACCTCATGAGACAAGTGTCAATATTTTTTATAATTTTTTTCATATTTTGAGTGAAATCAGATTTTAATCTGTATTCAGAAAAAAGTTATGAGTTTTTCCATAAGACGCTGGGTTAAATGTTGATTTTTCAAAATTGATTGTTTGAAATTGATATAAACTGACGGAGGTCAGTTAGATCGCGAATAAAATAAATTAAATCCGCACGACTTACAGGGTCTTTGCGTACGAGTTTAATTTCTTATGGCTCCTTACCTTGAAGTGCTAGGCACATCTCCTGTGTCGAGTTACTGAGCGAGCATCTCTTATCAAATTAGACAACCGTGAGTGCAATGAATCTAGGTTGAGTCAGTAATACGATACAATACTAATTCATGCTAAATTTTCCCTCTGATTAAAGTTTATTTACCCCATGTAATATACCAACGATACAAACTTGACTGCAGTGAGGGAAATCGATGATTTATGATTGATTATTGCTAATTTCGAAATTTTGGCTCACCCTATAAGATAGGCTTAGTCGAGGCAACTATTTCCCAGAGAATTTAGAGGAGACTGCCGCTAGTAACTCCGATGCCCTCCGATGCCCTCCGATGAATCGGCTCCCTTCGCGTCCCGACGGCGACGGTGATTGGCAGCACCCACTCAACAACCGAAACGTGGCGCGGTAATTTAGGAATTTCGAAAAATTTATAATGTCACTCTGATTTAAATTTTGTCTCTAATTCACTCACTTCAAACTCGAGGTAGTTGTCACTGGTGCTAAGGTTAACTGATTATTATTATTTCAAAATTTATGGGTGAGTCCAATCAGTGACACTTCGTGTTTGATATGCTCCGGTTGCGCGACTACGAAGGTGTGCGTAGTTGTCGCGAGAATTTAGGATTTTACTGCGAAAACTCAGTATTGCACTCCGCACAGTTTACCGATCGGTTAAGCCCAAGATTAAGGGAAACGAGCTCGGCTTCGGGGGAGTACCTTGGGAATAACGCAGGAGTCAGAGATATATGGTAATCCGCTGTCTATTCGGCGGTGACTGACTAGTTAGCGAGCAATTCCACGACGCGATGCTCTTCGCGAGGATGCTTAGATCATCCTTTTGCGAGCACACGTGCAAATCGGTGTGTGGAGTTGTAAGTGTGGGCATAAGAATGTGCTTACGCCCGCTCTTATTACCTCCAACTATCCGGTGGACGATGGGTAGCACACGTTAGATTTCGTCTTGAAAAGACGAAGTATAACGTGTCGAGAAAAAAATTTAATAAAATGATTTTGTATATAACAAAATACTAAAACGTTAATTAAATCGAGCAAAAAATTACGATTAAAAAAATCTAATAACACTTTCAGGCAATACTTTGTAGTTTTCAAAAATCTTTAAATTTTATGACACTAATGAGCTACTTTAACTTCAACAATTTTACACATTATGATGATATTCCTCAATGACTACTGAACTGGCCTACTGACATCCTCTCCTATTTCTGTGATATATTTATTTATCATGTACTTATTTGTGTAATACAAATTTACAAAATAAACACATGCGTTATTGTTACGTTCATAAATATATTCCAGTATATATATAGAAAAGTACAACGCAACATGATCTCTTGTTACAGGAGCTTCAATCTACGATGAAAGTGCAACCTATTCGGTTATGATTGACAAGAAATTTAAAATTGGGGTTCCAGATGTCCTCGATGGATTTCTTCTAACATTCCTTTGCTATTACGTTTTTGGGTGTTGTTACCCCAAACAGTTGAGTTGCACATTGAAATTCATTCAAAGGTAATTAATTGTTTGCATTCACAGATTTCAGTTATTGCGAATAACGTGTTACGGTACTCGATTGAAGTATTTTCTGGTGTTCTGTTCCAGATTCTTCCTATGCATTAATCCAAGTGCAGGCAAAAAGAGTGACTCCAAGAAAAGGAAGAAGACTTCATTTGATCCTAAAGTTTTGAAGCTCATCAATATGTTGAACGCCTAAATTGTAATTTCATCAGTTTCAATTCACTTTCATTACGTTAATTCCACAATACCTTCGTAAACTGGTAAACAACAGTAACGCTAATCCTACAATTCACTTCAAGGACATTTAAATATTCATTAAAGAATGTAATAAATCCGAAAAGAAAACGGAAAAAAATTATATCTCTCTATATCTCTCTATATAATAAAAAAATAAGGCCGAAAATTCAGGCGACTCTAAAATTCAGGCGACGCCTGAAAAGTCTCGAAAATCCCGAAAAATTCCCGAAAATCCCGAAAAAAATCCTGAAAATTCCCGAAAATCCCGAAAAAAATTCCTGAAAATCCCGGAAATTCCCGAAAATCCTGAGAATCCCGAAAATCTGGAAAATTCCCGAAATTCCCGAAAATCCCGAAATTCCCGAAATTCTCGAAATTCTCGAAAATCCCGAAATTCCCGAAAATCCCGAAAATTCCCAAAAATCCTGAAAATTCCCGAAAATCCTGAAAATTGAAAATTTGGTTACCTTTTACTTTTTCTTCTGTATTCTTTAAGAGTGTTTGGAGTCAGGAAGTGGTGAGAGGTACATATATCTTCTCATATATTTTGATCCAGATATAAATATGTGTATAAGATATTTATTTTTTATTTATTTAGTTAACTGAGTTTATGAAAATTAATGGAACCAAATAATATATCCAATGCATGATTATGTATTATTATTCTGAGCATACAGTGTTTATCAGAAAACCTATTAAGAGCAACTGAAATATCAGATAAATTCAACAGATATTCTAATAGAATAATCTAAGATTTCAGTTATCTGGGGCCCTTAATCCATGCTCTCTTTGGAAAACCCAGACTGAAAGAACAAAAGAGAACAGGTATTGATTTGAATTAATTGCATGTTATTTTAATCTTCAGAAACGTCATTGGTCAAGGGTTAGGTCCACGGGTCAGTTCTAGATCAGCATCCTGAAAAAGAAAAGATAAAGATCCGGCAGAATCAAACTCAAAAAAAATATGAAAAACGGAGTATGAGCCTATGCCCAATAGTTTGGTGAAAAAAAAGTTAGAATAAGAATATTACCTTCTGTCTCGTTTCTATTTTTTTTTTTGTTAATTACTCACAAATTTTTGATGACATTTTCTTGAGAATTGAGAAAGTTAGTTATGTGTGTATTTCCGAAAACATCATTTC